>JAPDVR010000002.1:6151926-6600235 GCA_026230005.1 Gila orcuttii | reverse complement strand
GAGACAGAGAGAGAGAGAGAGAGAGACAGAGAGAGAGAGAGAGAGACAGAGAGAGAGAGAGAGAGAGAGAGAGAGAGAGAGAGTCGAATAACAACACTGTCAAATGGGCGTAATTCACATGAAAGACTGGTTTAGAGAGGTAGTGAATTGACCCTGTAAAAGCTGAAGCCCAGACAGAACCATCAACCCCCCCCCCCCGCCGCTCCATGTTCAGCCTGACAGAAGATAATAAACAGTGTAATCAAGAGGTGTGTCGGGTCAAGCGGCCTGTAGTGCTGTCAGTCACAGTCACTCGCATTGGCTAGTTCCCACATCAGAGCTGCTGTTGTATTGGCTGTTCAGCAGAGATGAGCTTAATGGTTTCAAGAGGGATTTATAATAATATAATTCAGTTCACACACAGCTGTCTGTAGAGGATCACAGTCTAAATACTCAAATATCGTAATAATCCATCCGCCTTTTCTCCACATATGCCCAGCTAACAGGGAATGTTCTCAGAACGTTCTGTCAAGGTTCTCTCAAACGTTCTTCCAGTAACATTAATAGAATGGTCGTTTAAAGTCTTGAATAATGTTCTGAAAAAGTAAAAATGTTACTACTTGTTTCAAAATTCGAATAATATTCCAAATGGAATGTTCCCTTAACTTTCAAGAACATTCAAGAACATTCATAAACAATGGGAAGAACTAAATGGGAACGTTAGCGAAACATATTTGTCTTTCCTCCGTTTCCCTTCCCCCTCTCTTTTCCCTCTTTCCCGCTCTATGTTCCCAGAGGATTTGTCCTTATAAACATGCAAGTCTTGAGGTGTCCTGAGCTCCTCACCTGCTGGTCTCACTCACACACTGGCTTGGTGTGTGTGCGTGTGTGTGTGGTGTGTGTGTGTGGGTGTGGGTCAGTGAAAATATATTTTTTTAGGAATATCTTAAAGCAATGAAAGTTGACCCTGATTTATACATGCTGAAGGGCAAAAAGAAAAACCATAAAGCGGCCAATATGACTTAAAATATGACTCAAAATCTCACTTTTGTCAGATTTGCAGTGAACAAATGTAAATCTTTTCATCATATGGCTATCAAATCGCGTTTTTTTTTTTTTTTTTTGTATGTTAGATTTTGGTTTCCAGAACATGCATTTTTTATTTTATTTTAAATTAACACATTTAACATTTTATATTGAAAAATTTAGGTTTATAAATAAAACCTAAAAATAATGATTAGAAATTGTTCTGTAAAAGTTATTTAACAGTATAAATCTAAAACCTAGAAATAACCATTACAAAAAGTTATTTTGTGTTATTTTTAGTTGTTTAAATATTATAAAAACACTGCAACATTATGAGAACTTTATTTTATAGTTGTAAAATAAAAACCCTGTAAATAACCATCACAGAACGTTCTGTAAAATACATTTATAATTGTAAATAAATTGCAAAAAAATGAACATTTGGTAAATGTTACTTCATACATAGTATAAAACCTAAAAATAACCATTTGAGAACGTTCTGTGTAATTTATTTTGCGCAATTTGGCCAATTTATTTTTTTTACTTAGAACTTTTTCACAAATACAAAAAATAAAACCTTTGAAGACCATTATTATATGGTTTCCCAAAAAAAAACTAAAAACAAATGGGAAGCAAATACTAACATTAGGCGAAGGTTCAAAAGTAGCATTCCCATAATGTTTGCTAAATGGAATGTTCTCAGAACATTCAGAAATTATATTTTCATAACTTTAGCAAAACATTATATTCCTGTTAGCTGGGAAGTCACACAGAAATAACAAAGATAAGTCACACCAGTGTACAAGTCACGTTTTATTATTACAGTCAGAAATCATGTAAATACCTGTAAACAAAACCATTTTTTTTATCATTGTAAAAATAAAACCTTTGAAGAACATTATTTCATTGTTTTCCAACAAACTAACCAAATGGGAGGCAAACTCTCTCATTAGAGGAAGCGTCTGTGTTTCTGAGAGTGTTGTGTAACGCTGGTCTGGTTTCACTGAACGGCTGATCTGAGGTCTGTACGGGGGGAGGAGGAAGTGTTGAAAGCCGTTAAAGAGCCGTTTCAGAGTCAGGATCTGATGCGAGTGTGTCTGAACGTGCTTTTATGTGTTAAATCAGGTGACGGAGCACATTTACATTCACAAATGCTTTTGTCCTTAAAGGCGAGTTTGAAGGAAATGCTTTACATTTACATGATACTCAGAGTGTGAGTCTTAATTGAAAAAGACGATAAATAGACAATGTTTCATATCACATTGTCTCTGTGAGAACATGCAGCGCAACTACTGTAGTTTGATTCATTCCTGATTCGTTTGAATCACCAGATGTGATTCATCTGAACATCTGACTCACTTGCTCGAAATATGACAGCCTTTTGCAATAGTTGTGTAATAAATGATATAGTCATTTTGAAAACATTAAACCACATTAATGCTACTGTAACGTTAAAAAGTGCATCTTTAAAACATTGAAAATGTTACTAAAATATTGTTTTCTATGCTTTTTTTTTTTTTTTTTTTGAGGAATCATTTTGGTTCCCAGAACGTTCTGAAGTTTCATATTAAAATTGAAGGTTTATAAATAGAACATAAAATTATTTAAAAGTAATTTTACAGATTTTTTTTTGAGGAGTCAGTTGCCCAAATTATGAAGGATTAATTATTTGTTTGTTTTTTAAATATTATAATATTAATCTTGAATATTTGTATTATTTACAATTCGAGCTTAAAAGCCTTTTTAAATGCACATCTGTTTATTTCACAGCCCTGTGTGTTCATCGAGCTTTACTGCGGTTTAAACTCAGTCGAGACTCTTGGGTTTGGAGATAATGATGATAACACTATCTAGAGGTCAGAGGTCACAGGAGCTCAGGCACAGCTGGAGTGTGTGTGTGACGCAGCGCAGTCCAGACGTGTCTGAGGAGGAAGTGTGTGTCACACTAATGTAAGGTGTGTGTGTGTGTTTCAGCTCCATGCAGACCCTGCACTGATGACCAGCTGCTCATGGCGCTCTGCACCAGTGACTTTGGTAAGACACTATTTACCATATTATACTCCTTAGATGACATCATTTACCGCATTTTCCTGGAAATAAGTTGCACCTAGTCTCGCGTAGCCAGATCTTCAGACTGACGGC
The DNA here is from genome assembly GCA_026230005.1 of Gila orcuttii. Lineage (NCBI taxonomy): Eukaryota > Metazoa > Chordata > Actinopteri > Cypriniformes > Leuciscidae > Gila > Gila orcuttii. The sequence goes on along the minus strand of JAPDVR010000002.1, from coordinate 6,597,088 downwards.
AGAAGGTCTGGACTCTATCGCAGCTTTTCTTGGTCGAGAGGACGTTTGACTGACATGTAACGCAACCAATCACAGGTCGTTTTGTTCCGCTTCATGTTTAGGGACGTGCCAATATAATGTCGATGTCACTACAATAACAGACCGGCATGCGTCTTAATAAATTATTCATTCAAGAACGTTGTGCAAGTTTACTGCAACAATGGAGCCGCGAACTTCACATACATTTGAAAAAACAGCGTTTAGTTGATCCTGGTAAGCGCTCATTTGTCACAGTTGTAAACACAACGGCTTTCATCTTCCACGAGGGGTTTTGGCGTCACGGCATTTGTTTCCAGGCGGACTGTTAAAGAACGCGACACACACGTCTCGCGGACATCCTGTAGAATTCAACCAATCAGGTTGCGACTTCGAAACTCCTGAAGTGTTTCCAGAAAAGTGTGCCATATGCATCAGACGTTTAGCCAACGTTCCGTGGGCGTGACGTCTGAGGCTGAGACTAAGTTGCACCTGACTATAATGCAGAAAAAATGAACTTTGGCTGACATTCTGGTTATGGACAAACATTCTTCCAGTAACGTTAATAGAACGTTTGTTCAAAATCATCTGGTCTTTAATCAGGTTCTCAAATTATTTGCATAAAACATTATTTATGCATCATTCATGGAGCATTTTTTTTTTCTGAAACATTAGTTAGATGTTCATCTAACGTTTTTTTTTAAATGTTGCTACTTGTTTCGGAATGTTCATTCAAAAGTAAAATTCCAATAATGTATGCAGAATGATGAAATGGAATGTTCACTCAACGTTCAAATAAAGTAAATCAAGTAAAAAAAATGATATATATTTTGTTACAAATTACAATTTGTTGCTTGGGGTCTCTGGAGAGCCTGAGAGTAAACCGCAAACAAACAGTGCACAAGGGTTAAATGCATAATAAAAGCCACTTTATAATATAAGTTGTGCATGTTTCAGATGATAAAAACATTGTGTAAAGCATAGTTAATGCTGTGTGTGTGTGTGTGTGTGTGTGTGTGTGTCAGCGGTGCGCGGCAGGATTCGTCACGTGGAGGAGGATGATGATGATGATGATGAAGGTCAAGTGACTGCGCTGCTGTGGTTGAGTCGTGTGTATCGTCAGAAGAGTGGTGTGTTTGCGTCGGTGCGCGGGCGCTGGACGGGCCGAGTGAAGATGCCGAAGCGCTGTGACCCGCGCGCGGGACAGGACGACTTCCTCTTCACAGGACACCTGCGCTTCGGAGAGCCCTGGGTCACATGTGCTGTGCTTTACACACACTTCAGCACACTGTACCGCTCCGCTCTCCACGCGGGAACTAACCCCTGCCACATACGCACTGACTGACACACACACACACACACTTCAAGATCAGGGAAACATTTCACCCCAAAATCAATAGAAATCATATTTAGACAGTTTCTTTTACAAAACACATTCTCAGTACTGCATTGCATCCAGATGTTTTACTTTTTAAATTGTTTAATTTGATTAATTTGTCATTTATTATGTTCAGTACTGCAATTATTTATAAATACACCCCTGACACACAGACACTGACTGAGAGAAACACACAGTTCATGTTCAGGGAAACATTTCACCCCTAAAGCAATAGAAATAATGGTAACACTTTACAATAAAGTTCATTAAATAACATTAGTTAATGTATTAACTAACATGAACTGACTATGAGCAATACATTTCTTACAGTTTTTATTAATCTTTGTTAATATTAGTGAATAAAAATTGTTTGTTCATGTTAGTGTATTAACTAATGTTAACAAATACAACCTTTGATTTTAATAATATATTAGTAAATGTTGAAATTAATATTAACTAAGATTTAAAAATGTTGTAGAAGTATTTTCATTCTTAGCTCATGTTAACTAATGTAGTTAACTAATGTTAACTAATGAACTTTATTGTAAAGTGTTACCGAAATAAATGAAAAATTATATTTGTGTTAAAAACACATTTCCCACCCAAGATTCTCTCATTACTACATTGCATCCAGGTGTTTTATTTTTTAAATTATGTTTTATTTTGATTAATTTGTAATTTATTATTTTAAGTATTGTATTAGTATTACCGTTATAATTATTTTAATTAGCTATATATTATTTTACAATTATTATTAGGCTATAACAATAATAATATTAAAATATTAACACAGTATTTTAATAATGAAATATTTATACATATATTTGCAGTACTAAATAATAATAATAATAATAATGTGTTCATTTTTTTGTTATAAAAATCGGGGATAGGCTATTTGTCGTAATTGTCATGAGATGATAATTGTCACAGTTTAATTGTGTAATTTTGTTTATGCAGACTATGATTTCTTGTTTATTTGTGTTGATTTTGGGGTGAACGCATGCCTGGATGGGAATGGGATCTACAGTGGTTCCAGATGGACAGATCTCAGTCAGGAATCCTCCCTAAAGTTGCTGTTCTTGGTTACAGACAGAAGTTTTGTTTGTTTGTTTCTGTCTGATTTCACACATCTGAAACCGATACAGAGAAAGTGTGTCATAACACTGTGTGTGTGTGTGTGTGTGTGTGTGTATCATGAGCTCTTGCCTGCTGCGAGAGGATGGTGATGCTTTTCTTAAAAGCTTTGTTTATAGTTATAGAGCGGTCGATTCTTCTGACTGACGTCTGGAGTGTGTTCACATGTTCGCTGTATGTGTGTTTGTTGAGTTGCCTTTTCTGTTCCTCGGACTCAGAACGAGTCTGGAATAAAACACTCTTTATAGAAACGTGTATGTGTGTGTTTTCTGTTAATCTGCTCAACTGTGGAGAAAAACGTACTCGGTTACTAACGTAACCTCGGTTCTCTCTAGAGAGGGAACGAGTACTGCGTAATAGCTTACGCTAGGGGAAAAACTCTTTTCCGCGAGATATTGAAGCCAAAAATTATCCTTAATTTTTTATTAATGTAAAACGCTTTGCAGCAGCAAGCAAACATAGGCGAAACAGCTCGCGCGCCTATTGGTTGCTCTGCAGCAAATGCAGCAGCCTATCGAGAGAGACTCTGCGTGACGTAATGACCAATGGGGGCAATTCGCGCCCATATCGTCACGTCCCGCCAGAAGGGGCGTGGTCTCGCCCTATAAATATGCTAGTTAGGCTGATACAAGCTGTTTTTTATCGCTGAAGCGAACCAGAGCGTATTCCACGCACGGCAAGATACGCAGTACTCGTTCCCTCTCTAGAGAGAACCGAGGTTACGTTAGTAACCGAGTACGTTCTCTTACGAGAGTATCTCTCGTACTGCGTAATAGCTTACGCTAGGGGAACACAATGCAACACGCCGTGCGTACAGGGATCCAACACCAAAGTCCCAGGGGCCGAAGCCCAGGGCTCATGTAGTGCATAATCACCATAAACTCACATAGAGTAGAGGAAGAGAGGCTGGAAGCGTCATTCCCTATAAAAAAGCACCGAGCGGGGCTATTATATGACAATCAAACGCGCAGCCAGGGTGAAAGCATTCAGCCTGATCTGGGTGGCCATACGTGAGTCAATACTCATGGGGCTGCAGTAAACTCAGCATCTGGGCCGCACAGCGGGGCAGATAACACTGAATTTAGACCGCCAAAAGCTTAGCTTGTAAGGCGGGTACCTCCAGGTTATAGTATTTTATAAATGTAGACGGCGAGGCCCAGCCCGCGGCCGTACAGATATCTTGCAGGGAAACCCCGCTAGACCATGCCCACGAAGAGGCCACGCCTCTCGTGGAGTGCGCCCTGACACCCAAGGGGCACTGTAAGCCCTTCGCAGAGTAAGCGAGCGCAATGGCATCCACTATCCATCTGGATAGGCTCTGTTTTGAGGCGGCAAGTCCCTTGGAACGCCCGCCGAACAAAACAAAAAGCTGCTCCGTCTGTCTGAAAACAGACGAGCGTGACACATAAGCTCTTAATGCCCTGACGGGGCAAAGGAGACTTGCATCCTCCTCCTCACTGAGAACCGGAAGGGCAGACAGGGAAATTACCTGGGCCCTGAACGGCGTATTGAGGGATTTCGGGACATACCCGTGCTTTGGTTTGAGAATGACCTTCGAGTCATTAGGCCCAAACTCCATACACGACGCGCTCACTGAAAGCGCCTGTAAGTCCCCTATGCGCTTCACTGAAGCGAGAGCCATGAGAAACACTGTCTTGAACGACAGGTGTTTCATGTCCACCAGCTGGATTGGCTCGAACGGGGCGCCTTTCATGGCCTCCAGGACCGTGGAAAGGTCCCACGTCGGGACTGAAGGGGGCCTTGGAGGGTTCAGCCTCCGAGCTCCCCTAAGGAAACGCACGACTAAGTCGTTTTTCCCCAGCGACTGGCCAGACACCGGTTTTGCAAACGTTGCTATGGCCGCCACATATACTTTGAGCGTGGATGGGGTCCTGCCCTTATCCAGTAGCTCTTGAAGGAAGGAAAGCACTTCCGAAACCCCGCACTCCACAGGTGAAAGGCTCTGGGCCTGACACCATGCAGAGAAAACAGACCATTTTGAGGAGTAGAGCCGCCTGGTAGACGGAGCTCTAGCCTGCGCGATCGTGTTTAACACTCCCTCTGGGAGGCTAGCGGGTACCCGTTGATGGCCCATGCGTGCAGGGACCATAACTCCGGGCGAGGGTGCCAAATCGAGCCCTCCGCCTGAGAGAGGAGGTCTCTCCTCAATGGTACAGGCCATGGGGCAGTGCTGGCCAGCTGCATCAGGGCAGGGAACCACGTCTGGTTCGTCCAGAGCGGGGCTACAAGCAGCACTGGGCATCCGTTCTCCCTGATTCGTTCCAACACCTGAGGCAGGAGCGAGACAGGAGGAAAAGCATATAGGGGGCAGCGGGGCCAAACATGAGCCAGCGCGTCCTTTCTTTTCGAAAAAAACTCCGGGCAATGAGCGTTTTCGTGGGACGCGAATAGGTCCACCTGAGCTCTGCCGAACGTTTTCCACAGCAGCTGGACCGTCTGCGGGTGCAGCGACCATTCCCTTGCTGGAACATTGTTCCTGGACAGTCTGTCTGGTCCCACATTCAGGTGACCAGGCACGTGCGCTGCTCTCAGTGAGAGCAGGTTATGCTGAGCCCAAACCAGGAGGCGTTCCGTCAACCTGTAAAGGTTTCGTGACCTGACGCCACCCTGGCGATTTATGTATGCCACCACCGACATGTTGTCCGACCGGACCAAGACGTGGTGGCCTGTTATCTGGGGACAAAAACGCCTTACCGCTTTGTCGACTGCTATCATCTCCAAGCAGTTTATGTGAAGGAGCTTTTCCCGTTCTGACCACAGGCCAGCTAGCGGTCTGCCCTCGAGCAGCGCTCCCCACCCCGAGGTGGAGGCGTCCGTAGACACCACCTTTACACTCGAAGCGGTCCCCAGGCTCACACCTGACTGATACCAGTCGGTTTTTCTCCAAGGTTCCAGAGCTGACACACACTGAAGGTCGACCCTGAGGCGAAACAGACCCGCTGTCCATGCCCTGGGTGGAACCCGCGCTTTCAGCCACATCTGCAGTGGGCGCATGCGGAGCAGGCCCAACTGGAGTACAGAGGCTGCTGAGGCCATCAGCCCCAGCATTTTCTGAAACCTTTTGAGCGGGACTATCGCGCCGTGGCGGAAGGATTTCACGCCGCGCTGAATATTTAGTACGCGCTCTGGTGACAGGCGTGCTGTCATGGACAGCGAGTCCAACACGGTTCCCAGAAAGGAAATTTTCTGACTGGGAGACAGTGAGCTCTTCGCCCAATTGACTGTGAGGCCCAGCTTCTCGACGTGCTCGAGTAATGCGGCCCTGTGTTCTATGAGCTCCGATCGCGATCGAGCTAGAATCAGCCAATCGTCCAAGTAGTTCAGGACTCGCATGCCCTGAAGTCTCAGGGGTGCGAGCGCCGCGTCCATGCACTTCGTAAATGTACGAGGTGCTAGGGACAGGCCGAACGGCAGGACTGTGTATTGATATGCCTGGCCCTCGAAGGCAAATCTCAAGAATCGCCTGTGATGGGACGCTATTTGTATTTGGAAATAGGCGTCTTTCAGATCTATCGACACAAACCAGTCCCCGTAGCGCACCTGCGCGAGGATTTTCCTGGTCGTAAGCATTCTGAACTGGCGTTTCACAAGCACTCTGTTCAGCTGTCGCAGATCTAAAATGGGTCTGAGACCCCCATCCTTTTTCGGTACCAGAAAAAATCTGCTGTATAGGCCCCCTTCGCTCTGAGCCTGAGATAAAGGTTCTATAGCCCCTTTGCTCAGTAGTTTCGCTATTTCGGCACGAAGTAGATGAGATACTTCGTTTTTCACCGTAGTTTCGACGCGCGCCGTATAACGGCGCGGGCGTCGTGCGAATTGTAGCGAGTAGCCTCTCTTTATAGTGTTCAGCACCCATTCTGATACCCCGGGAAGCTTTGACCACGCATCTGCGTGAATAGCTAGAGGCAGAATGAAATCCGGGCTCTGGCCGCGACAAAACGGCAGCTCGAGAGCCCGTGCATACTGGGAACACAACACCGTGTTTACAGCGTTCGAGGCGGGGGGCGCGCTGATCACAGCGGGCGACCTGGCCGCGCTCAGCTTCTTTATGGCAGATTGTGCATAAAAAGCGAGCGGGGAAGATCCCGTGGGAATCGGCGTGTCTGTGAGAAAATGTGGGCGCGGGGCTGCGGGCACATTTAATACACTGAAAACACTGTCGTTCATGGCCGACTGAATGTGTGTTGGTTTCGTTTTTACAGAAACCATGGGACACGCAGCATGTAGTGTGAGCGGGCATGGTGACATGGGCGCTTGCACTACATTGTTTGCACAATCGACCGGAGTCGATTTTATTTGTGCTAGCCCTGCACCGTGGCGGGCTGTGTTTGTGTGTGGGAATGGGCACTGGGTGGGCATTCTTACAACACTCATAACACCTTCGGCCGTGGCCGGAACACCAGAAAATGCACTCTTTATTGGATTTATCTGGGTAGCCGTAAGAACGGCTTTTGTGCGCAGGCAAACGGGCTGTGACACCGGCTGACTCTCTGCGAAATACACTGGGACAGTCGCGATGTTTGGAACTGACCGAGCGAGAAGTTTCAGTGAAAATCCAGCCGCAGCGGGATTTGAACACCGTCGTTTTCCTAGAATGGCTAGGAAGATTTTGAGGCCTCGGGCTTGATCTCAATCCTCGGCCGGGGCCCGCGCTGAGGGGGGCGGCGCCCAGCAGAGCGAGAGCGCGGTCTTTGGTCTCGGGCGTGGCGGCGCTGTGAAGCGGCGGCGGCGGGCGGTGCAGGCTGCGGCTGAGAGCTGCGAGCAGGCGGCGGTTTAGAGCGACCTGCAGCGGAGCTCGAGCGCTTCGGAAGGAAGTGCTTCATGGCCTGCGAAGTTTTTTGTACCTCCATGAATCTGTCCGCGAAGTCTGTGACGGCAGATCCGAAAAGGCCCGCTTGGGAAATGGGCGCGTCGAGGAACACAGAGCGCTCGGCTTCCGTCATCTCGGACAGCGTCAACCATAAGTGTCTCTCAGCCACGGTGAGAGAGGCCATGTTTCGTCCTATGGCCTGTGCAGCGGCTTTAGTAGCGCGAAGAGCGAGGTCTGTAGCGCTTCTCAGGTCCGCCACGCAGATCGCTCCGGGTCCTTCCTCGTCCAGTTTAAGGAGAAGGTCGGCCTGGAAAATCTGCAGGATAGCCATAGTGTGCAGCGCTGAAACTGCTTGCCCAGCGGCGGTGTAAGCGCGACCGTGCATGGATGACGTCACTCGGCAGGCTTTAGAAGGAAGCGTCGTGTGCGCGCGCCGTCCAGCGGAGGGCGGGCAGAGATGAGACGCTACAGCTGGTTCCACAGGAGGAACATAAAGGTATCCTCTTTCCTTCGCGCCATCCACAGAGGAGAAGGCACCAGAAGCAGAGGTACGCAGCCTGGCGGAGAAGGGGGCGTTCCACGATTTCGTCACTTCCTCGTGAAGTTCCGGGAGGAAGGGCGCGGGCCGCGATTTCGTCGGAGCCTCGTCATTTCCGAGAAAGCGTCCGTCCATTCTGTTGCGCGGCGGCTGCGCGGGCGCCTCCCAATCGAGGCCGATGCTTTCAACGGCCTGAGAGAGCAGACGCATCAGCTCAGTCTCAATGCCGGCTCTCTTACCAGTGGTCTGGCGGGAAACGCTAGCGGAGGGGAGATCCACAGAGCTCGCCCAATCCTCACTATCGGACGCCAGAAGAGAACACGCCTCGGAGGGTTCGTCAAGCTCGTGGATGGACGCGGCGGCAGGCGGCGGCCGTTGTCCGTCAGTGAGCGACTCGAGCGAAGCCGGCGAAGCTGGCGGGCGAACCGGCGAGCTTTGGCGGGCTGGAGAAAGCTCGGGAGCGCGCTGGGCGCGGCGCTTCTTGCGGCGCGGCACCACGGCGGGCTGCGGTGAAGGCTCGGAGAATGATGCCAGGCGCGTCCTCAGAGTCACCATGGACAAAAGCTCGCAATGAGGGCATCCGCCGTCAGCGAGCGCGATAGCCGCGTGATCCTCACCCAGGCAGGAAACACAGATGACGTGTCGGTCTCCATCGCTGAGCGGGGCGCGGCACGAGCCACAGGAAGGCATCTTTAAAAAGACGCTGCTCTTTTGAGAGAGAAGTGTAAGTCGCGTCAAGTAAGCGAACAAACACTTCTCAACAGAGAAATACACAGAGTGTTGAAAGGATATATAACGCCGGAAAGCGCAGCAGGTACGGCAGTTGAAGGCGGCGAGGCCAGCGACTCCAGAGCTCGTCCCGCTGAAAAGCTTGCTTCGACGGCGCGGCTTCTCACTCCGGATCCAGCGATGCGTGTGCTTCGCTGAAGAGGTAAAAATCAGCTTGTATCAGCCTAACTAGCATATTTATAGGGCGAGACCACGCCCCTTCTGGCGGGACGTGACGATATGGGCGCGAATTGCCCCCATTGGTCATTACGTCACGCAGAGTCTCTCTCGATAGGCTGCTGCATTTGCTGCAGAGCAACCAATAGGCGCGCAAGCTGTTTCGCCTATGTTTGCTTGCTGCTGCAAAGCGTTTTACATTAATAAAAAATTAAGGATAATTTTTGGCTTCAATATCTCGCGGAAAAGAGTTTTTCCCCTAGCGTAAGCTATTACGCAGTACGAGAGATACTCTCGTAAGAGAACGCAACATTTTCAAATGATCGCGCGGAAGCTTCCAGCAACACAAGCCTGCTGTCACAGTGCAGTGTAATAGTTTTCCCATTACACTGCGTTACTTTCCCATTAAAACACAGCACTCAATTTAAAATAAGTCCAACTTTTAAAAACGCGTCTCGAGACCTTTTTTTCCCCACTGCCCGTGTCTCACGTTTTCAAAGCAAAACGCGTTCTGTGTGAAAACAGCCCTAAGAAACGTTACCTGAGCGCCAGACCTTATTCAGAGCAGCACCATCCCACATAGTGTCGGCCCAGGTCCGGCCCACATCTGGCACACTTGGATTCTACACAGCCCAGATGTGGACCGGATCTGGGCCGAAACTATGTTGCTGTTTGGGAAGATTCGAGTGAACTGTCGTTTACTCTGGTCTTTTTTCTCTTTCAGATTAACTGCTGTCAGTGGATTAAAACATTTATTCATCTAACCCGCCTATCAAAGCAGGTTAAATGTTGATATCTACACATCCACTTTAATGACATTTTTTTAGGAAAACTCTTATATTAGAGTAACCTTCTGTGTTTGCTGGGTTAACAATTGCCTTGGCATTATAAGATGCAGCTCATCAGGGGTTATTATTTTGAAGAAATATTTTTTTTTTATAGTCATAAGATGTAACTGATTTTTCCACTCATTTCTGCAAAAATAACCAAGGCCACATGGGCACTGAAATAGTAACCAAACAAATCTCTCCAACCTCATTTCTGTCTAAAAAAAATCCTGTTTCACATTAAGAAAAGCTGATCTGCATTGCAAAAGCTGAATACATTGCAGATGCCATTTCATGTTGTTGATGGTGTTCACCTTTTTACCACCTTTAGCCTATTATAAGTTAAGAGTTTACAATAACGTTACACAGCACTGCCAGTCTCATTAACCGTGTGTGACACTGAAAGCAAAGTTTCTTCATGTGAAATATGAACCGTTCTTCAGTGCTTTACTGTTTTTCCGCAAATTACTGCCAAGTTGAATTGTTGGACCCGTGTGTGACTCCACCAGTCCACGGATAAACTCCTAAATTGTTGACGTGTTGGACATTCATTTTATTGCACTGAATGTTCTCAAACTTTTTTTTTTTTTTTTTTGGATTTGGAAAAGCATGCACCGATGAATCATTCACAATAACTTTGAGAATATAGTTCTCAAGTAAACAAAGTCAGTTTTGTCATTGGCAGATCGGTACATTTCTACACCCCTAATGATGATGATTAGTAATCTATGTAATCTATAAGTATTTTTATGTTACAAATCAATGTTATGTTACAAATCAGCGTTGTTACAAATCAACTTTATGTTACAAATCAGGGTTATGTTACAAATCAGTGTTATGTTACAAATCAGCATTGTTTTCAGCCCAATTAGAGAGCAAGTAAACCTATTGTTTTTTGTTGTTGTTGTTGTTCTTTTGTTTTGTTTTTGATCCTGCATTGTTCTGAAAACTCCCTATCTGTCGGAGATTTCCCGTAATGTATCCAGTCAGAAGTGGGCTGATCTCCATCCAGAGTGAACACATGAGTCCAGCACTATCATCTGATCCGTGTGAATGTCTCGAATGCTCGTCGTCTTAAGACTTTCACCCGCTCAGCTGTCTCAAGCACGTCTGGAATGAAAGCACAGATAACTGAGACACGGCTCTGAGTGTGTGTGACGGGTTATTATTAACAACGCTGCTCTTTCCGCTCTTTCCTCTCTCTCTGTCTGAGTCTCTGCTGGAAGCCAGTAAAATCATCACGACTAATTGTTTGTGTTTTAATTGAGTTTAATTGAGCACTGTTCGCATATTTTCTGACTGGCCGACTGGAATCCACGTGTACCAGATGTGGGCCGGATCTGGGCCGACACTATGTTGCTGTCTGGTTTTAATGACCTAGTTTATTTGTCAAAATGTGCTGCACACTGCATTGAATACTGACTGTATCCCAAAATGCAGTGTGTTCAACTTGACCTTGACATTTGGACAAATGAATGGAATGTAAGGAAGCACCATTTAAATTTATTAAATCTAACTTTTTTTATCTGCTATATCAGATCTATGGAGTCCCTAAAGGGTCTTTGTTAAAAAAATGAGATGGGAAGAAAATTCTGTCATTGCTTTTGCGTTCATATTTTCATAAAATTTCATATATTTTTCCCACCACCCTGTCCCTTTAGGACAGTGCTGTTTGTGGAGTTGTTTAATCCTCCTCTGTTGAGATCTTGAGAGATTTAATGTCTTCTTTTATCTTCAGTTGATTTCCTCTAAGACTGTGGCTGGAAGTCAGTTCAAGTTTTTGTGTTTCTCTTTCCTTCAGTGATTCTGCTTGTTAACAGCAGGTGTTCATCACTAACTCTGCGAAACTAAACCAAAGTTTACCGGACTGTGTTCTCCGGACCCCTTTAAGCGGAGGACTTCTACATTCCGATTGGTTGCCGCCGAACCATGTCATAGCTCATTAACATAAAGTTGACCTGACTTCAACTCTCCTCGACACCCTCACCATCCAAGACGCGCCGCCCTTGCCGGTGTTGTGCCGAATTTCGACCCCGCCAAATTATTACCCCCCTAGCATTGGTAGGTTTAGGATTAGTGGTGGGGGAGGGGTTAGGATTAGGGGTGGATTAGGATTAGGCAATCAGGTACTGACTTCAACGAGGGGGGTAATAATTTAAAGTTATGCTCGATCATCACTTAAACTTGTTATTTTAACACTTGGGGTTTTGCTGTGTTGTTCAGGTGTGTTTGATTGGAGTTGGAGATCCCTGCTTTAGGAACTCCAGCCTTTTGAGTTCTTTGCGAGCAAATGCAAAGTTTCTCAGGGGAACTAAAAACTTTTGCGAGAGAACATAAAATCATTACCGATATATTTTTTTTGCCATCACCATGATCCAAGGGGCTTCATACTGATCAATTGTCTGTAAAAAGTAATTTGTATATTAGTACACCACTGGTTTCTATTATTAGATTGGTATTTGTAATATCATTTTATTTTGTTGTAGTAATCATAAACACGTCACAGCACAAACAAAGTCTTAGCATTTCACTTTGTTATCATTATTTTCCTATAGCGGCCAATACATTCACAGGAAACAGCTTTGAATATGAGAAGGATATTCGTGTGTGTGTATTTTGCTCAGAGTGAAGCACACGCGCCCTGCACACGCTATCCTGATCCTCCAGACACACAACACCTCAGACACACATCCCAGAGCCGGACACCCAACACTCCCTCCGGCACACGCGCTTCATTTATCAGGGCGAGTCTCTGCTGTCAGAGGTCAGTGAGAGCTCAGGTCATCAGCAACATGTGTGTGTCCTGCGGTCAGCCGGAGAAGAGCTGAGCAAAGAGAAACTAAACACGACCACATGCAATGTAGTTATACTCTTAGAATATAGCGCGCCCTGGTGGATGATATAGGCAATGTGTGGAAGCCTAGTTTTACAATATAACAACAAAACATGATTTTGTAAATCATAAATAATTCTGACATAAAATGTTGAGTCATTACAATTATGATATAAAATTGGTATTTGTTCAATTATGATTTAAGGTAAGGTTTATGATGGCTATTTGGCTTTTCCTAATGTGTTGTTTTTCAGACTTGTGGAAAGACAGCATCAAAATATACTTTAACTGTTTTATTTTATTTGACTTTTTCTGTTTACGTCTGTAGATTTCAAATTACATTATATCTTTAAATTTGTTTTCTCAAAATTAGTTTTTCTCCTGCGCTGAGCCAGAAATCTCTTACAAAGGCTACACCAAACTTTACAGTTTTATTCTTATCTGTATTCTGAAGGTTTTTTACAAAGGGTTCATATGTAATTTACAACATTTTATTCTTTTAAAAATGTTTTTTTTTTTTATGGAGTGATAAACAGAGATATAAAAATCCCTTCTGAAAAAACTCTTGTCTAATATGTCAACAAAATAAAATATGAATTTTGAACCTGGCTTTATTCAATTTTCAGATTTCTTTAATGGACATTTATGCAAAGTAGTGCTATAATACAATGCCTCATTTGCATATTTAAACAAAATATCAGAAAACTTGTACTACAAAAAATCTTACCCAGTTGATTGATTACATTAAGCACTGCTAAGTATGGTAGCTATTAGTTGTTTACCCTATTCTCCTGGGGTGTCTTGCGTCATAATTTTAAAAAGAGATTTTAAATTTTTAAAAACAGCCAATCAAAATCCATTTGACTTTTAAGCGCACGCTGCATTTGTTCGCTTTTTCTATGCACATGCATAGTAGAGTTTTCTTTTCTTTACGGGTGAAACTGTCATGTTATTGTCAAGGACAAAACCATATCAACATTCAACATGAAAAATGATCGAATTTACTGTCCATCAGATGTGATTTTGATGTGTACTAACGTATTTCCAATGTCAGACATGTCACTATAGGACTTCACCTAAAACACACAATTACAAAAAAACACTGTATTACATAATCTTTATTTAAATGTTAAAATATACAGATATACGAAACACGCATGATTATATATAAATATATGTGTGTCAAAGCAACATGTTCCATGAAAAGATTTTAAATTTATAAAGAGAGGGAAGATACAGACACAAATATGTCTGATGCTCACCGAAGAGTGAGTGACTAATGCACAAGATGGCAAAATAACACAGACTGCAATTCATGGAAAATTACAAAACTCTGGAAATGTTACAAAACATGCTATTTACAGAAAAAGTTTCGTCAGGCGTTTAATTTCAGTGCGTAGATTATGTAACTTCTAACAGACGCGCCAAACCGCAGTCTTACAAAGAAAAGATACAATGATGTAAATAACCACCATGGAATTTTTTAGTTTGTTGTTGTTTTTAGTCTGTGGTATTGGTACATCTGACCAGAACCTCCTACAGACAGACAACAGTGAAGGAGAAGTAAATGACTTAACATGTGTAATGATCCTGATGTGACACGCATTCAAATCCCTATTATAAGCATCTGAATAAAAGCTGCAGAAATGGATCAGAAAGTGACTGTTTACAGCTTCATTTTCAATCCATCTGACGGATCCTGGATCATTTGATCGAGCTGTAAATCACCAAATTATCCTTCACAGCACCGGATCTGTGGATCAACATAATCAGAGATAAAGTGTGAATGACCATTTAACCACCAAAAACACTGCATCAAAGTCCAGCGGTGCTCAGTATGAGAACCAGATCATGTAAGTTATGTAACATAAAAATACATTTCAAAATCAAAAGAGGAAATGTGTTTCAAACCTATTTTGCATCTCACCTCACAGCAGGGTCATGATGGAGCGTTCTCAGATTCTCATACTTGGCTTCATTGTTCCCGATGTGTTGGATAGTTGCGTACTTGATCTTCTCAGAATCTGTGGATTCAGTTTTTCCTGCCATCTGATCTGTTCTGGTTCTGGTTCTGCCGGGTGAAACTCTGGTATACAGATCATTATCATTGTGGTTTCTGTCCGAGCTGGAAGGTTGTTGAACCTGGAGAAAGACATCAAAACCTTTCAGAAAATTGAAGTATCATCTAAAATGAGCAAAGAGATTTCTGTTTCTGTAAACTTTAGCATTTTATTAATGATTTCCCATTGTTTACATGCTGGCATCACATACAATACAATTATAAATATATTTTATATCAAAGCAGAAAATAACTGATTCTTAATAATAATAATTTTTAGACAGAAACAGATGGATAACTCTGTGCTCTGACCTGATTCTGCTTGACGTCCGACACTCCACCACATTTTCTCTCCCTGTAGCAGAGATAATTATGTAAACACATACACACACTAATAATTATTAATAATTATGCCAATGTGTGTTATTTAAACAAAAGATCTCACCTCATGAACATGATGATGCAGACAAGAAATAAAACTGCACATCCGGCTGCGATCGCAATAACTATGTAAAGCATTCCTGAAAAAAAAACTGCAAATAATGAATACTTGTTCTCACATCTGCAAAAAATGGGAACATTGACAGCGTTTATTGGATGCAGAAATCAGAAAATGCTTGGTGTAGCCTTGCATTAAAAATATATTACGCAAGCCAGTTTATTCTGGCAGGTCTTTGGATGACAAAATTTGTATGCACTTGAAGATAATATATATAACATTTTAGTATTTAAATTTCAATTCATTAAGTGAAATTAATTGCTTAAACTATAATGCACAAGTTAGTTTTACTTTGAAGTTACATTGTTGATATTTGAATTTTGATTTTGTCTCAGAGAGCAGCAATTTTCTATTACAGATCCAATCTCTATATTATGTCATGTCACAGCCATAGACTGTATAAAACAATGGACGTAGTGTTCGTGACGTCACTCGTTGGTTTCTAAAGAGCATCTTTGAAGCCCAAAGTGGGCGGAGCCGGCCGTTGCCATATTGGGAGCGCGTCAATCCCGGATAAACGAAAACGGGCAGCGAGGCGGATTAGCTGAGGTGACGTGACGCTAACAGACAGCAGACAAACAGCTAGTAGTGACATCAGCAGCAATCCACCTGTCACTCAAGTGGCCACACCCTTAATTATGCAGAACTTTAAGGCTTAATATGATTTAAATGGATGAGTTATAAAAAAATTCACCCCCCTCACAGTTGTCATGAAGGGCAAAATTACCTATATAGACCCAAACCACTTTTTGCACCAGGCTGTAAACATATTTTTTATCTGATGTAAAGTTGGGCATTTTAACATGGGGGTCTATGGGATTGACTCTCTTATGGAGCCTGTCTCTAGTGGCCAGTTGATGAACTGCAGTTTAAGTCACTTCTGTGATGGATTTAAAGTTGCAGTAGGGAGTTTTGAGAAAATGTTGACTTAGCCTGAAAATTTGAACAAGCACAACTTCCAGGTCCAACCCCCTTGCTCTCTGCTGCGCTACAGCTCTCCCTCCACAGCTCCTCCCCCACAGCGGAGCCTGCCGTGAACGCGCAGACTAGTAAACAGGACCACCGATGACGGCGGATTATAAACAGTTATGGAACATTCACTAATAGGGACGAAACATCAACTATATGCTTTACATTGACTATGGCCTGCCCATACTTTGACTACAAACTTGGTCCTCAAATCATTATGTATTTTGCAATACATGTAACATTATAACGTTGCACTCTTTCTATAAGTTATAAATAGCTAGTAAGATAACGTTAAAGGATTAGTTCACTTTTAAAAAAAACTTTTGCTGATAATTTACTCGCCCCCATGTCATCCAAGATGTCCATGTCTTTCTTTCTTCAGTCGAAAAAAAATTAAGGTTTTTGATGAAAACATTCCAGGCTTTTTCTCCATATAATGGACTTCAATAGGACACAAACGTTTCAAGGACCAAATGACAGTTTCAGTGCAGCTTCAAAGGGCTTTAAACGATACCAGACGATGAATAAGGGTCTTATCTAGCGAAACGATCGGTCATTTCAAAAATAAATAAAAAAACTTTAAGTTTTATAAGCACAAATGCTCGCCTTGCTCTGTTCTGTGATGCACGTTCGTGATCCTGTTCGAACTCGTTCATCAAAATGAACAAATCTTTTTTCGAGTCATTTCGTTCATTCAACCAAAAAAGACTCGTTCGAAATGAACAAATCTTTTTTCGAGTCATTTCGTTCGTTGAATGAACGAAATGACTCGAAAAAAGATTCGTTCATTTGGATGAACGAGTTCGAACAGTAGAGTCACGAACGACAGTACGCGCTCGCGCTGTGCAAGAGAGGGGTGATCAGCGCGTTCACGATCGTGATTGACACTGCTAAGACATTCCTCCTGGCTCTGATTGGTTGTTTCTGACCGGGAGCGGTGCATTTCTGCAAATGGCAATAGGACCACAGGGAGGAGCCAGAGGAGCTTGATTTTTTCCACAGATTATCTGTCTCATATTCTACTGTGAGGACATAATGACAGTTTTAACAAATATTTGTTTACAAAAGCTACCTACTGGAGCTTTAAGTGAGAGACCGGGAGGTTGCCGCTTGGTCACAACCAGCACTTTTGCTGTTCAAAACTTGTACCATAATATTTTTTTCAAAAAAATTCTGCTCAAATATTTAAATAATTGTACCTTTAACAGTGACAGTGACAGTGACAGCGTCTGATCTCTGAGATCCATGTTGATTGTGAGCCTGACAGTAGAAGCGTCCACTCTGTAGTGCACTGAAACTCTGTCCAGATCCAACAGCTGAGGTTTCATTCTCCTTAAACCAGCTGAAGTTCAGAGCAGGAGAGTTTGAGTCACTGATGCACTTCAGAGTCACTGAATCTCCCTCCACTATTACACCAGATCCACGCATCAACACTGAGACGCTCCTGGGAGGGTCTAATACAGACAATATAAACTCTATATTAATGTTTTGCGATTGTTAATCCACTAATTTGTTTGTTACAACAGTTACTGAACCATCATTAACTCACACATGACATTTAAAGTCACAGCATCAGAGTATTTCTGTCCATGTTTATTGATGGACTTGCACTTGTATTCTCCACTGTCATCAGAGCTGATCTTTGAGATGTTGTAGATTCTTCCAGATCCTCCAAACATTCTTCCTTTAAACCAGCTGAAGTTCAGAGCAGGAGGGTTTGAGTCACTGATGCATTTCAGAGTCACTGAATCTCCCTCCACTATTACACCAGATGGACTGATGGACACTGAGACTCTCCTGGGACGGTCTATCATGAAAAAAGGGATATTATTAATCTACAAAATAAATTTCACAGGCCGATTTCATGAGAAATAGTAATATTATTATGATGTGATTCGTAGAAAAAAAAAAAAAAAGATTTGCAATAGAAATAAGCAGGAACCTGCACCCCTAATCCTGACCCTTAAGGCATGTGTAGGTCATACAAAAACGTACAAATGAGACTGTACCAATTCATATAAACTATTATTCACATATTTTACAAAATGTAATATAGTTACGAATTGTCAAGAGACTGTTGGATCACAGATATTTAGCGGATGTCTTGTCAAAATAAAAAACAAAAAACATTAACTCACACATGACGTTTAAAGTCACACCATCAGAGTATTTCTCTCCATGTTCATTGATGGACTTGCACTTGTATTCTCCACTGTCATCAGAGCTGATCTTTGAGATGTTGTAGATTCTTCCAGATCCTACAATTGTTCCTCCTTTAAACCAGCTGATTTCTGCAGGAGGGTTTGAGTCACTGATGCAGTTCAGAGTCACTGAATCTCCCTCCACTATTACACCAGATGGACTGATGAACACTGAGACGTTCTTTGGAGTGGCTAAAAATGAAAATAAATAAAAAATGCATAAAATAAACTATGCAACTTTGTCTTTGATCCAGACTACAGTACGTTTAGAAAATGTGTTGTCAACACCAATGACACCTCAGGAAACACAGCTGGTTAAATAGGATTGAGGGTTCTAGGGAGACGGCTTGAAGAATGGAATTGAGAAAGTCGTCAAGACGGGGTTTCAGAGGATGGTTAATGGGAATATCAGCACTAAAAGTGATATACTGGGGTTGGGTTTGGGATTCTAGAGCCAGTAGCCTGAATTTCTGTGAGGATCTGTGCTCTGATGTTGCTGGCAACACAGGGTTGCTTCCAATGCTGTGGGATAGGCATCGGCGTTGCGGAGAACAGAGTGAAAGGAGATTTGGCTTAAGGGAGAGAGTGTCAGGAGGAAAAGGGCAGCGCTTGCGGAGACAACCTCACGCTTGGGTCGGCACCTGGAGCCTGGAGAGGAATGAGGAGATTAGAAAAAGGGAATCTGGGGAGGACAATAGGATCTGATAGTGGGGCTGCAGGCCATGGACATGGGAGAGGATTAAAGGTGGTGAAAGGAAAAGTGCTTGTCTAAATCCCAACACGGTCCATTTCTGTATTGCAGGGATTGTTGGATGGGTCGAGGTGTAGGAGGATGCTGAAGATGATGGTGGGTGTCTTGATGATGGAGGAGAGGGTAAGTCTCAGCACCTAGGAGTACGGATGGATGATTGGATAGATCATTTGAACGTGCTCCTCCCGAGCTTTGTTAGTTATTAGTTGTCAAAGTTGCAGTGAATTATTGAAAGTGAATGTAATCACCGAGGTGATTACGCACACATGCGTACACAGCAAAAACTCCAGTGTTAAATAAACACTTCTGGGAGTTTATTTGGCTGCACACTCAAGAGTGTTAAAGTGTTTTAATATGAGTGTTAAATGAACACTGAAGCAGAGTTAAAGTTAATGAGATTATTAAGTGATTCATTGAGTGATGATTGAGCATTACTATATACACCTGATGTTAACAAGCAGAATCCCCACAGGAGAAAAAAATAAATAAATAAAATCACAATTTGGGTTACCATTATGGTGATCTGTGTTCGTTTTAGTTGGGCTCTTGACCCTTGACTTTTTAATATTTTATTTTGTTTGAGCTGTTGTAATTCGATTGTAACAGCCATACAAGCAAAGAGAGAATTTGATCAGATGGTGGTTATGTTTTCACATAATCACCAAACTAATTTATAACTTAATCTCGGAGTTAGATTTATCTTATTGATTACAGCATCACTTTGATTCTTCGGCATAAGATCCAGCCATTTTAATATAATTATTAAGATTTCATAATAGTTGGTTTTGCTGTGTAGCTGAATATTCATGTGTTTATTTATTTAATTTGAATAAAAACTATGAGCTTTGTTCATATGCCACTACACTAATGGTCTAAAGTCACTAAAGTCACACTTAAGTCATACCAACAGCCAAGTTTGGATTTTTCATTAAAATAATAAATTAGTTTTTGTTTTTTTTGTTTTTTTAACCAAATCCTAACATTTTGGGATACTTTTGCATAATTTTTTTTCAAGCTGCTCATGATTCACTGCCATGAATTATTTGGAGGAGCGTGAGCAGGACATTTATTCATTAATTAATGTACAATTTCTGAGTTTGTGGTCTGAAGAAAGAAAGAAGGTAATACGGCATTACAACATTAGGTGAGGAAATAATGACTTTTCACTTTTGGGTGAACACCCTGTAAGGAAAAGCTAAGAACCAACATGAAATCGATCAGGAAGTGTTTCATTTGAATAATTTCTCACACTATGCATGTGTGATACTGCTCATCTGAAAGCTCACACACAACAGACCAAGCTGTTCTTTCAGAGGCTGCCATGGACCTTTTCAATATCTAACACATACATGTTATTTTTGAGCACTATCCTCAGATTGACGCCTCTTTTAGGTGGGGAGGTATAGCCATAGTCTATAATTATTAAACTGTAAACACAATACCCTTAGATGTCATTTGGTGATCCTAGAAAATATTAGGTGGGATGCGGAAATAATGTTTATAAAGTGTCACAGGTGATGTGCTAATCATGAAATAATGTTTGAGATTTACACATTACACATCATTTTTATTTGTTCAAATAATGACAAAATTTGTACTCACACGTGACATTGAGATAAACCTCAGGAGAGATGTGAGTGTGTCCGTCTACAGCACAGCTATATCTGCCTGAATCCTCTCTTCTGACTGACTGCAGCAGGAGTTCATTGTTTCTGTCTCTTCTCTCAGTTAATGGCTGTGAGTTTCTGTACCAGACGAATGTTGCTCTGTCAGTCAGAGCGCAGCTGCTTTTACATGTCAGACTGACTGAATCTCCCTCTGTCACTCTCTCAGGAGACTCCACCTGAAGATCTGAACACAACACACACATTATATCTAGTGCTGCTGTCATACACTGATTATTATTCAACATAATACACAGAAGAAGAGATAAACCTCACCGAAGTCACCTGTGACAGTAAGAGTCACTCCAGGTTTACCAATCCATTTCATATCTTTATCAGTGATGAATCTAAAATAGTACATGTGTGAATCCTTCAGTGTCACATGACTCAGTCTGATGGTGCAGTTCTGCTGTTTATCTCCCAGATACTGAAGCCTCTGACTGTATTCAGTGTCATTAGACAGATCTGGAGGATCTTTACCCTTTATAGACTTATTGGTCCAGAACACTTTCTCGATCTGATATCTAGTAGGGTATTTATAAGTGCATCTCATTATCACTGTTGAGTCATTTAGTGCACAGATGTGTGAAGGACTGTAACTCACACTCCAATCAGCACTAGACACCTTATTATTATCATCATCATCATCATCACTTTCACTGAAAACTCCTGAAAAACAAAATGTACATTAAACAAAGCAGCAGTTTCTAATAGAATATATTTGCTCAGTCTTTGAATGTCTTGTGTTTGTTGAGGAAAAGCAGAATTTAACATCTGATACAGAAGCATGAAAACTGTCCAAAGATGAAAATATTAATCAAATTAATTAGATATTATGCTACAATTAATATCATAAATAAATATTTGCCCAGAAAAGCCAAATAATGATGATATTTTAGCATTACATTAATAAGTAAAGACAAAGATGGAGGTGGTACTTCATGCTTATACACAGCAAAATCCCCAGTGTTAAATTAACACTGCTCAGTGTTTATATGAGTCCACACTCTCAGAGTGTTATAGTAACACTGAACCAGTGTTGAAGTTAATGAGATAATTAAGTGCTTAATTGAGTGATGATTGAGTATTATTGAAGACACTTGATTTTAACAAGCAGAATCACTGAAGGAGAAAATTAATGTAAAATGGTCACCATTATGGTGATTGGTGTTTAGTTTAGTTGGCCTCTTGACCCTTACATTATTAACTTTAGATTTTGTTTGGCTGCTGTAATTCAGTTATAACAGCCAGATAAACCAAAAAAAAAAAAGGTGTTCTGATGATGTTGGTTGTGTTTTAACATAATCATTATTTTACCTGAATCACTGAACTCATTGAGAGCATAATTTCTGAGTTAAGTTTACCTTATGGATAATAGCAGCACTGTCGTTGTTGAGCGTACCATTTATAGCTTTTTCAATGAAATCCAAATGATCAAATCAACTACAAAAAAAACAAAAAAAAAAACTTCTTAACAAGTATTTCAGGTAGGCACACACAAACATGAATAATTAGCGTATGAATCTCAACAATAGTGACAAACAGCTATTACCTCTGAACATAAGCTCATTATTTATTAATGCAGCAATGCATGATGGGAGCCATGAATAAGTTTTGATTGGTGGCACCCAGAATGCACTGCAACATGATTTATAATTGCCACCATTGTTGAGATTCACAGGCTGATTCTTGATGTATGTGTCAAAAATAAAAATTATATGTGAAGAACATGAATAAATTATTCGGATTGTGTCGTAAAAGTTAAAAATATTATGCTGCACAGAGACAGGGCTGATACAATTAATAAAATAAATCTTACTCAGAAATTGGGCTTTATATGAGATCAGTGATTCAGGTCAAATGATTATGTTAAAACACAACCAACACCATCAGATCACCTTTTCTCTATCTGACTGTTATAACTCAGGTGCAGCAGTCAAACAAACCTAAACTTAATGATTTAAGAGTCAAGAGCCCAACTAAAGCAAACACTGATCACCATAATGGTAACATACCAATTACCATTTTTTTCCTTCAGTGACTCTACTTGTAAACATCAAGTGTCTTCAATAATGCTCAATCATCACTCAATTAAGCACTTAATTATCTCATTAACTTCAACACTGGTTCAGTGTTACTTTAACACTTTAAGAGTGTGGACTCATATAAACACTGAGCAGTGTTAATTTAACACTGGGGATTTTGCTGTGTACTTCTCCAATGGCAAGAAAATCATTATTATTCCTTTTTGAATATAATGAATCAAACTAAATTAAAATTTTCAATACCAATGAGCAACGAACAACATTCGACTATATTAAAGAATGACAAATGGAAACACAAGACAGCGAAGCACTGAACATAACATACAGAAAACCATTAGAGACGTACCTTGAATCATGAGGAGAAAGATCAGAAGAAGAGGAGCCGTTCTGACTGACATCACCATAGCAACACCTACAACATAATCAGTCCAATAATGAGATGAGATTGACAGACAACACGCATAATCAATATGAGCAGAAATTATGCTAAATTTGTGTTCTTTATCATTAAGCAAGACTGTCTTTGTCAATGTGACATCAATGAGACCACATATAGAATAATTCAGAATGTTTATGTCTCTTTATAATCAATCAATCAATCAATCAATCAATCAATCAATCAATCAAATAATCAATCAAACAAACAAACAAACAAAAACCGATAATAAACGGGTCATACCGTGGAGCGGGACACCTCATCTGCTGTAACCAACTGACACTTGAGGAGAAATAAGGAAGGTTTACCAGCCTCATTTATAACCAGAACTGCGTCATTTCCTCTTTTATACCTCTGACTAGTGACATACAGATATTATATTTAAAACGTTTTTTTCTGGCTTTTATATTTTTTTAAATCCTAAAAACATCCTGTTTATATCCAGGTTTTATTTTGATTTCCAATCCAAGATACCAACACATACATATAAGCTTGACTTTCAAGACACATAGTAAACACACGAAAAAAAACCTATTCAAAGTCTTAAAATATAAAAGTCTGCTGACGTGCAAGAGCCTACGCAGATCTATTATTAACAGAAGCTGTGAAAGCTCAATAAAAGGCAAACTGATGGTAACTGTTGGTGTTTCCTGTTGCACACACACACACACTCACACACACAAACACACACACACACACACACACACACACACACACACACACACACACACACACACACACACACACACACACACATGAGTAATGTTTCAGTGACGGGTTCATTTCCAGGAAGTTTCGTGGCTTACGTCACTATAAACATGACGAGTGTATATTCATGGCATGCTGTTATAATTTTGCATATATATAAGATTATTTAATAAATTAATTTTAATTTCATTATTTTTTATTTATAGGTTTATTTGAATAGCGACAGTACAAAAAACATGATTCCAGTCGAAAGCTGCAAAATATGTATTGCACATCGAGAGTATAGCATAAGCTAATTTGCAATTAGTAACAATGATTATCAATACTATGTGCATATTACCCATCAATTATTTTAGATGTTACCACATAAAGCTAATTCTTTCAATGCATGTACACATCATCGCGTCCACATTTGAAAACAGAAGAAGGTTTCACTTCCTTGACATAACCACAGAAACTTAACTAGTGAGAATTTAGTCTGACTCGCGCTGCAGACGAAGTTATTTATAGATTTGAATAACAAAAATGGGCCTGAAATAATTAATTTCATGTAACAATAGAAAACTCTTCTAAAAGTTATCATCTGCACAGTTATCTCAGATAAACTTGATGTTTCTACTCTTCTGGGTAACTGATGTAGGGGCTTGACCATGCGTTGTCATCAGTTTGTCAGTAAACGGATATGAGGCGTCTGATGTTATTACTGCGAGAGGATGTGAAGAAGAAATGGCCACTAAGGTGCTCATACGTTTGCTGCTTCAAACTTCTGCAAGGATCCATGTGATACAAATAACATCCTTATTGATTCAGTCAGCTCAACTAGGGAAAGAGATTGCATGCCTCTATAAAACCAGTCAGTTCTCACCACAGTTTTGAAAAATGCTACAAAAGTGGGCTTGGTGAGCTACTTCCCAAATATCCATGCACTCAAAAAAATGATATGTTGGCTTTACTTGACTTTTTTATGTAAAAAGGTTCCACCGGTTCCACATAACTGGGTTTCGTTAAACAAACATAATTTCTTCATGTAACTTCAACATCATGGAAGTAATTTTAAGCGACCCAATTAAACTCTGAGCTGAGTGTTAAATGAACACTGAAGCAGTGTTAAAGTTAATGAGATAATTAAGTGAATAATTGAGTGATGATTGAGCATTATTGAAGACACCTGTTGTTAACAAGCAGAATCACTGAAGGAGAAAACCGGAATTTCATGTCACCATTATGGTGATCGGTGTTTGTTTTAGTTGGGCTCTTGACCCCCACATTATTAACTGGCTGCTGTATCTGAGTTATGACAGCCAGATAATCAAATAGAAAATTTGATCTGTAGATGTTGATTGTGTTTTAACATAATCATTATATCACAATCAATTGACCTGAATCACTGAATTCATACAGAAGCCAAATTTTGAGTTAAGTTTACCTTATGGATTATTGCAGCACTGCTATTGTAGAGCATACCATTTTTTTAGCCTTTTTTTAGTCAAAGATATCCAAATGATCAAAACAAAAACTTCTTCAAAAAGACTCTCATAAGAACATTTGTATGCAGGCACACACAGACATCAATATTTAGCGTATGAATCTCAGCAATGGTGACAAACAGATCACCTCTGAACATAAGCTCATTATTTATTCATGCAGCAATGCATGATGGGAGCCATGAATGAGTTTTGATTGGTGGCACCCAGAATGCACTGCAACATGCTTAATAATTGTCACCATTGTTGAGATTCACAGGCTGATTCTTGATGTCTGTGTGTGCGCCTACATAAACTTTTTTTTTTAAAGTTTCTTTTTTATTGATTTGATCATTTGGATTCCATTGAAAAGGCTGAAAATGGTATGCTCTACAACAGCAGTGCTGCTATAATCCAAACTTAGCTCAGAATTTTGGATCTACATAAGTTCAGTGATTCAGGTCAAATGATTGTGATATAATGATTATGTTAAAACACAACCAACATCATCAGATCACCTTTTCTATTTGATCATCTGGCTGTTATAACTCCTGTACAGCAACCTAACATAATCAAAAGTTAATAATGTGGGGGTCAAGAGCCCAACTAAAACAAACACTCATCTCCATAATGGTGAAATGAAATTCCGGTTTTCTCCTTCAGTGATTCTGCTTGTTAACATCAGGTGTCTTCAATAATGCTCAATCATCACTCAATTATTCACTTAATTATTCACTTTACACTTATTATTTAATGCACAAATAAATGCACAGCCATTCACATCAAAAATATATACGAACGTGCTGTTGCATCTTTAATAACTTTTGAGGCTTGTTTTGCTGCGTTTTCAAAAGCCGTTTGATTGGTTAAAGGTTGACTGTCAGGATTGGGTGAAGGGATGAGGCGAGGAATCAGATGAAAGAAACAATGGGCTTTTTATTTAATAAAAAATAAAACAAAAACTACCCCATAAGGGTTTATCCCAAGAATAAACAGACCGAATTGACAGAACCCTGACAGGGTTCCACTCACAATGTGGATGAATCACATTTGTGTTGAAGACTCAGGAACTATTGAATAGAACATATGCGAAGCATTACTTTTACAAAGCAAAAACGTACTCGGTTACTAACGTAACCTCCCTGAGAGTAGGGAACGAGTATTGCATAGCTAAACGCAGTGGGAAAACTCTTTTACTCGAGAATATTGAAGCCATTATTTTAAAATGCAGTCCAGCTGCACAGGGAGCACAGAGCAGAGCGTCTAGCTCACTCATTGGCTGTGCTGCAGCAACTGCACGAACCTATGGTGAGGCGGCTGAGACGCGCAAACCAATCAGAACGCTTCTCGCCCAGGGCACGTCAGAAACTGCCAGAATGGGCGTGGCTTATGCCTATATAAGCAGACCATTTCGCCGTAGAATAAGGTTAAATCGACTGAAGCGACAGCACCTGAGCCAAGCGTAATAGCACGACAGGCTACGCAAAACTCGTACCCTACTCTCAGGGAGCTGAGTTACGCTAGTAACAGAGTACGTTCCCTTTCTAGAACGTTCACTTCGTATTGCGTAGCTATACACAGTGGGAACCCATTTTAAACGCGTGCTATTGGCTGGCAACTTCACCCTGAACCATTACCTGGGCTAAGTGACGCGAGGTCAACAGTAGAGTTTGAAAGTCACAATTCCCCCCAGGGCCAGACAACAGTCGGGCCCCTTATTAAGGTATAATGTCTCATAGGCTCGGAGCTCGGATAGCCACAGGTTAATGGCGATTCTGGAGAAAGCGTCGCCGAGTTGAAGGTGCCAATTTATTTGGTAGTTTGAGGTGGGGGTGCCAGATTTTGTTAAAGGTTTAAAGGGGGCGTGATCAAAAAAGTTTGAGAGCCACGGTTTTAGCATCAAATTATCAGAATTTCATGTTTCGTTTGACATTGTATGACCTAACAAAGCCTCGTTTTCTGAAATCACGAGACTTGGCCAGTTTAATATACATTTTAAAGCACAGATTTGAAACAGAATGTTGAATATTCATACATTTTTATCATTTAATGTTTTATTTGAAAAGGAATAAAGAGAAAAATCTGTCACATGGACCCTTTAATACACAGATAAAATGTATAACATATTACAGAAACAACTCTAAACTCATTTATTAATTACATATTGACTGTTTCTTCATGTCACATGAACACTGTAAAAAAATTACTGTAAAATTTACAGCAACTTACTGGCAATTTTGGTTGCCAGTAAGCCTGTAAATTTTACAAGATTACCGTAAATCATAAACTACAATTAACTGTAAAAAATACAGCACACCTGTAAAAGCAGAAAAACAAGAGCAGCTGTGAATTTACAGTTCTTTATTGTATTATTTACAGTATGATTATTTGATAATTTGAGGAAACCGATTATCTTAAATTGGTCAATTGATTATCGCTGGTTCAGTTCCTGGGAGCCTGGCTAGAGCTTCCCCGTCTGTCCCGCTGGATCGCGCGTACCATCAGGCTCGGCTATGCGATTCAGTTCGCACGGTTCTCCCCGCTTCAGGGGAGTCCGCTCCACTTTGGTCGGTGGCAATGCCCCCATCATGAGAGCAGAGATTGCCACCCTGCTGGCGAAGGGTGCAATCGAGACTGTCCCTCCAGCCGAGATGAGGTCCGGCTTCTACAGCCCTTACTTCATTGTCCCCAAGAAAACCGGTGGGTATCGGCCAATCCTGGACTTGCGCGTGCTGAACCGCTCCCTTCACAGGCTGCCATTCAAGATGCTCACCGCCAAACGCGTTTTCGAATGCATTCGGCCCCAGGATTGGTTTGCAGCGATCGACCTGAAGGACGCCTACTTTCATGTCTCCATTCTCCTCGACACAGACCGTTTCTTCGGTTTGCTTTCGAGGGGCAGGCATACCAGTACGCGGTCCTCCCCTTCGGGCTGGCCCTGTCTCCTCGCATCTTCACGAAGGTCGTCGAGGCTGCCCTTGTTCCCCTTCGGGAGCACGGGGTTCGCATCCTGAGTTATATCGACGACTGGCTGATCTTAGCTCACTCTCGAGTTCAGGTTTGCGAACACAGGGACCTAGTGCTCCGGCACCTAGCTCGTCTGGGCCTTCGGGTCAACTGGGAGAAGAGCAAACTTTGCCCCGTGCAGAGGATCTCTTTTCTCGGTATGGACATCGACTCGGTCGCCATGTCCGCGCAGCTTGCGAGCGCGCGCAGTCACTGCTGACTTGCCTGAGACAACTCGAGGGCAAGAGTGCGGTTCCAATGAAACACTTTCAGAGGCTCCTGGGGCATATGGCATCTGCAGCCGCGGTCACGCCGCTCGGATTGCTTCATATGAGACCGCTTCAGCTTTGGCTTCGCGACCGAGTCCCGAGGTGGGCATGGCAACAAGGCACGCTCCGAGTACCAGTTACTCCGACCTGCCGTCAGTTCCTCACCCTGTGGTCGAACCTCAGTTTTCTCAGGGCGGGTGTCCCCCTGGAACGAGCTTCCCGGCATGTTGTTGTCTCAACAGATGCCTCCACCACGGGCTGGGGCGCCATGTGCAATGGACATGCTGCTGCGGGCTCCTGGACAGGACCCCAGCGGCTATGGCATGTCAATTGCCTCGAGTTGTTGGCAGTACGTCTTGCCCCGCACCGCTTCCGGGCGTTGCTCCGGGGTCAACACGTACTAGTCCGTTCAGACAATACCGCGACTGTAGCGTACATCAACCATCAAGGTGGTCTACGCTCCCGCCGTATGTCACAACTCGCCCGCCACCTCCTCCTATGGAGTCAGAAGCATCCGAGGTTGCTTCGAGCCATTTTCATTCCCGGAGCGCTGAACTGTGCAGCCGACGAGCTCTCACGGCTTCAGCCCCTCCCTGGAGAATGGCGACTCCATCCCCAGTCGGTTCAGCTGATTTGGGACAAGTTCGGGGACGCACAGATAGATCTGTTTGCCTCTCACGACTCGACCCACTGCGCCCTGTATTTTTCCCTGACCGAGGGCACGCTCGGCACGGATGCACTGGCGCACAGCTGGCCGCCGGGCCACAAATATGCGTTTCCCCCAGTGAGCCTTCTTGCGCAGACCTTGCGCAAGGTCAGGGAGGACGAGGAGCAGGTCATTCTGGTCGCGCCGTATTGGCCCAACCGGACCTGGTTCCCCGAACTTGTACTCCTCGCGAAAGCACCTCCCTGGCCCATTCCTCTGAGGAAGGACCTTCTTTCTCAGCGACGGGCACTCTGTGACACCCTCGCCCCGATCTCTGGAGCCTCCACGTGTGGCTCCTGGACGGCTCGAGGTAGGTTCGAGTACCCTTCCACCAGCGGTGGCGGCTACCGTCACTTCCGCTAGAGCGTCGTCCACGAGACACGCCTATGCGTTGAAGTGGAACCTCTTCGTCGACTGGTGCTCTTCTCACCGAGAAGACCCCCGGAAATGCTCGATCAGCGTTGTGCTTTCCTTCCTTCAGCAAGGGTTGGAGCGAAGGCTGTCTCCCTCCACCCTTAAGGTCTATGCTGCCGCTATTGCCGCACACCATGACCTGGTCGAAGGTAAGTCGGTAGGAAGCACGACCTGGTCATCAGGTTCCTGAGAGGAGCGAGGAGACTAAATCCTCCTCGCCCTCCTCTCGTTCCCTCTTGGGACCTCTCAGTGGTTCTAACTGCCCTGAGGAGTGCTCCCTTTGAGCCCCTGCAATCAGTCGAGCTTAAGTTCCTGTCAATGAAGACTCCTGGTTGCACTGGCCTCCATCAAGAGGGTAGGGGACTTGCACGCATTCTCCGTCGACGAAGCGTGCCTGGAATTGTGCCCAAGGTTCCTACCACTCCCCTTCGGGACCAGGTGGTGAACCTGCAAGCGCTGCCCCCGGAGGAGGCAGACCCAGCCTTGGCACTGCTCTGTCCAGTACGCGCTCTTCGCGCCTATGTAGACAGGACGCAGTGTTTCAGGACCTCAGACCAGCTCTTTGTCTGTTATGGTGGGAAGCTGAAGGGAAAGGCTCTCTCCAAGCAAAGGTTGTCTCACTGGATAGTGGACGCCATTGCTTTGGCATACCAGCAGCAAGGTCGACCGTGCCCCCTTGGTGTGATGGCCCACTCCACCCGGAGTGTGGCATCCTCTTGGGCTCTAGCGCATGGCGCCTCGCTAACAGACATCTGCAGAGCTGCAGGCTGGGCGACACCTAACACATTCGCCAGATTCTATAATCTCCGAGTGGAGCCAGTGTCCTCTCATGTATTCGCTTCAACTAGCTAGTACCGGACCCGCTCAGGTGTCTTCGCTTGCTCGCCATTCCACTCCACGGACTGGATACGTGCGATATTTTCCTCAGGTGAGCTTCCTCGAAAGCCCTGAGCTCCTCCAGCACTCCTGACGTCGGCGCCATTGTCTCTTGCCTGTGCGTCGGCTAGGTGCCTCCCGTGTGCATGGTCCCTCCCCTGAGCGACCCCCACATGTGTATTTCCACTGTAAGCCTCTCTGAGCATGTGTCTTTCCCTTGGCAAGCCACCTTGCCACCCCTGGGGTTGAAATATTCCACCTGTGGCTGGACACCCCATTGTTCTCCATATGCTTCCTTCGGGTCGTATGTGTATTCCCTAAGTCCCCCCCCCCCTCTGGGTTGACATTAATTGCATACTTCCCCTAGCTTGGGATATGCTTCCCAGTGTACCTTGGTATTCCTGTGTTAAATAACTCGTAACTCGGAGTGACAACGAAAGGGAACGTCTACGGTTACGTATGTAACCCTCATTCCCTGAGTAGGGAACGGAGACGTTATGTCTGCCTGCCACTTTCCACTGTACCGCGGGGATCGCCTGAGCTCAGTCTTGGCTCCTCAGCGAAGAAACATAAACTGCTGGTGCTGACTTTCTCCTTTTACACCCACGAGGTGGGGCGGAGTTACGTCATGCAAATTCCGCAGACCCATGGCATTTCTTTGCCATTGGCTCGTTTTGTAATACTCGAAGTTGATAGGCTTTCTAAGCGAAACCCCATTCGCCGTCATCCGACGTAACGTCTCCGTTCCCTACTCAGGGAACGACGGTTACATACGTAACCATAGACGTTTCTCTGCTCATTCTGAACTGAAGCACAGGCTCTACTCTTCAACACAATGGTGACACACAAAACGCAACAGAAACACTAACCCTCTGAGGTCGGTCTCGCTTTTTTTCTTATCAGTGCAAAAGAAACTCAAAATACTCTGTTGATTTTGATCTTACATATTAAGTGTTGTACATCATTAGATCCTGATAAGTGTCTATTTTTTTCTGGATACTCACAATAAAAACAAAGTGTTGTGCTTTTCGCCAAATAAAGAAAAACAAACATGATGCGCGTTCTGCCTTCTCTCTGTCAGTTAAGTCCATTCTGAAACGCGTCCGAAAATTAACTGTAATTTCGCGAATACTTGTCATACAGGCACGAGTGTTTTTCCATAATGAAGCTTGAACTCTCTTCTTTTAAATGAATTAATTTATATAAAAAACAAATATTCTCAGTTTATGTAATCTGTATGAAAAGAGAGAGATGTCAGTATTTTTCTTTCCAGCTCATTATACCTCATTACGCGTTAATGTGCCACGCCCACGGACAGCGCGCCGGTATTCAAACGCAAATGATCTAAGGCAAGCCATTCAAACATGCCAACGCCCACCAGCTGGATTATAAAACACATCGTGTTTAGTAAGTATCTTGTACTTACTTTCCTCACGCTGTAAGGAATAATACTATCTAATAACCCTGGAATAGAAGTGCTTCATTTCGAGCAACGGATCCAGCTGATGTAGTAAGTCATTTATTCTTAAGTGCTTTGTTCTAATCGCGATATTGAATAGTGTCTGACTGTAAACCGCAAAAAGACTGTTTAAATATGAATTGCGTGTCTGTGTGTAGGCTAAATGATGAATGAACGGCATGCAGGCGCGCGCGCTTTGTTTACTACAGTTATACAGCGCGTGTCTGTTCCGTTCATTCACTCTCGCACCTACATTAGTAAACGTTATGTTTACATGAACACATCCAAACTATATTGCTATAGCCTACTAAGATGAGTAAAAATAGACTGAAATATGTTGAAATAAAATGTCTGCATAAGCAACAAGCTGCTAATTCACATGTATATACTAATATATCATACACAATATGTTACAGACTAAATATGAATGTTTAGACAATATTTTGTGATTAGTTTTGGATAGATTATAAAGTTTTGACTGTAAAAAAAGACTACTGTCACATTAAATAGTTAAGCTTTTGTTCACCAATTTCTGCTTATAGTCAAATATACTATAGTATGATGTTTTGTCAAAAATAAAGTAGGTATATTGAATTATCAACTAAGATGTTATTATAGTGTTTGTTCCAATATTCAAACTAATGAATCCTTACCTTTTTTAATACGTATGATAAAATGTATACTTTTTACAAAGAAATACACTTGAAATATTGTTAAAATTGTAATTGTTGTTGTAATTGTAACCTATTTGTAATTGGTTACAATTTCTAATTGTAAAATATGTATATATAGATCATTTCTTTTGTCCTTGCATTCTTTGGGATCCTGTGACACACCTGTGTGAAAGGGCTAATTAATATGCAGCGCATTATAGGGCTCATTATCCGGCCTTTGTCTTCTCAGGTGTGAACACACCTCCATGCATATTGCCTTTCCAAACAAAAGGTGTCTTATAAAATTTAAATCAATGTATTGTTTTGTGTAAATGATTAGGCAGGATGATTTTCAGATCATTTTGAAGCAAAAATTCTAGGCAACAACACCCATTAGTCAAAAGTCTTGTGTACACATATTTAGTATGTGTTTTGTGGCCTTATTTCAGACACTTTAAGTTTTTTTCAATAACCATGCATAAGCAATATTCTCTCAAAAATACAAACATGTACATACATGTTGCTCACATATTACGGTAGCCCTGTTTGTGCTATATAGAGTGAATTTACACTTTTGCCATTAACATGTTTATAAATAACTGACAAAAGCACAAATGTCAGGTCATGTCAGAACACCTCAAGGACCCCCAAAAACCCATAGACCTCAGAGGGTTAAATCCAAGCAGAACATTAAACACTAACAGATCTCCACTATATCATTATGTGCAAAAACACATAAAATCACACTTCATTTCAGCATTTACTCTCCTGAGCAGTCATTCATATAAATATATATTCACATTTCACATTTATTGTCACAAAAATACATGCACAGAAAATAAATTTTGTTTAGTAAATTTGACTTAGATTGTATAGTAAACTACAGACTTTCAGCCACAGCCATATATTTAATCAACTGAAAAGAAAAGAAGACAGTACATATCTAAAAATCTCAGCAGAGGAGGAGTAAATAACTCATTACCAGCGTCACTTGTCAAGGTCTTTTTGAGAATTAACTGAGGTTTAGATGTTGATGATTTATGGTTTAGTTTGTAGTCACCATGATGGTGATAAGTGTTGGCTTTAGTTGAGCTGTTAACCTTGACATTGTAACATTAGTTTTTCTCTGGCTGCTTTACCTGTGTGTTCATAGGGCACAACAGTTATAGCAATAAAGCCAAGAGAAAAGAAATCTGGTGACTATGGCTGTGCATTGACGATGTCATCAAAAGAGCTTACAGATCAGTAGCACCTCATTTCACCCAGAGTTTAATGTCTTCTCAGTCATATGGTTCTTTCCATATAATTGATTAGTATAGCGATTTAACTTAACAGCATTATCATTTGAATGATTTTAAAACAATATGGCATAGATAGTTTAAAAAAACATGAGGTTATTAAGTCACACACAGACATCAACAATCAGCGTATGAATCTCAACAATGGTGACACTCAAATGAAACGCTTCATGTTGCAATGCATGCTGGGTATCACCTTAATACAGAACTCCCAGCATGCATTCCAGCATGCATAAATTATGCATCTGAATTGTCTTATTTTCTTTTCTTCTTACCATGTGCTTTTATTTTTGTTGTTGTTTTTTATTTGACTTTTTAGTAGCTTGATTTGTGATGTTCAGAGCTGATCTATCTATATTATGTTTGTCACCATAGTTGAGGTTCATATGCTGATTCTTGATACCCGTGTGTTCCAGTTGCTTGAAAGGTTTTGTGAATCTTATATATGTCAAACACAAATTACCTGATATAATCACAACTGAACATCATGCTGTAGAATCCACCACTATGCCAAGCAGTTAAGTTTGGTGAAATCTATTACAGCTTCAATTTCATAATCAAAAAATTATTCTGACCAAGATCAGCCACTTCATGTTGTCAAGGCTGATATAAATTGACATCCGTCAACAGCTGAACATCATGTTACTTGACTTTAATTGCCATAACAAATTTGTCTTATAAAGACATGGTTATAGTAGCCAAAGTAAAACTATTTATCAAGAGTCAAGATCCCAACTAAAGTAAACACTAATCACGATCATGGTAACTTTAAATTAAATATTTTCAATAAATCATCAACATCTAACCCTCAGCTATTTCTCAGTAAGTCTGATTATGACAGAAATAAAGTGAGTCTGGTTAGTAATAAGTGAAGCTGGTAATGCTGTTTGTGGAGTTGTTTAATCCTCCTCTGCTGAGATCTTCACAGATTTAATGTCTTCTTTTCTCTTCAGTGGATTTCCTCTAAGGCTGTGGCTGAAGTCAGTTGTTTCCTGAAAAATCTCACAGTCAAATGTACTAAACAAAAAAGTAAAATTATGTAAATTACTTTATGTGATTTTATGTGTTTTTGCACATAATGATATAGTGGAGATCTGTTAGTGTTTAATCTTATGGGATTTAAAGTGTTTCTGTTGAGTTTTGTGTGTCACCATTGTGTTGAAGAGTAGAGCCTGTGCTTCAGTTCAGGAGGAGCACAAAAGTACTGAGGTTAAGCTGAATGGTGCTTTATTTAAAGGCGGTTACTGTGTATTTGCTGATGCATTAAAGTTATTCAACTCATTTATGTGTGCTGTTGTTGTCTAGTAGGATTTAGTTAAATGTATGTTTCTAGTTAACTCATAAAGTATTTTTCTTAGTAGACTCAAATGAAATTAGCTCGTGGTATAACTATTTAATGGCAAATTTCCTCAAATGAAATGAGTTGTCTCAGGTTTTAATTCAATGCATTATTAATAACAGTAACATACTGTAAATAATACAGTAAATAACTGTAAATTCACAGCTGGTCTTGTTTTGCTGTTTTTACAGGTGTGCTGTATTTTTTACAGTATAATTGTAGTTTATGATTTACAGTACTCTTGTAAAATGTACAGGCTTACTGGCAACCAAAATTGCCAGTAAGTTGCTGTAATTTTTACAGCAATTTGTTACAGTGAATATAATCCATTACTTTCTGCAGAATGTAAACCCTGAAGATGCTTTTAATATTCATTGGTAGTTGTGATGTGGATGTGTCTAGCGATGGAACAAAAGTTGAGTAAAGTTTAGCTTGTGCTTCATCTTATGGTGTCGTCTTGCTGTGGCTACAACAGAAATAATACACACATTTACATAAATCAACACTACAAATGGTACAAATAATCTAAAAAAAAAAACATATATTTCTGTCAGTAAATCGACTCATATAATCCATCTTGTAACAGAAAGAAAAGACTGTTTAGCATCTATTGACTGGTTGACTGACTACACAGCAAAAACTCCAGTGTTAAATTAACTCTCCTGGGAGTTTATATGGCTCCAGACTCAAGAGTGTAAAGTGTTAAAATATGAGTGTTAAATTAACACTCAAGAGTGTTAAAGTTAATGAGATAATTAAGTGATTACTTGAGTGATAATTGAGCATTATTGAAGACACCTGATGTTAACAAGCAGAATCACTGAAGGAGAAAATCACAAATTGTACATCACCATTATATAGATCAGTGTTTGCTTTAGTTGGGTTCTTGACCCTTTTATTTTTTTTCTTGAGATATTGTTTGTCTGCTGTTATTGAGTTATAGCAGCCAGATGAACAAAGACAAAAAGTGATTGGATGGTGTTGGTTATGTTTTGACATAATCGTGTTGTGATTTGAAAATCTAAATTATCTGAGATAGTTTAGCTTAATTACAACTGCTCTGTGATTCTACAGCATAGGACTTTCAGTGCTTTTAATATAATCAAAAATATCTAAAAAAAAAACCTTAAAAACATAATTTTGTTTAGAAACACAGACATCAATAATCAGACTGTGAATCTCAACAATGGTGACAATAATAAAGCATGTTGCAGTGCATTCTGGCAGCCACCAATCACAACTCATTAATGGCTCCCATCATGCATTGCGGTATGAATAAATTATGATCTGAATTGTCTATATAATTTACTTTTCCTAATTGAATATTCTGCTCGTCACCATTGTTGAGATGCATAGATTGAATCTTGATGTCTGTGTGTGCCTATAAAGACTTTATTCTTTAAAACAACTTTTAAGAAATCCTTTGTATTATATAGAAAATTCTAGATCTTTGACGTATAATCAACGATGTTGTAATTAACAACATGTATCTATGTCACAAGATTATTAATAAGTTCAGTGATGAAGTTCATATGATGATTACATCATAACATAATCAACAACGTCAAATCACTTTTTTCCTTTGTTCATCTGGCTGTTACAACTAAATAACAACAGACAAACAAATTCTAATGTTAAAAATATAAGGGTCAAAAGCCCAACTAAAGCACACACTGATCTCCATAATGGTGACGTACAATTTGTGATTTTCTCCTTCAGTGATTCTGCTTGTTAACATCAGGTGTCTTCAATAATCCTCAATCATCCCTCAATTAATCACGTAATTATCTCATTAACTTTAACACTCTTGAGTGTTAATTTAACACTCATATTTTAACACTTTACACTCTTGAGTCTGGAGCCATATAAACTCCCAGGAGAGTTAATTTAACACTGGAGTTTTTGCTGTGTACTGAGGACATATTCTTAAATTCAGAAGAGCAGGGCCGGCGATTGCTATAGGCGAACTAGGCGATTGCCTAGGGCGACAAATGTGTTGGGGCGCGGGCACCCTTGGCCTACTTCCCATTAATCACAGAATTAGAATGACAAGAGAAACAAAAACATGTTTATTGAACATGATCATCCTAAGGCGCCCCCTCAGCCACACGTTTAATTACTTGTCAACCTGATTATTAGATTGAATTGATGATTATTGTCAATGACTATTGATCCAGTATAGAGGTAAGTCTTCTCATCTCAGCCATTAAGGTGTCAAACTAAATAAATTTACTTAGTATTGTGCACAGGCATGCTGGCCATCGGGACTACCGGGAGATTCCATACATCTCATACTTTTATTTTATTAATTTTTTTTGGTTTTAGTGGCCCATAAAACTCGTACATCGGCCCATTCGTTTTTTTATTTTTTTTTATTTAATTGGCGGCGCTGGGTTACTTCCAAGTAACAAAACTAATTATGAAAGTGTCCTTTATTTTTCAGTGCATTTGTTTTACAATATAGCCTATGGCTATTACTGTCATGGGATTAATATTATAACTATTATTATGTAGTAGTGTAATGTAGACAGACACTGTTACTAAAAGAGGTTTGATTTTTTCTTTGTTCAATTTGCACACTGAATATGGGTTGGAGCCTTTAATTTTTTAATTAACTCTCAAAGTGCACCAGATTGATGAATTTAACATGAAAATGCACAAAATTTACTTACGGGGGGCATACCCCCAAAACCCCCTTAGCCTTGTAGCAGCCTAATAGATTAGTAATAATAGTAGTGGTGGTAGTAATTGTAATTTATCTACTACAAGTTACATGGTCAGACAAAATGTATTTGTACAATGCAACTATGGAGGATGCGAAATATCATTAAACGTTCTTTGTAGCATTTGTATGAACAATTTATTACAGTTGATCCTTCAAGTCATAATTTGCTTGTTGAAGTTTTGGAGTGACTATAAGAGCATTTTTGTTTAGTTTAATAAATACTTATCATTTTTAAGTAAAAATGCAAAACTCAATCTATCCTAGGGCCACCAAAGGGCTAGAGCTGGCCCTGCAGAAGAGCCCGACTGGTGAACATCAGGTCCGGGATGAACAGTCTATGGGAAAAACACATTGATAATTAGTATCTGACTTTTGAATGCACAAACTCTTTTGCACATGTAGTTTTTGATATTTCTCTTACTGTGAGTGTGTCGTAGAGGTCAGATGATCTGGTCTTGAGGTCAAGAGCTGTATATGTGTCTTCACTGGGATCAGTTCTGGGATCATCGTTCTACAGGGAAACAGAGAGAAGGTCTATCACCACAAAACAAGAGATTTTGCAGGACAATCAAAAGTGTAATCACTCCACAGTGTTTCTTCTCACATAAAATCCTGTAAAATCTTGAGTGTGGTAATAAATGTTCTACATGTACAAAGAAGCTGTAATTGATTTATTAGTATCATTCTGTGGTTGTTTGGTAATCTCACCTCATACTCGTGTATTGCAGATCTACAGTTTATCCTTTTCTTCTGACTGTTAAAAAACAAATGGGAACAAGCCATTTCATGTTTCATTCAATAATCAAATGTACTTCTGTATGAATTAAAAGCAAATTACATTACTCCTTGTTGATCATTTTATATTTACATTTTATACAATACGATGATGATGATGATGAAAAATATTCCTACACATGCCACTGTGATCCCCAACCAGACGAGCCAACCAGCACCACGACCAACTGAAAGAGGGAGAATATCATAATTAAATCTACAAACTAAGAATGAAGTGTGTTAATAAAAGCTTCACCTGTGACAGTTACAGCATCTGATCTCTGAGATCCATGTTGATTGTGAGCCTGACAGTAGAAGCGTCCGCTCTGTAGTGCACTGAAACTCTGTCCAGATCCAACAGCTGAGGTTTCATTCTCCTTAAACCAGCTGAAGTTCAGAGCAGGAGGGTTTGAGTCACTGATGCACTTCAGAGTCACTGAATCTCCCTCCACTATTACACCAGATCCACGCATCAACACTGAGACGTTCCTGGGTGGGTCTAAAACAGACAAAATAAACTCTATATTAATGTTTCGCGATTGTTAATCCACTAATTTGTTTGTTACAACAGTTACTGAACCATCATGAACTCACACATGACATTTAAAGTTACAGCATCAGAGTATTTCTGTCCATGTTTATTGATGGACTTGCACTTGTATTCTCCACTGTCATCAGAGCTGATCTTTGAGATGTTGTAGATTCTTCCAGATCCTCCAAACATTCTTCCTTTAAACCAGCTGAAGTTCAGAGCAGGAGGGTTTGAGTCACTGATGCATTTCAGAGTCACTGAATCTCCCTCCACTATTACACCAGATGGACTGATGGACACTGAGACTCTCCTGGGACGGTCTATCATGAAAAAAGGGATATTATTAATCTACAAAATAAATTTCACAGGCCGATTTCATGAGAAATAGTAATATTATTATGATGTGATTCGTAGAAAAGAAGAAAAAAAGATTTGCAATATAAATAAGCAGGAACCTGCACCCCTAATACTGACCCTTAAGGCATGTGCAGGTCATACAAAAACGTACAAATGAGACTGTACCAATTCATATAAACTATTATTCACATATTTTCCAAAATGTAATATAGTTACGAATTGTCAAGAGACTGTTGGATCACAGATATTTAGTGGATGTCTTGTCAAAATAAAAAACAAAAACATGAACTCACACATGACATTTAAAGTCACAGGATCAGAGTATTTCTCTCCATGTTCATTGATGGATTTGCACTTGTATTCTCCACTGTCATCAGAGCTGATCTTTGAGATGTTGTAGATTCTTCCAGATCCTACAATCGTTCCTCCTTGAAACCAGCTGATTTCTGCAGGAGGGTTTGAGTCACTGATGCAGTTCAGAGTCACTGAATCTCCCTCCACTATTACACCAGATGGACTGATGGACACTGAGACGCTCTTTGGAGTGGCTAAAAATGAAAATCAAAAAATTGCATAAAAGAAACTATGCAACTTTGTCTTTGATCCAGACTACAGTACGTTTAGAAAATGTTGTCAACATCAATGACACCTCAGGAAACACAAGATGTTTTCACAACATTGCATTTTGGTTGCTGTTGGGTTACATTTAGAGCTCGATTTGAGGTGGATAGGGGGTATATAGGAAGAGATAACACTGCTGTGGGAGTGTGAGCATGCTGAGCAGAGAAAAATCGGGAAAAAGCAGGTTGTATGTGGAAAGACCTAAAACACTTCCATGCGGTTAAATAGGATTGAGGGTTCTAGGGAGACGGCTTGAAGAATGGAATTGAGAGAGTCGTCAAGGAGGGGTTTCAGAGGATGGTTTACAGGAATATCAGCACTAAAAGTGATATACTGGGGTTGGGATTGGGATCCTGCACTCAAAAAAATGATGTGTTGGCTTTACTAAACTTTTTTATGTAAAAAGGTTCCACCGGTTCCACATAACTGGGTTTCGTTAAACAAACATAATTTGTTCATGTAACTTCAACATCATGGAAGTCATTTTAAGCGACCCAATTAAACTCTGAGCTGAGTGTTAAATGAACACTGAAACAGTGTTAAAGTTAATGAGATAATTAAGTGAATAATTGAGTGATGATTGAGCATTATTGAAGACACCTGATGTTAACAAGCAGAATCACTGAAGGAGAAAACCGGAATTTCAGGTCACCATTATGGAGATGAGTGTTTGTTTTAGTTGGGCTCTTGACCCCCACATCATTAACTTTAGATTTTGTCTGGTTGCTGTATCTGAGTTATAACAGCCAGATAATCAAACAGAAAAGATGATCTGTAGATATTGGTTGTGTTTTAACATAATCATTATATCACAATCATTTGACCTGAATCACTGAACTCATACAGAAGCCAAATTTTGAGTTAAGTTTACCTTATGGATTGTTGCAGCACTGCTGTTGTAGAGCATAACAATTTTTTTAGCTTTTTCAAAGTAATCCAAATGGTCAAAAAAAAACTTCTTCAAAAAATCTTTCAAAAAAACATTTGTATGCAGGCACGCACAGACATCAATATTTAGCGTATGAATCTCAGTAATGGTGACAAACAGATCACCTCTGAACATAAGCTCATTATTTATTCATGCAGCAATGCATGATGGGAGCCATGAATGAGTTTTGATTGGTGGCACCCAGAATGCACTGCAACATGCTTTATAATTGTCACCATTGTTGAGATTCACAGGCTAATTATTGATGTCTGTGTGTGCATACATAAACTTTTTTTTAGTAGGTTCTTTTTTATTGATTTGATCATCATTTGGATTCCATTGAAAAGGCTAAAAATGTTATGCTCTACAACAGCAGTGCTGCTATAATCCATAAGGTAAACTTAACTCAGAATTTTGGTTCTATATGAGTTCAGTGATTCAGGTCAAATGATTGTGATATAATGATTATGTTAAAACACAACCAACATCATCAGATCACCTTTTCTATTTGATCATCTGGCTGTTATAACTCATGTACAGCAGCCAAACATAATCTAAAGTTAATAATGTGGGGGTCAAGAGCCCAACTAAAACAAACACTCATCTCCATAATGGTGACTTAAAAATTCCGGTTTTCTCCTTCAGTGATTCTGCTTGTTAACATCAGGTGTCTTCAATAATGCTCAATCATCACTCAATTATTCACTTAATTATCTCATTAACTTTAACACTGCTTCAGTGTTCATTAAACACTCAGCTCAGAGTTTAATTGGGTCGCTTAAAATGACTTACATGATGTTGAAGTTACATGAACAAAGTATGTTTGTTTAACGAAACCCAGTTATGTGGAACCAGTGGAACCTTTTTACATAAAAAAGTTTAGTAAAGCCAACACATCATTTTTTTGAGTGTGGTGCAAGAAGCCTGAATTTCTGTGAGGATCTGTGCTCTGATGTTGCTGGCAACACGGGGGTGCTTCCAATGCTGTGGGATAGGCATCGGCGTTGTGGAGAACAGAGTGAAAGGAGATTTGGCTTAAGGGAGAGAGTGTCAGGAGGAAAAGGGCAGCGCTTGCGGAGACAACCTCACGCTTGGGTCGGCACCTGGAGCCTGGAGAGGAATGAGGAGAGTAGAAAAAGAGGGAATCAGGGGAGGACAATAGGGTCTGATAGTGGGGCTGCAGGCCATGGACAAGGGAGAGGATTGAAGGCGGTGAAAGGAAAAGTGCTTGTCTAAATCCCAACACGGTCCATTTCTGTATTGCAGGGATTGTTGGATGGGTCGAGGTGTAGGAGGATGCTGAAGATGATGGTGGGTGTCTTGATGATGGAGGAGAGGGTAAGTCTCAGCACCTAGGAGTACGGATGGATGATTGGATAGATCATTTGAACGTGCCCCTCCCAAGCTTTGTCAATGAAACATCATTAGTTTTCAAAGTTGCAAAATCTCATCAGAGGAGGATTAACACCTTTTCAATATCTAAACACATACATGTT
Organism: Gila orcuttii; assembly: GCA_026230005.1. Lineage (NCBI taxonomy): Eukaryota > Metazoa > Chordata > Actinopteri > Cypriniformes > Leuciscidae > Gila > Gila orcuttii. The sequence goes on along the minus strand of JAPDVR010000002.1, from coordinate 6,554,339 downwards.
GTTTTTGAGCACTATCCTCAACTCTTTTATGTTGGGAGGTATTAGTCTATAATAATTAAACTGTAAACACAATACTCTTAGATGTCATTTGGTGATCCTAGAAAATATTAGGTGGGATGCGGAAATAATGTTTATAAAGTGTCACAGGTGATGTGCTAATCATGAAATAATGTTTGAGATTTACACATATTACACCATTTTTATTTGTTCAAATAATGACAAAATTTGTACTCACACATGACATTGAGATAAACCTCAGGAGAGATGTGAGTGTGTCCGTCTACAGCACAGCTATATCTGCCTGAATCCTCTCTTCTGACTGACTGCAGCAGGAGTTCATTGTTTCTGTCTCTTCTCTCAGTTAATGGCTGTGAGTTTCTGTACCAGATGAATGTTGCTCTGTCAGTCAGAGCGCAGCTGCTTTTACATGTCAGACTGACTGAATCTCCCTCTGTCACTCTCTCAGGAGACTCCACCTGAAGATCTGAACACAACACACACATTATATCTAGTGCTGCTGTCATACACTGATTATTATTCAACATAATGCACAGAAGAAGAGATAAACCTCATCAAAGTCACCTGTGACAATAAGAGTCACTCCTGGTTTACCAATCCATTTCATATCTTTATCAGTGATGAATCTAAAATAGTACATGTGTGAATCCTTCAGTGTCACATGACTCAGTCTGATGTTGCAGTTCTGCTGTTTATCTCCCAGATACTGAAGCCTCTGACTGTATTCAGTGTCATTAGACAGATCTGGAGGATCTACACTGTTTTCATGAGTCCAGAACACTTTCATGATCTTATATCCAGTAGGGTATGTATAAGTGCATCTCATTATCACTGTTGAGTCCTTTAGTGCACAGATGTGTGAAGGACTGTAACTCACACGCCAATAATCATCCCACTGGCTACAAACTCCTGAAAAACAAAATGTATATTAAATAAAGCAGCAGTTTCTAATAGAATATATTTACTCAGTCTTTGAATGTCTTGTGTTTGTTGAGGAAAAGCAGAATTTAACATCTGATACAAAAGCATGAAAACTGTCTAAAGATGAAAATATTAATCAAATTAATTAGATATTATGCTACAATTAATATCATAAATAAATATTTGCCCAGAAAAGCCAAATAATGATGATATTTTAGCATTACATTAATAAGGAAAGACAAAGATGGATATAGGTGACACTTCATGCTTATACTTCTCCAATGGCAGGAAAATCAGGTTACACTTTATTTTGATGGTCCCTTTTGAACATTGTGTTAACTATAAGTAACTTTGCAACTACATGTCAACTAACTCTCATTAGAGTATTAGTAGACTGTCTGCTTAATATCTGCTTACTCTTTATTGTGTTGCTCAAATAATACATTTTATTTATTATATTTATATTAAAACTAGCCTATAAATAACTTCACAAGTACATGTTAACTTATTCTAACCCTAACCCTACCAGTCTACTAATACTCTACTAACTCTACTGAGAGTTAGAAGATATGTAGCTGCAACGTTACTTATAGTCAACAGAATGTGTTAAAGGGACCATCAAAATAAAGTGAAACCGAAAATCCTTATTATTCCTTTTTGAATATAATTAATCAAACTAAATTAACATGTTCAATACCATGAGCAACGAACAACATTCTACTGTGTTAAAGAATGACAAATGGAAACACAAGACAGCAAAGCACTGAACATAACATACAGAAAAACATTAGAGACGCACCTTGAATCATGAGGAGAAAGATCAGAAGAAGAGGAGCCGTTCTGACTGACATCACCATAGCAACACCTACAACACAATCAGTCCAATAATGAGATGAGATTGACAGACAACACGCATAATCAACATGAGCAGAAATTATGCTAGATTTGTGTCCTTGATCATTAAGCAAGACTGTCTTTGTCAATGTGACATCAATGAGACCACATATAGAATCATAAAAAAAATATTTATGTCTCTTTATAATCAATCAAACAATCATACAAACAAACAAAACAAAACAAAACAAAACAAAACAAAACAAAAACAGATAATAAACGGGTCATACCGTAGAGCGGGACACCTCATCTACTGTAACCAACTGATACTTGAGGAGAAATAAGGAAGGTTTCAAGTCCATCAGCCTCATTTATAACCAGAACTGCGTCATTTCCTCTTTTATACCTCTGATTACTGACATACAGATATTATATATATTTTTTTTTAATTCTGGCTTTTATATTTTTTTTAAATCCTAAAAACATCCTCTTTATTTCCAGGTTTTATTTTGATTTCCAATTCAAGATAACAACACATACATATAAGCTTGACTTTCAAGACACATAGTAAACACACGAAAAAAACCTATTTAAAGTCTTAAAATATAAAAGTCTGCAGACGTGCAAGAGCCTACGCAGATCTATTATTAACAGAAGCTGTGAAAGCTCAATAAAAGGCAAACTGATGGTCACTGTTGGTGTTTTCCTGTTGCACACACACACACACACACACACACACACACACACACACAGGAACGTGGCCGCTGACCTCAGATAATGTCCTAATGGAGTCATTTTTCAGTGAGGGGTTCATTTCCAGGGAGTTTCGTGGCTTATGTCACTATAAACATGAGTGTATATTCATGGCATGCTGTTATAATTTTGCATATATAATATTATTTTATACATTCATTTTCTTTACATTATTTTTATTAATACGTTTATTTGAATAAGGACAGTACAAAAAACATGATTCCATTCGAAAGCTGCAAAATATGTATTGCACATCGAGAGTATAGCATAAGCTAATTTGCAATTAGTAACAATGATTATCAAAACTATTTGCATGTTACCCATCAATTTTAGAGTTACCACATAAAGCAAATTTTTAGGTGCTTTCAATGCATGTAAGCGTCGTCGCATCCACATTTGAAAACAGAGGAAGGTTTCACTTCCTTGACATAACCACAGATGCTTAACTAGTGAGAATTTAGTCTGACTCGCGCTGCAGACGAAGTTATTTATAGATTTGAATAACAAAAATGGGCCTGAAATAATTAATTTCATGTAACAATAGAAAACTCTGTTATCATCTGCACAGATATCTCAGGTAAACTTGATGTTTCTACTCTTCTGGGTAACTGATGTAGGGGCTTGACCATGCGTTGTCATCAGTTTGTCAGTAAACGGATATGAGGCGTCTGATGTTATTACTGCGAGAGGATGTGAAGAAGAAATGGCCACTAAGGTGCTCATACGTTTGCTGGTTCAAACTTCTGCAAGGATCCATGTGATACAAATAACATCCTTATTGATTCAGTCAGCTATAGGGAAAGAGATTGAATGTCTCTATAAAACCAGTCAGTTCTCACCACAGTTTTGAAAAATGCTAGAAAAGTGGGCTTGGTGAGCTACTTCCCAAACATCTATGCTGCAATTTACCATTATGCAACACAATATACATATATTATACATGGTCTTCTAAGCTCACTTTTAACTAAACACATACACATCAAGTAATTTAATGCTCAAATAACTGCACAGCCATTCACATCAAAAATATATACGAATGTGCTGTTGCATTTTTAGTAACTTTTGAGGCTTGTTTTGCTGCATTTTCAAAAGCCGTTTGATTGGTTAAAAGTTGACTGTCATGTTTGGGTGAAGGGATGAAAAAGCTGTGGTCAAAGGACAGTCCGTCTCACGTGTATTCTTTCAAATTGATACATCACAGAAAAATTGGCGAAGAGGATAAAGTTTTGTTCACATTATGGCGCTTATTGGAAATATAAGCGAGTTTGTTCCGAAAGGAGAGTCTTGGTCGGCTTATATTGAACGGCTTGAGCAGTTCTTCGAGGAGAACGACATACGCCAGGAGAAACAGGTTGCGACTCTGTTGAGTGTGATGGGAGCAACTACCTACGGTTTAGTGAGGAACTTGGTACAACCAAAGAAACCAAAGGATAAGTCTTACAAAGACATTGTGGACACTTCAAAGAATCATTTTGAGCCAAAGCTGTTGCTGATTGCGGAAAGATTTCGTTTTAATCATTGCAATCAAAGAGCGGATGAGACGGTGACGGAGTTGAAACAGTGCGCTGTGAGTTCGGAGCAACACTGGACGAGGCATTGCGTGACTGTTTCATAAGTGGAATCCGCAACGAAGCCTGCCAACGGCGACAGTAGTCAGAATCTAATCTGACGTTTGCACTTGCGTTTGAGAATGGAGACGGCGGTGAAAGACAGCAGCTAACAGGCTTGACTAGCGCTCGAGTGTAGTGCATAAAGTGGATGCGCGAGCAGCCTATAGGAAGGGCCGTCGCAAGTGGGGTGAAAGGTGGTGACAACATGGATCCAATACAATGGTATGTCCCACCCCAGCTCGTGAACAGAACCAATCAGAGTTGAGGCGGCGGCTGCCTGAAGTTAACAATGAACTTGGTGGAAGAGCAGGAGACTGACTGACTGAAAAATGTCGGGTAAAAGAAAACATAAATCAGGGTACCAGAAACGCCATGAAAAGAAGGAGAGGGAGAGTTGTTGTATCCGAGTCGATCAAGACGTTCTTAAAAACAGGTTGAATTGTTATTTCGCTGGGAGTAAGATCATTACTGTCTACAGCCGGGCCAATATTTTTTTTAGCCAGTAGATGGGCCAGCTACACGGAGTAGGCCTATGGATACAAATTAAATACTCTTACTCAGATCAAAAATAGAAAAAATGAATTACTAGATTAGACAAATTTTAATTTTTATTTTTAATTTAACACCTTAGTAGACACATATCAATTAAATTATTTTAAACAGATCAAGTAGGCTACTATTGTGGTAACAGATTACAGCCATTTTAATGTAACAGATTACAGCCATTTTAATGTGTGAATAGCAATCATGCCTCATTCGCTTACAGTCCGACTTTTGAACTTTATTCCTTTTTATTTTTATTATTTATTCGGGACACACACATACACACCTAAGGTTTAAGGAGGTCTGGCGGGACTGTTTTTTCCCCCCGTCCCGCTCCCACAAGGTTCTATTCAGCAACTGCTTAAAATACACTCTGTGTTCACCCGCTATTTCCCGTTTCCAGAATCTCACATTCAAATGTCTCCAACGGAAAGAGAGAGAATAAGTAGCCTATAACAATTATAAATGCTATACAAAAATTGTGTTCGTGTCAATATAAAATATTATTTTAACATTGTACTGTCAGCAGAGAAAAACATGTCACAGAAAAAATTAATGAAAAATAAATAACAAATTAAATAGGACAAAGCCTATCACTCAAATTTCTAAGCAACATGACGAAAACCATATTGCCCTACTGACAATTGAAGTTGGCTATTTTCTGCCAAACTATTTCAAACATCCCGCAAAAAAAGTAAGTTGTTGACAGACGAATGGTTTCAGTACCAAACAGCTCCTCAGAGCTACAGTAGGTGTACAGGTGGTCAGAATGAAGTGCGGATAAGATGTCGGGAGTGGGCTATTGTCAGTCAGACCGCCCGCTCCGTCCAAAGTATAGGTACACCAGAGTTCCGACCGCTACCGTGATTAATTAATCCCGCGCCGCATGATTTCTTATGAGCGTTTCACACAGTAGCTATGCGGCGGTGAAATCGCCGAGCGGCTACGGCTTTTCTCAAGCAGTGGAAGAGTTTTGTGCAGCATTAAGTACATAGGCGGAAATCGCGGGGGGTTCGGGGGGTTCGGGGGGTTCGGGGGTGGGGGGGGGGGGGGGGGGGGGGGGGTCAGGACCCCCCCTATCTGAGGGTTGTCCCCCCTAAAATATCATTAAAATATGTGTGTTGTAAATAAAATAATGATATATTCTTGAAATAATTGTTTAAGAAATAAAATAATACAAATGCAAACGGGGCAACAACAAAAAAACGTTTTAAACATTTGGAGTCCCCCCTCCCTTGCCTCACAGTGCTTTGGTCCACTGCCTCCGCCCCTTTTACCTCACCACCGACACACACACATTCCGGTGGCGGGAGAGATGAACTAAGTTTTTGAGTAGTTGTATAACTCCAGTAAGTCAATGTTTTATTCACTTTAAACATCGGATGAAGTGATTATTTTCTCTTTAATATAGATGATGCTGAGTCATTAATAAATCATGTCAAAAAACAAATATATGATCGTGTACAGTGTACCAATGTAAGTTACTTTTACCAATGTAGTAAAATACAGTCTGCGTTTACCTAGCTTGTTTAATACACTATATCCACCCACACCCAAAGAGTTTACGCATACACTAACGTTACGTGAATCTCAAATCAATGACTCACTCATTAACAGTGACTTACTGCCTCCTACTGGCGGTTTTAATTTCACATTTAAAGTATCTTTTCATGTTTTAAATCATTTCAAATATAAATATTTAACATTTTATTTTTAAAACGTCATAATATTATGTATGTCTGTGTAAAAACATCTAAATGCTACTTTAACCCTCATTTATCTTTGGGGCCCAATCGACTTTTCCGTAGTAAATAAAACATGGTTCCCATTTTTTTTATATTTTTTTTTATTTATGGTTTTGAAGAATTTTTTTGGTAAATTTAGTCAGCTTTTTCATTAAACCAGAAAGAAACTTTGAGAAGAAGGATAATGGAACGGTCTCCATGCTACACTAATAATAGTAGTAAGGCTTTCCTCGGTGTACACGTATCCTTGCAAGTACAAGTTTGCCTGTATTATTGGTGTCCCCTTCAAAAATTGCTCTTGAGAATTGTTATGTTTATTGTCCCCCCCAACATTTTGATGAAATTTTCGCCCCTGAGTGCAAATATTTTTTATCAGGTAATACAAATAAAAAAAGGCTGATTAAAAAAATAACGGACTTCCAAAAAGTTGACTGCATTCTTGGCATTATTTTGCTGTTACTTTTTTAAAATTGGTTATATTACTTTATAACTTTTTGTTAGTTTTTATTAGTTGTAATTTTTATATAAACATTTTAGTTTTAAAATAAAGGTAGGTTTTGCAAATCATCACCATCTTCAGTTATATGTGGGCCTCCATGCTCATCTATTGTACAGTACATGATATTGGTGGAGGGTGGTGGGGGCCCACATCAATATTTTTTCAGGGGGCCCCAAATCCTCTAGCTACGGCCCTGGCTATAGGTGTCATGGCAAAGATCACAGCCCTCAGGTATGTCATTTCAAGGATGCAAAATGCCATAATTGTGGAAAAACTGGTCACATCAAAAGAGCTTGCAGAGGAAAAATGGAAGCTGGGAAAAATAAATGTTTTGTGGGAAAAAACACTAAGTATGTGGGGGTAGAGGAAGCTGAGTTGCCCATGTTTTCGCTACTAAGTGATGAGAACGGCAAAAAGTAATTCATAGAGACATTTAAAGTAAATGACAAAGAAATTATGATGGAAATTGATACCGGCGCGGCCGTGAGTATCATATCTGAGAAACTATTCCAAACTGGGTTCTCAAAAGAGCCACTAGAGGTCGCCGGAGTCAAGCTTAAAACGTACACAGGAGAGATTATGCCTGTGTTGGGACAGTTTCACGCTAATGTGAGCTATGAAAACTAATGTGAATTGCTACCCGTGATAGTAGTAAGAGGGGAGGGGCTAGCTCTGTGTGGCAGAAATTGGCTACAAAAGCTCACCTTGAACTGGAAAAAAATTAAACATGTCAGTCCAGTGCATCAAGCAAAGTTCCTTGAAGAGGTATTCGTGCTCAGAGGGGTTCAAAGATGAACTAGGCACACTCCGTGGGCTTAAAGCAAAGATACTGGTGAATCCTGAAATTTCCCCACGTTTTTGTAAATCACGCCCACTGCCTTTTTCCATGAAAGCTCAAGTTGACGCAGAACTGAACCGACTGGAGAAGGCTGGAATAATCACACCAGTAAAACACAGTGAATGGGCAGCACCCGTTGTGCTGGTGGTAAAAAAAGACAAAACCATAAGACTGTGTGGAGACTATAAATTAACTGTGAATCAAGCAGCTACTACAGAAACGTACCCACTACCTCGGATTGAGGAGTTGATGGCTACACTGACTGGAGGAACTGTGTTTTCTAAGGTTGACCTGGCTTCAGCGTACCAGCAGGTTCTTCTTGATGATGAGTCCAAACAGCTGCTAACCATCAACACACACAGAGGATTATTTGTCTACAATAGACTACCATTTGGTGTCAGTTAAGCACCCTCAATCTTTCAAAGAATTATGGAGAACATCATGAAAGATCTTGATGTCGTCGTTTACCTTGATGACCTACTGGTCACTGGAAGGACAGAACATGAACATCTGCAAAGACTCCAGGAGAATGGCTTGAGAGTGAAAAGGTCCAAATGGGAGTTTGGGAAAAAGCAAATTGAATATCTAGGATTTGTGAAATCCATCTCCAGACATCTCCAGACAAAGTTGCTGCAATCCGGGATGCACCAGGACCCACCTGAAGGAGCTGAGAGCATTTCTGGGTTTGGTGGACGTTTTTTTGCCTAACCACAGTACAGTGTACAAAGTACAGCTCCCCTCTACAGACTGTTGAGAGATAATGTACCATGGGAATGGAAACAGTCAGAGCAAAGAGCTTTTGAAAAATGTAAAGACTTGCTAACGAACGAAAGGGTTCTGGTACATTATGATCCAAGTCTACCACTCACCTTAGCTTGCGATTCTTCAGCATATGGGATTGGAGCTGTTTTGCAACACACCATGCCCACTGGAGAGGAACGTCCTGTGGCTTATGCCTCGTGAACTCTGGCACCTGCGGAGAAAAAGTATTCACAAATAGAAAAAGAAGGGTTGGCGCTCATCTTTGGGGTAAAAAAAAAAATCACCAATATTTTGTGGGGAAGGAAATTCAAGATGGTGACTGACCATAAACCCTTGTTGACTTTGTTCGGTGAGCATAAAAGTCTACCCACCATGGCAGCGGCCAGGATTCAAAGATGGGCAATCATCCTTTCAGCTTATGATTACCATATTGAATACTGTCCCTCAGAGAAACACAGTAATGCAGACGGCCTTTCGCGTGTTCCCCTGCCGGACACGACTGATGTGGGCACAGTCTCCTTGTCAGAAAATATTCCCGCACTAATAGCTGAACATTTCGAACAAGCTCCCTTGAATGCCGACCAGGTGGCACGTGTAACACACAGAGACAAGGTGTTATCCAAAGTCCTGAAGTATGTCATGGAGGGTTGGCCGATAGATGTGGATGAAAGTTTGAAAGCTTACCACGTACGCAGATGTGAATTGAAGAGAAAGGATGCGTGCTCTGGGGCACCAGGGTGATAAACCTGAGAAAAAAGTGTGCTGAAAGAACTGCATGTCGGTCATCAAGGGATAGTAAAGATGAAAACTCTTGCGTGCAAGTAAATGTGGTGGCCTAAAGTGGATGCAGATCTGGAGCAGTTTAGCAGAGCCTGTGAGCCGTGCCAGATGGAACAAAAGGATCCACGTCAGGTTCTGTAACACCCTTGGGAATCTCCAGGTCAGAGCTGGAAAAGACTACACATAGACTTTGCTGGTCCTTTTCTAGGACACACATTTATGATACTTGCAAGCATACAATACATCACAGGCTTTTTATTCAATAAAAACTAAAACAAAAACTACCCCGTAAGGGTTTATCCTTGATTCCTAATCAAGAATAAACAGACTGAATTGACAGAACCCTGACAGGGTCCACTCACAATGTGGATGAATCACATTTGTGTTGAAGACTCAGGATCTATTGACTAGAACTTATGCGAAACCTTATTTTTACAAAGCAAAAACGTACTTGGTTACTAACGTAACCTCCCTGAGAGTAGGGAACGAGTATTGCATAGCTATACGCAGTGGGAAAACTCATTTTCTCGAGAATATTGAAGCCATTATGTTAAAACGCAGTGCAGCTGCACTGCGAGCACAGAGCAGAGCGTCTAGCTCACTCATTGGCTGTGCTGCATCAACTGCACGAACCTATGGCGAGGCGGCTGAAACGTGCGAACCAATCAGGTCGCTTCGCGTCCAGTGCACGTCAGAAACTGCCAGAATGGGCGTGGCTTATGCCTATATAAGCAGACCATTTCGCTATAGAATCAGGTTAAATCGACTGAAGCGACAGTACCTGAGCCAAGCATAATAGTACGACAGGCTACGCAAAACTCGTACCCTACTCTCATGGAGCTGAGTTACGTTAGTAACCGAGTACGTTCCCTTTCGAGAACGTTCACTTCGTATTGCTTTACGCAGTGGGAACCCATTTTAAAACCCTGTGCTATTGGCTGGCAACCTCACCCTGAACCTTTACCTGGGGCTAAGTGGCCCGAGGTCAACAGTAAAGTTTGACAGTCACAATTCTCCCCCCTTATTAAGGTATAATGTCTCATAGACTCAGAGCTCGGATAGCCACAGGTTATCGGCGATTCTTGAGAAGGTGCCAATTTATTTGGTAGTTTGAGGTGGGGGTGCCAGATTTTGTTAAAGGTTTAATTAGGGGATGATCAAAAAAGTTTGAGAGCCACTGTTTTAGCATCAGATTATCAGAATTTCCAATTTTGTTTGACATTGTATGACCTAACAAAGCCTCGTTTTCTGAAATCAAGTGACTTGGCCAGTTTAATATACATTTTAAAGCATAGATTTGAAAAAGAATGTTGAATATTCATACCTTTTTATCATTTAATGTTTTATTTGAAAAGGAATAAAGAGAACAATCTGTCACATGGACGCTTTAATACACAGATTAAATGTATAACATATTACAGAAACAACTCATTTATTAATTACACATTGACTGATTCTTCATGTCACATGAATATAATCCATTACTTTTTGCAGAATATAAACTCTGAAGATGCTTTTAATTTTCATTGGTAGCCTAGTTGTGATGTGGATGTGTCTAGCAATGGGACAAAAGTTGAGTAAAGTTTAGCTTGTGCTTCATCTTACTGTGGCGTCTTGCTGTGGCTACAACAGAAATAATACACACATTTACATAAATCACCAATACAAATTGTACAAATAATCTAAAATATATATATATATATATATATATATATATATATATATATATATATATATATATATATTTGTCTCAGTAAATCGACTCATATAACCCATCTTGCAACAGAAAGAAAAGACTGTTTAGTTGATTGATTACTGAGGACATTTTCTTTATTGTTTGATGAAATTGAGAAGGCTTGAGAAACTTACTGACAGATTCTGATATTCAGAAGAGCCCGACTGGTGAACAGCAGGTCTGGGATGAACAGTCTATGGCAAAAACACATTGATTATTTATTATCTGACTTTTGAATTCACAAACTCTTTTGCACGTGTAGTTTTTGATATTTCTCACTGTGAGTGTGTCGTAGAGGTCAGATGATCTGGTCTTGAGGTCAAGAGCTGTATATGTGTCTTCACTGGGATCAGTTCTGGGATCATCGTTCTACAGGGAAACAGAGAGAAGGACTATCACCACAAAACAAGAGATTTTGCATGACAATCAAAAGTGTAATCACTCCACAGTGTTTCTTCTCACATAAAATCCTGTAAAATCTTGAGTGTGGTAATAAATGTTCTACATGTACAAAGAAGCTGATTTATTAGTATCATTCTGTGGTTGTTTGGCAATCTCACCTCATACTCGTGTATTGCAGATCTACAGTTTATCCTTTTCTTCTGACTGTTAAAAAACAAATGGAAACAAGCCATTTCATGTTTCATTTAATAATCAAATGAACTTCTGCATTAATTAAAAGCTAATTATATTACTCTTTGTTGATCATTTTATATTTACATTTTATACAATACGATGATGATGATGATGATGATGATGATGATGAATATTCCTACACATTCCACTGGGGTCCCCAACCAGACGAGCCAACCAGCACCACGACCAACTGAAAGAGGGAGAATATCATAATGTAGCGGGTGGTATTTGAACTTATAAGAAAGAGAGTACTTCCCCTTTAAGAAATGCGAGCCCTGTTGATGACGTGTTAATAGCGCGATACAGAGACAGACGGAAGCAGTGCATGAGAGACGAATCCAGTGGGTGCTTCTCAATATAATATGCGGAAGAGTTTTATCGACTAAACATGACGCACGTATCAATTCTCCTCCCCCTTCACATCTGTTACAATCATTTGAATTTATACTTTACTTTTGTAGTTTACATAAACCACACAACTCACATATTTCAACAAGGTATCTTGCTTTATTATTATTTATTATGAATTTCTTAAATAAACAAACTTTAACAACATAAGGGCAGATCCTTTGAGCGCTGCTGATGACGCAGTGAAGTGACGCTCGAGTGATCAAGTATTCCAATGTATAAAAAAGCTTTCATTCAATTCCTCCGTCCTCATTTTTTTTCCTTGCAGCCTTAACTCGCGTCCTACAGGGGGAGGAGCTGAGACGCGAGGAAAGGAAGCGAGGAAAGGAAACGAGGACGCACAAATAAGAAATGAGAAGCACCCACAGGTGTATCCTATGCGGAAGTGTTTTATCGACTAAACGTGAGGAACGTATCAATTCTCCTCCCCCTTCACATCGATCACAATCGTTTTAATTTATACTTTACCTTTGCAGTTTAAATAAACCACACATCACATATATTTCAACAGGGTATCTTGCTTTATTATTATTTATTATGAATTTCTTAAATAACCAAACTTCAACAACATAAGGGCAGATCATTTGAGCGCTGCTGATGACGCTGTTAAGTGACACTCGAGTGATCAAGTATTCCAATGTATAAAAAAGCTTTCATTCGATTCCTTCATCCTCATTTTCTTTCCTCGCAGCCTTCCCTCGCATCCTACAGGGGGAGGAGCTAAGACGCGAGGAAAGGAAACGAGGATGCACAAATAAGAAATGAGAAGCACCCAGTGTGTCAATATGAGGATCATCCTTGATTTAATTTATGTTCTATGTGATAAATGTGATGATTATTGTTTAATCTGGTGAAATAGGCTGTGTTCGTTTCATCCTGTGTATGTATGATGTGTATTTTGCGGTTAGAGTTCGAGATGATCCAAAATGGTTGATCGATGCATCCCAGATAGCACACTTCTATTTGATGTGATATTTACATCTGGAAGACGTATTTTTAAGAGTGTTTGCTCATCTGCAATACGTCTATAGGACGTTTCCTGTCAGATGTCAAATAGACGTTTAGAAGATGTCTTCAAGATGTAATGATTTAGAATGCATGTTAAACTGACATCTTCTAAACGTCTATTTGACATTTGACAGGAAACGTCCTATAGACGTATTGCAGATGAGCAAACACTCTTAAAAATACGACTTCCAGATGTAAATATCACATCAAATAGAAGTGCATGCTATCTGGGATGTGACTGCATTACGAAGCCTCTATAAAAGAGTTCGGTAAGTCGTTAATGTAATGTGTATGTGCATAATATCATGTGTACGTTATATTTGATTTTCGTGAAATGGTGTTTGAATGCACAAGATGAAAATGCTGACAGTGGTTTTGTGTTTGTGTAGGGTCCCAGATAGCACAAGTCTATTTGATGTGATGTTTACATCGTATTTTTAAGAGTGTTTGCTCATCTGCAATACGTCTATAGGACGTTTCCTGTCAGATGTCAAATAGACGTTTAGAAGATGTCTTTAAGATGTAATGATTTAGAATGCATGTTAAACTGACATCTTCTAAACGTCTATTTGATATCTGACAGGAAAAGTCCTATAGACGTATTGCAGATGAGCAAACACTCTTAAAAATACGTCTTCCAGAGGTAAATATCACATCAAATAGACTTGTGCTATCTGGGGTGCCACTACCGTGTTTGTGTTTGCTTCCAAAGTGTATTGTTTCACCCTGAAAGTGTGCCCTAACATTCGTAACAATTGGAAATTCTGAGAAATTTAGAGTTTGAGGCTTTACTAAATTTTCTGCGAAGATATGTTTTTGTGAACTATTCATTTTAAGTTTATACACTTGGTTATATAATTATAGTGACCCTGTGTGGGAAATTTGAGTAGTGTTGAGTTTGAGTTATACTAAATTATTAATTGTTGAACCATTCAGTTCAAAGTATTTAAGATCTTATCAAAGAAAATTTAAACAATTGATTGACTTAATAGAGAAAAATAAAGCAAGTCTTAAACGTGGTTCAGTGTCAATTGATTTATTTTGTTAACTGGCAACAATAATTAAATCTAAAAACTAAGAATGAAGTGTGTTAATAAAAGCTTCACCTTTGACAGTTACAGCGTCTGATCTCTGAGATCCATGTTGATTGTGAGCCTGACAGTAGAAGCGTCCACTCTGTAGTGCACTGAAACTCTGTCCAGATCCAACAGCTGAGGTTTCATTCTCCTTAAACCAGCTGAAGTTCAGAGCAGGAGGGTTTGAGTCACTGATGCACTTCAGAGTCACTGAATCTCCCTCCACTATTACACCAGATCCACGCATCAACACTGAGACGCTCCTGTGATGATCTATCATGAAAAAGGGGAAATTATTAATCAACTAAATAAATTTCACAGCCCGATCTCATGAGAAATAGTATGAATTTTATGATGTGATTAGTAAAAAAAATAAAAAAAAATAATATTTGCAACAAAATATTAGCAGGAACCTGCACCCCTAAACCAGACCCATGAGCAGGTCTTACAAAAACATATAAATGAGACTGTACCAATTAATATACACTTTTATTCACATATTTTCCAAAATGTAAGATAGTTACGAATTGTTATGAGACTGTTGGATCACAGATGTTTAGCGGATGTCTTGTCAAAATATATATAAAAAAAAAAAACATTAACTCACACATGACGTTTAAAGTCACATAATCAGAGTATTTCTCTCTTTGTTCATTGATGGACTTGCACTTGTATTCTCCACTGTCATCAGAGCTGATCTTTGAGATGCTGTAGATTCTTCCAGATCCTACAAACCTTTTTCCTTTAAACCAGCTGAAGTTCAGAGCAGGAGGGTTTGAGTCACTGATGCATTTCAGAGTCACTGAATCTCCCTCCACTATTACACCAGATGGACTGATGGACACTGAGACGCTCTTTGGAGGGTCTAAAAAATGAAAATCAAAAAATTGCATAAAAGAAAATATGCAACTTTGTCTTTGATCACAGACTACAGTATATTTAGAAAATGTATTGTCAACATTAATAACAACTCAGGAACGACTAGATGTTTTCACAACATTGCATTTTGGTTGCTGTTAGGTTAC
The DNA here is from genome assembly GCA_026230005.1 of Gila orcuttii. Lineage (NCBI taxonomy): Eukaryota > Metazoa > Chordata > Actinopteri > Cypriniformes > Leuciscidae > Gila > Gila orcuttii. Next base: position 6,539,148 of record JAPDVR010000002.1, on the reverse strand, counting down.
ACCCAGGGCTCGATTTGAGGTTAATGCGGGGGGATGGCACCTCCCTTGTTAAAAAAACAAAAAGCATCCCATCTGTAAAACCACCATCCCCGTACCCGCATTACACGTGTCCTAACTACACGCGACGCCGCAACGTGGAATAAGAGGTATCTTTTCCACGTTAATCAGAGTTTTTGTCCTAACCAGCCGCAACGGCGACGATTCTATTTTAGAAACATTTTCTATTTTTCTGCGACGTGGCGGCTGGAACAACAAACACAAAGTGTGGCAATGATAATCTCAGGTACTGTTTATTTGCTTTATTTAATGTTAAAATGACTTTGAATATCATTTAGTTCTCCCAGCTTTGTAGCTGTAAAAGCAACAATGGATAATTCACCTCAGATCTTGAAATGAAACAAATGGAAACAAGAACGTTCAAACTGTGAACAAACAAGTGTATTATTTGACAAATATTGTTTTAGTAACTCAGTAGCCTATGTATTTTTAATAATGTTTAAATCGTGTAATATTTGTGAATTTGATTATGTATTTATCCATTTTCTTGCAAAGTTGCGATTGCCGTCAAGATTACTCTCTGGTGCTGTGCACTTGCCGTGAGACTCCGCCCACACGCTATTCTGATTGGCTGTGGGTTTTGATTGATTTTGACGCATCTCGCAGTCGCGTCGCATCTAGTGTGGACAGACAAATTATTTGTTGCTGGAATCTTATCGCATCGCGTCTGGTTAGGACACGGTGTTAGATTAACAGTGTTGTATATTATGTAAGACTTATCATGTAAATTCTCTATTTGATAATTAACAAACTATAAATAACAGCGATTGACCAATCAGAACCCAATATTGAGCACAGTCAAGCGAGCTTTCACCATTTTTTGCACTTGTTCAAAATGCCCAGGAGAACAGTTCAAGCACATCTTTTGAAGGTTTTTTTTTTTTTTTTTAAAGAGGTCAGAAGGTATGATATTTCTTTGATTTGTATTTAAGGACATTCCCCTGACACATAAAGAATAACAAACATAGCTAAAGTTCATTGATTCCATAAGGGATTCACAAGCACAAACTTACAATTGAGTTAGAGCACATGCGTATTTTGCATGCTGTTCGAGGAGAATGCTCAGAGCTCGGTTTTTGGCCCACACCCAGAGTACTCTCCCATATTCCTGGCTGTGTAAGGAACCAGCCAAGAGTGAGGAGTCGGGGTGGTGGAGGGATGCTGAAAACTGTCAAGGTACGTAGGTGAGTCGACTGTGTGCATATAGGCCTCTCTCTCTTCTCATGCTGATAGGATAGACGTGATTAATTGCTGTTGACATGTTGATTGGATATATTATTTGAACGTGCTCCTTCCGAACTTTAATGAAACATAATTTCACGAGTTCACACTTGCAAATAAGTTAGATAGCGCACATTATCATGAACCTAGACTACCCCCCCCCCCCCCCCTAGAAAGATGCAAAACAATGCGAGACAGCCTCCAGAAAAAGATGTTGATAACCCCCTCATAAACTTATGGAGTGCAAAGCTGATGGTGTGCCAATCGTAGCGAGGGGGTTAGTCGCTGGATCAGGAGGACTTCTTGCATTGGTCGGGAGTTTGGTTGTTGTGGCATTGTATGGGTGAGCCTCGCTGGTAGTGGAAATTACTTGTTTTTTTCAACTTGCTTTCCAACTATTTAATGAGCCAGTTGGACGGAGAAATGGAGCTCCTGCAGGAGTGGAAGAGATAACCCTGCTGTGGCAGTGGAAGCATGGTGAGCAGAGAAAAATCGGGAAAAAGCAGGTTGAATGTGAAGTATAAAGACCTAAAACACTTCGGTTAAATAGGATTGAGGGTTCCAGGGAGACGGCTTGACGAATGGAATTGAGAAAGTCGTCAAGGAGGGGTTTCAGAGGATGCACAGCAAAATCCCCAGTGTTAAATTAACACTGAAAAGTGTGAATTATATAAACTCTGAGCAGAGTGTTAAATGAACACTGAAGAAGTGTTGAAGTTAATGAGATAATTAAGTGAATAATTGAGTGATGATTGAGCATTATTGAAGACACCTGATGTTAACAAGCAGAATCACTGAAGGAGAAAACCGGAATTTTTAAGTCACCATTATGGTGATTAGTGTTTGCTTTAGTTGGGCTCTTGACCCTTAATTCATTAACTTTAGATTTTGTTTGGCTGCAGTACATGAGTTATAACAGCCAGATGAACAAATAGAAAAGGTGATCTGATGGTGGTGGTTGTGTTTTAACATAATCATTATTTTACAGTCATTTGACCTGAATCTCTGAACTCATATAGAGTAGGGGTGTCCCCGACTAAGGATTATCATATTGGAATCAGAATCGTCAAGTTTTCCTTATAGTCGACTTATAGTTGAATCATGTGTGTAAGGTTGGGGAGGGGGCGGGGCTTTAACATTTTAAAGCCGCGATGTACAGAACATCACACAAAGATATAGAGGAAAATGTAGAAAAACATTTCGGATCAATAAAACTAAGAAATAGCATAAATAACTGCAGAAAGGCCGCACTGCAGACAGGATTTGAATTTCACATGCAAATCAAATTAAATCGGCTAAATTGCCTGTGCGAGCTAGCTCTAAGTACAGAGTGGTGCATCAATGCAGGGGAACATATATTAACACAAGCCACAAATAGTTAAATTAGATAACCCTGAGTGATCAATAAATAAAATAAAAATAAATAAATTATTAAAATATCGAAAGTATAGCCAGAATTGTCAACTTTGTCTTTTTCACTGCAGAAACAACAATAAACGCTAAACTCGAGTGACATCTAAACATGTTCACAGCATCCAAAAATCAAATTAGAACCGGCTGAAATGTTTCGAAATCACTTGTACCCTTCCTGATCGAGAGAGAAAAATCCAGTCTTTCACTGTCTGTGTCTCTGTGTCCGTTTGAGTCTTTTCAAATTGTGTGCGTGGATAAAATACATTCTAAAACGCTTAACATTAAAAACGTTTAATGGCTTAATGTCCTAAGACAGTTATATTAAAAGATCAAATTCTATAAACACCTTATTAATAAAGTATAGGCCTACTGTATAGTTTACGGAAAAGTAGATGAAACCAGAATATGAACGCAACGCATTTAATTAAATGTTAATTTTCCTCCCATTGAAAACCGTTATTATAAAGAAAACGCTTTACGTGACTTTCTAGGAGGAACACGTTGCGTTCATATTCTGGGTTCATCTGCATATAGTATGGTTTCTTAATGAGGTAGGCCTATGTACTATACATTAAGCCATGTAAAAGTGCCCTTTAAGCATTTTAAAAGTTTTTTTTTCACGTTAAGCGTTTTAGAATGTCCCGAGGAAAACCAACTTGTTAACGTTGGCCTGCAGAAGTGCGATCATGGTTTTCCTGATGCTAAATCTAGCCTTGGAGAATATCCTCTCTGATGGTGTGCATCCACACTTTAGATTTTCTTATCCCAGACATTTTTAAAGATTTAAATCCCTGCCGCCAAAACGCTCCTCTTTCGGTCACGTATCAAAAGTGAAACTTAAATCTGTCACGGGGGTGTTTGGATTTATTCACGCATGTTAAAAATATTTATTAAAAGCTTCTTCCTTTGCACATTTGTATTTACAGCATTCTCATAATAGGCTCCTATATTAACGTATTGACAGAAAACCGGTAGTTCTATGTGAAATCAGACATTGAGCACCCTTATATAACCTCTGCGAAGATTCGACCGTGAGATTGGTAGTCAAATCAGGCTCCTCCTATCGATGCATCGAATCTTCGACTATTTGGGGTCACCCCTAATATAGAGCCTAGTTTCTGAGTTAGGTTTACTTTATTAATTATAGCAGCAGTGACCTTGTACAGCATAATATTTTTAACATTTACAATGTAATCAAAATAATTTCTTAAAAGTTTCTCTTATACAATTTGTTACATTTTTTTTTAAGACACACAGACATCAATAATTAGCCTGTGAATCTCAACAATGGTGACACTTATAAAGCATGTTGCAGTGCATTCTGGGTGCCACCAATCAAAACTCATTCATGGCTCCCATCATGCATTGCTGCATGAATAAATAATGAGCTTATGTTCAGAGGTGATCTGTTTGTCACCATTGCTGAGATTTATACACTAATTCTTGATGTCTCTGTGTGCCTACATAAAATATTTTTGGGATTTTTTATTTGATCGTTTGGATTTCATTGAAAAGGTGAAAAATGGTGTGTTCTAGAATGACCGTGCTGCAAAATCCATAAGGTAAGTTTAACTCAGAATTTATGCTCTTGATGAGTTCAGCGATTCAGATCAATTTATGATTGTTAAAACACAACCAACACCATCAGATCACCTTTTCTATGTGTTCATCTGGCTGTTATAACTCACATACAGCAGCCAAACAAAATCTAAAGTTATTGATTTAAGGGTCAAGAGCCCAACGAAACCAAACACTGATCACCATAATGGTGAAAAAAATCCGGTTTTCTCCTTCAGAGATTCTGCTTGTTAACATCAGGTGTCTTCAATAATGCTCAATCATCACTCAATTATTCACTTAATTATCTCATTAACTTTAACACTGTTTCAGTGTTCATTTAACACTCTGCTCAGAGTTTATATAATTCACACTCTCAGTGTTAATTTAACACTGGGGATTTTGCTGTGCACAGGAATATCAGCACTAAAAGTGATGTATTGTGATTGGGATTCTGGAGCCAGTAGCCTGTATTTCCGTGAGGATCTGTGCTCTGATGTTGGGGGGTGGTTCTAATGCTGTGGGATGGGCATCGGCATTGCGGTGAACAGAGTGAAAGGAGATTTAGCTTAAGGGAGAGAGTGTCAGGAGAAAAAAGGCAGAACCGAGGCCGCTTGCGGAGGCAACCTCATGCTTTGGTCGGCCCCTGGAGCCTGGAGAGGAATGAGGAGATTAGAAAAAGAGGGAATCTGGGGAGGACAATATAGCGTCTGGGCCTTGTTGGACGGGCCGAGGTGTAGGAGGATGCTGAAGATGATGGTGGGTGTCTTGATGATGGAGGAGAGGGGACAATCGGTTGCTCCTTGCATCATTGAAATGCAACAGAGGATCTTGGGCAACGAGTGAGTCGTCATCAGAGTGGATGGAAGAGGTCAATCTCTGACATTGTAAACAAAGGGCCGGGACCAAGTGCTGAAAACTGTAGATAAAAGTAGCTGAGGAAAGTAAACTTATGTTTAGTTAATTAAAAATAAAAACTGTGAGCTTTGGTCATATGCTTCTGCGCTAATTGTCTCATGAAAGCGCAACTTTCAAGTCATAACAGCCAAGTTCGGATTTTTCACTAAATAATAAACTACTTTTTGTTTTTTTTAAACAAAAACTTACATATAACCCCAGGACACTTGGAATATGCGACACAAGTTTATGGGGTTCATTTCAGGGATACTTTTGCATATATATATTTTTTAGAGCTGCCAATGATTCACTGCCATGAATTATGTGGAGGAGCGTGAGCAGGACATTTATTCATTAATTCATTTAGTTTGTGGTCTGAAGAAAGAAGGTAATACGGCATTACAACATCAGGTGTGGAAATAATGACTTTTCACTTTTGGGTGAACTCTCTGTAAGGAAGGGTAAGTACCAACATGAAATCGATCAGGAGGTGTTTCATTTGAATAATTTCTCACACTATGCATGTGTGATACTGCTCATCTGAGCTCACACACAACAGACCAAGCTGTTCTTCCAGAGGCTTTTCAATATCTAACACATACATGTTGTTTTTGAGCACTATCCTCAGATTGACGCCTCTTTTAAGTGTGGAAGTATAGCCATAGTCTATAATTATTAAACTGTAAACACAATACCCTTAGATGTCATTTGGTGATCCTAGAAAATTTTAGGTGGGATGCGGAAATAATGTTTATAAAGTGTCACAGGTGATGTGCTAATCATGAAATATAATGTTTGAGATTTACACATATTACACCATTTTTATTTGTTCAAATAATGACAAAATCTGTACTCACACATGACATTGAGCTGAATATCAGGAGAGATGTGAGTGTGTCCGTCTACAGCAGCTATATCTGCCTGAATCCTCTCTTCTGACTGACTGCAGCAGGAGTTCATTGTTTCTGTCTCTTCTCTCAGTTAATGGCTGTGAGTTTCTGTACCAGATGAATGTTGCTCTGTCAGTCAGAGCGCAGCTGCTTTTACATGTCAGACTGACTGAATCTCCCTCTGTCACTCTCTCAGGAGACTCCACCTGAAGATCTGAACACAACACGCACATTATATCTAGTGCTGCTGTCATACACTGATTATTATTCAACATAATGCACAGAAGAAGAGATAAACCTCATCAAAGTCACCTGTGACATTAAGAGACACTCCTGGATTACCAATCCATTTCACATCAGGTTTATCAGTGATGAATCTGAAATAGTACATGTGTGAATCCTTCAGTGTCACATGACTCAGTCTGATGGTGCAGTTCTGCTGTTTATCTCCCAGATACTGAAGCCTCTGACTGTATTCAGTGTCATTAGACAGATCTGGAAACTCTTCATGATCTTTTACCAGTGTTTTGGTCCAGAACACTTTCTTGATCATATATCCAATAGGGTGTTTATAAGTGCATCTCATTATCACTGTTGAATCCTTTAGTGCACAGATGTGTGAAGGACTGTAACTCACACTCCAATCACTAGAAACCCCTGAAACACAGAAATCATCTCGAACAATTTAGCATCATGATCATCAGCCACATCCCAACCTTTTTCACTAAAATCATCTGAAATGATTTTCTTTATTCAAATGAACTGCATCTGTAGTGCTTGAGGATGTTGAAAAGCATAAATAGGTCTGACTTACCCGAAATCATGAGCATGAAGATCAGAGGAAGAGGAGGAGCATTTCTGACTGACACCAGCAGGAAAACCTACAACACATTCAATATACAGTCACTTATTTTAGCTTCTGTGAAGGTGAATCTTGTGAAATTCGGCAAGAACAAGTTCAGGTTATTGTGAGATAGATTTCATGACAGAAAAATTAAAACAGTCTTTAAAAACAAGATTTTTATGTGAAATATAGGCCAGAAATATATTATGGCAGAATTAGGCCATTTGAGTAGCTTTAATAAATGTGTCTTAGAAAAAAACATTACCGGTGTCGGTGTGCATCTTGAGACAAAACAATGGCACTGAGTGACATATTTATCAGTGCAAGTTGTTTCATAACAGCTCAAACATTTTAGTCTGGGACCTTGTCTGTGAGTCCGGGGGATAACGTTTTTTCATATTCCCGGGTAAAACATGACTTTGAATTTTTATGAAAATGAAAATAATAATTTGGGGGGTACTGAAAAAAAAATGTAATAAAATATAATGTTAGTCTATCCAAAATTGTGTGTATTTAAATGCAGTATTACCATCACATACCAACAATTCAGGAAATAATCTAATGAAATACGATTTTCAAACCCCCACTCCCCATTCAACCCGGTATCACGCTTAAGCGTGTGATATACACGCTGGTCCACTAGAGGATGCGTGTCAGGGTCTCGCTTTGCCTCCTCTAGGCGTGAACATGACACGCATGAATGAAGGTTGAGTATCAGCAGGGGGCGATCATTTCTCAATGCCAACAACTCTCCACGGACCAAAGAGAAGCGATATAGTGCATTCTCCAAAAAATTCCCGCGTCGTTCAGGTCGGTCAAAGCCATATTTTTTTATTATGGTGCTGTAATTTAAGAAATCCTAACGTTGCTTTAGCCTAACGTTATATTTGTGTGTATGTGGAGCCTTTTATGGTGCTTACTGTGGTCAATAACGTTAATGGAAATTGTTAATTGGCTAATTAATTAATCACAGAAAGCTGCTATCGATCTATTCTATTGTTGTATCTATTCTAAAGGATCGATCCTCACATAAAACCAGTAATTTTATTCATTTAGAACGAGTTTATTTTATTCAGAAATGATGCATTAAATTGATTATACGTGACCGTAAATGCTTTTACATTGATTGTTACAAATGCATATTTCATGTAAGCTGTTCTAATAATTATGATGCTGAAAATTCAGCTTTGATCTCAGGAATAAATTACATTTTAACATATTCAAATAGAAACCAGATCGCCTATTTTAAATAATATTTCACAATGTTCGTTTTTTACAAAGATTTGCTGTATTTTTGATCAAATAAATGAAGGTTTTGTAAGCATATTAGACTTCTTTTAACATTAAACATCTTACCGAACTTTTGAACAGTAGCCCACATGTAACATTTACTATAATTATTCTAGTTTGTGCAATTACATTTAGTTTTTATTGATCGTTATAGTTCAAATACATAGTGTTATGTTCTGTAATTGATGTTAATAAATCTGTCAGAAGAAAATGTGCAAAATTGGGGGTACAACACTGGCAGCCCTTTAAAAAAATTAACCATACACACAACTAATTACAGGCGCATCGAGAGGACAAATCACAAAATATTTTAGTGGTAATGAAAATGTATTCAGATTAAGCATATTAATGATGCATTCACCTCATATATCATGACACACTGCTTCTGTTAATTAATGCAGTTTACATGCTGAATGTGCAATAACAGAATCACAGTTATCTTCTTTATTTTGTTACAGTTATATGTATAATACGACAAATCCAGGAATCCTTGCTGCAAAATAATTAACTATGTTTTTGTTTTCCTTTGTCCAACAGCTCCTGTCCTTACTCACCATCCTTCCCTGTATACTGTATCTTTATGGAAAACTCCTATACTCTCTCTCTCTCTCTCTCTCTCTCTCTCTCTCTCTCTCTCTCTCTCTCTCTCTCTCTCTCTCTCTCTCTCTCTCTTTCTCTCTCTCTCTCTCTCTCTCTCTCTCTCTCTCTCTCACACACACACACACACACACTCACACTCTATCTCTCTCTCTCTCTCTCTCTCTCTCTCTCACAAACTCTCTCTCTCTTTCTCTCTCACACACACACACACACACACTCACACTCTATCTCTCTCTCTCTCACAAACTCTCTCTCTCTCTCTCTCTCTCTCTCTCTCTCTCTCACACACACACACACACACTCTATCTCTCTCTCTTTCTTCCTCTCTTCCAGAAGCCTGGTGTTTTCAAGTAGCCTAAGTATTGCATTTTTTTTTATTTGAATCTTGTTCTTTTTTTTTTTTGTGAAAGAAGTTCTTTTTAAAATCTCTGTCACTCTCTTACTTTATCTATAATAGAAATGCCAGGCCAGGGGTCAACCAGGCGAAATTGTATGGTCTGCCATACAGATCTAAATGTGGCCTGCAAAACTTGCAACACATGCAAGGAAGAACAGCCACATAAGCTGAGGCTAGAAAATAAACTACAAAGATTTGAAGAGGGAGAGCTGGTGCAAATGCAGAAAAATATCCAGGATGAAGCTGTGTTGTTGGTATGCGATTTCTTGTATTGTTTTTATGCAGGTTATTTTCCCAAATGTTGCTAGATATATTTTAAAATAATGTATGTTATTTTGTATGTGTGTCCTTGTATTTTTAGCTCGAAAAATTGCAGGCCCTGGGGTTAAGGTGGGTTTTACTTTTCTCCAAGCCTGGAAAAAAGCCAAACAATTGTGTGTCTGAGGTTTCGGCTCCTGCTGTCAGCAGAGTGAGACATCACATACATGCCTTGAAAGAGTTAAGGGCCTGTATGATATTGATATTCAAGGTAAGAATATTCTGTTATTGTTCTTTTTTTTATAAATGTCCTATATTTGATGCGGTCACAGCCTCACAGGTAAGTCTGTGGTTGCCTTCTCTTGACTAATAGATCATTCAGATTATCATTGATGGTTTTCGCTTACAACTAAAACTAAACTTATTGGGAGAGGTTAAAAGCTAAGCAGCTAGCTATTTAGCTGCTCACGTTTAAGTATCAATAAAATAACATTAATAATTAATTTCATCTGCTTGGTTTTCATTTTAATCTTAAATAAAATAGAGCGCACACACCAGACGATTCAGTATAGACACAGGACCACACACTTTGGCTTTTGTACTAAACCAAGCTTGAACTGTGATGGTGGATTCAAGAGATGCAATTTATTTTACAAACGCGTGCAGATATGCTGCCTTTTTTCACTAAAACAGTGCTTGGCCCTAAACTTAGTGATCCATGCTCATTATAGATGTTGCAGATCAGGGCTTTACACTGTTTAGGTGGTAACACTAGTCTTGCAGAGTAGCTGGTGTGTGATGAGCGCACTGGCGCCGTATTACGCTGGCGTCCGTCGCATCATCATAGTGGATGCTGCACACTGCTGGTGTTGAGGAGACCTCCTGATATGATTGTAAAGCGCTTTGGGTGGACAGTAGTACATATGAAAGCGCTAAATAAATGCGTCATTCTATTCTATTCTATTGAATTGAATTGGAAGACAATGTAATTAGCCATGGTATAAATTTAATTATAAAATTCCAGTAGAAAAAATGGCACAATTGGTCAACCACCAGATGTCTTGTGTGATGAAACATCCATCACATGTCTTGAGAACATTCACCTATTAAATCAATACAGCTTTGGAAGAAGTAGTTTGGTAGAACAGCACTTGTTAGGTCTATACACATCTCTTTTTGCTACTACGGCTGCAACTAACCATTATTTCTACTGTCGTTTTTTTCTTCTTTATTAATCGATTAGATGTTTGTTCTATAAAATGACTTAAAATTGTGAAAAAGGTCGATCAATGTTTTCTAAATAATTCTGTACTTCTACAATGTAGGCTGGACCCCACAAGTCAATGAACCTTCATCAGCCCCAGTTGAACCCCCAACAGGACCAGCAATGGTCATATCTGATCAACAGGAACCAGTGGCCCTGCTTAATCCCCCAACAGCTCCAACGGGACCTCCAGCAGCCCTTATTGGAACACCGAAGTCCCCAATTGGACAGTCAGTGTCTCCTTTAGCACCCTCGGTACAACCACAGCAGCAATCCCATAACCTGGAGAAAGACCCCACTCCCCAGAAGCACCTTCAGCCGCCGCTGAAAAAAAAAAAAAAAAAAAGCGTCTGCCAAATGCACACACATATATATATAAATATTTCTTGAGCATCAGATCATCATATTAGAATGATTTCTGAAGGATCATGTGACACTGAAGACTGGAGTAATGATGCTGAAAATTCAGCTTTGATCACAGAAATAAATTACATTTATTTTAATTACATTTTAAAATATAATCAAATAGAAAACAGATATTTTAAATGTAAAAATATTTTACAATATTACTGTTTTTGCTGTATTTTGGATCAAATAAATGAAGCCTTGGAGATAGGAAGTCTTCTTTTAAAAATCTAACCGTTCTAATAATGTTGGCCACCACTGTATATATATTTTAAAATGATTATTGGATTAGAACCTCTCATCAAATTCCATGAACTGCTGCTGTTGTCATTACTTCATTACTTCAATCATGCCTGTGTTTGCCCATATTTAGGACATTGTTTCTGGGTGTTTTGGTGTCTTCCCATTCGTGGTGCACAATATGAGACTCACTATCGTAATTACAATATCATTTTGTGCAATATCATATGAAAATGTTGCAGAAAGAATGCAATATTCCTTTTATTTTGTGGAGAGTTGCAGATCTCAGATCTCTAATATGGTCTGAAAAACCTACAGAAAAGTTTGTAATTTTGAAATGTGTAGGACACCTGGTTGTATTATTCGAAATTGGTCTGTGTCTAAAGAGCATTTTTTTTAAAGGTCTCTGTCTCGCCTTGGAAAAACATTTTAACAAATAAAGCCCAGTCTTCATTATAAACTGTGCCTAATTTTATTCCTCATGTGGGTGACATGGATGCAACATTTTGCAAATGTTTTAAAATATTTTTTTACATATTTTAAATGTTTCTCTGTCTTTAACAGATGAAGTTGTGGAAGGAGGCTGTCCTGCTCCTGCTACAGTGCGGCCGAATAAAAGGAAAGGTGTGTTTATGCACTGCTTGTCCAGCTTTCTGTATAGGAGTGTGGACTGAATCCCACAAAATTGATTAGTATGAGCTGCAGTGCCTAGCTACAGTCTTCGACAATTATTTGGCAACATAATAGCATAGTCAGAAAGTAACATACATTTTTTTTGGTTTTGGTTTTCACATAAAAGCATGTTAGTCTCTGCTATGAGAAAGCAATTAACAACTCCCAGGCAGCACAATAGAGATTCATTTGAATTCATGGATTTAACTTGTCTTTGTTTGCCAATATATTTATTACAACTGCCCAACCCCAAAAGTTTGTGTTGATTACAGTAAATTACCAGTGTTCAATACAACTTCTGTACCATAATAACTACAATATGAAAACTCTAACTAAGTACAACCCATTCTAGCTTAATAACCACTTATCATTCTATAATTGCTTGTTTATAGTAGTGTCAAGCTTTGTCAATGTAATATGTTTTCCTTTCAGAATGTAAAAGGTCACTGGAAAGGTCTTGATCAGCTGAGTAACAACATTGAATCTGAAGGCTGTACCTGGCTCCTGCTTTGAAATATTGACCTCTGAACTTTGATATTGGTGCATGTTGTGAGTCTTATAATTCAGCAACTGAAGGGGCTACAATGATGAAACCAACTGTTATATAAAGCTCTTGAACTCTTCCATCACGAGGGCTACCGTTTGGCGCGATCACCAATAGGGGGCATCACCAAAAATTGAATCTCACCTAGTTATCATTTTTAATTTTAAATTCTGACCAAACTATCGTGTTTCACATCCACCCATACCCATGAATGCACTCTCAGTTTTATACTCCAGACATACATTTACATGTTTTAGTCATTTACGAAAACAAAACTACAATTCCCTGTTGCAACAGATTACAACGTGATAGACAGCCCGTTAAATATGTAGTTCTTCCGGTTGGCAAAATAGGGTTGTAAGTAAGTAGGGTTTCAAAAAGAACTATAGTATAAAGTAACTTCCTAACAGACATGCTACTACAAAAGCATAATACGTGTTGTATGAATTCAGACCAAAAACATCGTATTATGGTTATTATTATTAGCCAAAATTGCTTGTTTGGGAGATTCATGCTAGTTGCTAAGGTAACCGTGAAGGCACTGGCGCGTAGCCTGACCACAGAAACGGAAGAAGGGTGCGTAAAAATAAATTAAAAAAACGTGTTAGAGAAATAAATATGAATAACTGACATTGCCAGGAAATATTTTAAAAAAATATGTCATCCTTTATTAAAAAGTGTGTTTTCATGTTGAAATCGAGGCACTAGATGATAGGGGCGTTTTCGTTGATATTTTGGAGAGAGGCAGGACACACTCTGAACTGGTCGCCAGTCCATCTCACAACCACTCACACTCAGATTAGAGTCTCCAATTAACCTATTCTATTCGGTTTCTTTAGGTAAATTATTTTCAACTTATATGTTTGTATACAGAAAATAATTATAAAAATAACTTTATTTGTAAAGAACAAAGTGATATGTGATACAAAGAGCACAAGGACATGCATACATAAATATATGTATAAATTAAAGCAAATAGCCTATGATTGTAAGCTGATATTTACAACACCAGTTGTCTAGTGTTAATTCTTTTATCCGGAGCGAAGTTATGCAGCAGGATAATGAAAAACTTGTCTTACATATATAATTTACTAATTAATGAATACAACACATAACTCTATATACCTACTTGACAATGAACATGTGAAAGTGTTATTTTGTGTGATTACTTTTAGTTATATACCCTGTATACAACTGGCATACAATGTTAAGATTAAAATGAAAAATCAGTCATTTAACATCTTATTTTCAAGACAGAGAAAAACAAAACAACAGCTCAGCATGAACTAGTTTGCATGCATGTACAACATAGTTTTATAGTTACCTGAAGTAATGCCATGATAAATTAGTTCATTTTGTTGGCAAGGTAACAGCAGCAATAACAACAGGAAATACTACACTTAACACTCAACTATGGGTGTATTGATCAGTCATTTCTGGAAAGTATTAAATCTAGTGCCATGTACAGTAAATGATTCATTCCAAAAGTATCCACAATCAATGTGAATAACATTATACAGGTGTAATCAATAGTAATCAAACTATTACATCAATGTAAGTGTAACATTTTTGTACAGTAAAGGTCATTGTGTTGACAAGATGAGACGGGCAAAGCGTGAAACATCGGAGGTGAAACTTAAAAACCGACCTGCTGTTTGTAAACTGAGTTTTGGAGAATCGCATAAAAAAAAAAAAAAAAAAAAAAAATAATGATATCCTTCTTTACCTTTATTTTACCAGGGAATAAAATCACATTGAGATTACAATCTCTTTTACAAGTGAGCCCTGGCCAAGAAGGCAGCACATAAAGGATAAACTTACACTGACAACAAGTAACTAACAGACAGGGATGCACAGGAATATAAAGTAAAAACAGAAAATCACATTTTAAAACAATCGCAAACATGTTGACAAACTTGACCCAGATAGGACTATCCATCTATGAAGCTAATGTTGCTTACACACTGCAGGAAACAATAGTCCAAAACGCATCCCACCAGTTAAAGGAACACCCCACCGTTTTTTCATATTAAACTGTTATTCCCTTAACTAAGACGAGTTGATACAAACCTCTCTCGTCTCAGTGCGTGCGCTCAATCGCTCTGGCGCGCGGAGACACTTTGAACTAGTGCGTGCGGTATGGCGGAATAGCATTTGGGAGCACTTCGACTCGGCGCAGTAATATCATCACTCCAGGATCATTCAGGATCATTCAGGATCATTCAGGAGTGATGATATTACTGCGCCACGCGCCAGAGCGATTGAGCGCACGCACTGAGACGAGAGAAGTATGTATCAACTCGTCTTAGTTAAGGGAATAACATAGTTTAATATGAAAAAACGGTGGAGTGTTCCTTTAAGAAGCACTCATTTACACTGCTTCAAAATCACTGTCATCTGAACTCTCATAATCAGCTTCTTCATGGTGCTCTGGTGTCTCCTCGGGCCCAGCATCCTCCAGCAGAGAAGCAGCATTCGGTCCTAAAGCCAGGCTGTAACTCGAGCATACGACCTGGAACTTCTCCTTCACATCTGCAAGCCTTTTCTGAAGAAGACACAGTAGCCCGCGATGACCCTCTTCACTTAAACGGCCTAGAAGGAAAAATTAAAAGCGAGGCATGAGAATACTTCCATTGAGTTAGTGTTGTTGAGCTATTCATTAACTGACTTTACTAAAGAACGACAGACCATTTAGATCCAGCTATAATGAATCCATAATGTAACACTTGAGGATCTCAAAATGAGTGGGGGGTTTATAGGATCCCCAAAAGCATTACAGCAAGAATCTAATAAAAGTTAGCTTCTTACCACTGTTTCTGCCAGAAGACATTTCTGATATCCTTGTCCTACTGTTTCCAGCTTTCTGAGATCGGTGCAGTGCTGTCTCATCTCCCTCATCACAATGATCTTTTCCTCTTGAAGCCGCAATTTTGACATGTACACATTGGCTTCTGAAGTCAAACAAATAATATCACTTCAATACAAATTTGAGCTGTACATTCTAAACAGCAGGCGAAACATAAGTAGTGTATGTACATCCCATAACCTGGTGCAGGGTGCAAAATGGCCTTAGAGAGAAACTGCTACATACCACTGCTGTGCTCATATTAGATGAGTTATCAACACACTGCTGTGCACTTCCCACGGCCATATTAGACATTTTAAAATTAAAGACCTGAAAACACGTTAATACCAAAACAATACAGATAAGACATCTGCAAGTAATACAAATTACATAAATATTAGATGAGATATCAACATACCAGTCTGATTATAAAGGCTGGCTTTTTTTTGATGACCACCAAGAAACATTTGTTCAATAGATTTCTGAAGTTCATGTTGGTCATCACATCTGGTACCTACAGAATCTTAAAGCAACAACAATAATACAAGTAAATGATTATGATGTCTTTTAGGCTGTAAATTTAAACAGTTTGAAGGTCAAGTTTTACTTAGAGCCCCAAATCACTGTTTACAGTCTCAAAGGAGCTTACAAGCCCACAAGTTTATAACAAACAAAACAGGACAACACGTCCTTACTTAATCCTTATGCATGGCAAAGATTCTCAGTTATACAATTTATTATCACACTGCAATATTAGTAAACTACACAGAAGAATGTCCATAAAATCCCGTACCGTCAGTAGCCCATTGTCTGACATCATGTACCCGCTGATGCAGATGTTCTCAGGACACCCACGCTCACTGCTCAAATCCTCCAGTCTCTGAGACTCAGACTCAGCCTGTTTCAAGTCTGGTGTAAAAAAATAAAAGATTTCTGCCTCTGCGATCTTAAAAAGTGAGAAAAATCATGAAAAGCTTTGTATACATAACTCAGACACAACATAATACCTTGATGTTTCTGCTGGATAGTGCAAGATGAAGGCCTTCCTTCCAGCTTTATATGTGCAATACATATTATATAATATTTGCAATCTCAGAGTAGAAAGTATTAGACATAAAGAATAAAAACAATAAAAAGAAGAAAGAATAAAAGACAGGTTTCCTAAAATAGTTAAATAAGCAACAATTATCAGATGTTGTCATGTACTTGGTTGTGAGGGCAGAACGAGACAGAAGCTGTTCACCATTTCCACCTCTTCCCCTGCAGTTGTGCAGCACCTTCCTGATTTATGACACTCCAGATTATCTCACAAATTAGTGTGGCACTTATATTATAATCATATACAGTGTATTATATAAGCCATAAAAATACAATTTCAAATGGTATGATAAAGAATATGCAGTAGCTCACACTTGGTTGAATGAGCCTTGGCACGCATGACAGAAAGGAATGGTCTCGTCCGCAGTAAAGCTCTGAGTTCAACATGGAGACTGACAACTTCTCAAGGTAAGGCCAATACTTGCAAGCAATATCTGTGCAATAGAACTGCCCGTTTGTGGCTGTGGAGCTCGAAGCAGATATTCCCCCTGTACATGTTAAGAGCCTTGAGTAGCACGCCGTGTCTGCAAACAACCTCCTCAAGGCCTCTTCCTCCAGTGTGCTTCTCTTCTGGCCGCTTCACGTGCACGTCCGCCACTGACCCGCTACACAGATCCTCTGCCGGCACTCTGCAGGACACAATAATTCTGCTTAAAACTGAAAGTTGCTATTTTTTCTAACTAGTTACATCCATCAGGATGAGTCAGATTACATCACACCAACTGGCATCTTTGTAATGATCGTTGACAATAAAGGTTTACTTTCAAACTACTACTAAAGAGGAGCTTCAGAAAATGCATCTTCCACTTTCTTTACTCGAGCTACACAAACTAGTTGAAAGGCAGGGTGACAAACTGCATGCATAGTCACTATCTCTTACAGAGATCTGCTATTACATAATGAATGAGGTACTAGGGATACTAGGGATACAATATCTATTTAATAAAGCAACAATCATACATTTCAAAATTTTGGATTTAAATCAAAGGAGCAAAATGGTGTACATCAGTGTCCTTGGCAATGAAGGTGCCATCAAAATAGGGTTCCTCTGACCTTAATAGAATAAGAAAGAATATATATGTTCAGTGTCAGACATTATATGTTCTGTTAATTTTACATTAAGTAAAACAATTACAAGTTTAAAACAACTAACCCTTTTGACTGCCGAAATCGGTACACTTTTATTTTGCCATCTGCACAAAGAGCAAGCATGTTGGGTGTACATGCAGGGCAGGTAAAGTGCTCTACACCGGCCATTTCTTCACACTGGTTCTGGCAGAATGTGTATTCCATGAAGCTTCTTTGGAATACGTCTCCATGTATTTTCCCAGCCTGTACATGCGATTAGTAAAGAGTACAATTAAATAGCTACACTAATATTCTCCCATCTCTACTTCAGGCAACTTTGATCCACACTGATCTTACCCTTCCAAAGAGACAAGTCCTCCTCTCCAACATCCGCAAAAAACCTTGTCTCGATAAACCTGGTGCAACAGTTTTCATTTCTTCAAATGTGCTGAAGACATCGACTGAAAACAGCGTGTCAGCATTCACAGATACTGGCCAATACACACTTCTTTTTAGGTCCCTCATGTCAGGTGTCCAATGAGCCAGACATAATCTGCACAGCAAGTTTGGCAAGTGCAAGTCATACCGACCTAAAATAAACAAGTAGAAAATGCTAACACACAAAGGGACAAGAAAAAATGTAAATATAAAACCATAGTTCATACCATTTATACACATCAAAATGATTGCTCTGCCAGCTGATTCTGTGAAGTTTGAAGGGTCGCAAGTGCATAACTGGACAGCTCTCACTGTAGGCAATAAACATACTGAAAAGAGAAGAGAAATAATTAGTGAGAAAGCATTAACCATAGACCTTGCTTTCCGCCACTCATCTTGGGCTATAGATTCGCGCAAGCACCATGATGTGGATGTTGAAGGATACTTGGTGCCTTGAACATCTGCTGAGGTCAAAATGTCCAGCAGTTTCTGCATCTCACTGTCTAAAAGATAGAAATAAGAAAATAATCGCTTTCACGCTTATTTCTAACTTGCTTAATTACAGTAAGATCAGGTGTCATCTTACCGAATAAGTGTTGAGAGGAGTTTGATTGGGTAACTGTGGGAACCTCCTCAGATGATTCAAAAGGAGTAGCGTCCTCACTGCCAACCACGGAAACAACTGAAAAGATAGATAGAAAGGAAAGAGATAACAATTTTCATGTCTTACAAGCATATAATACAGTGTTCGTATAGTGACTTAAGGCTATAATAGGCTTATTGACATGTCTGACAAGTCCATTAATCTCTAAAAGTTTTTTTTCCCTCATAATCTGGACATAATCTTGAACTGTTAGCAGCATGAACCTGATACTGCACTCAAAAAAATGATGTGTTGGCTTTACTAAACTTTTTTATGTAAAAAGGTTCCACTGGTTCCACATAACTGGGTTTCGTTAAACAAACATACTTTGTTCATGTAACTTCAACATCATGGAAGTCATTTTAAGCGACCCAATTAAACTCTGAGCTGAGTGTTAAATGAACACTGAAGCAGTGTTAAAGTTAATGAGATAATTAAGTGAATAATTGAGTGATGATTGAGCATTATTGAAGACACCTGATGTTAACAAGCAGAATCACTGAAGGAGAAAACCGGAATTTTTAAGTCACCATTATGGAGATGAGTGTTTGTTTTAGTTGGGCTCTTGACCCCCACGTTATTACGTTATTGTACATGAGTTATAACAGCCAGATGATCAAATAAAAAAGGTGATCTGATGATGTTGGTTGTGTTTTAACATAATCATTATATCACAATCATTTGACCTGAATCACTGAACTCATATAGAACCAAAATGCTGAGTTAAGTTTACCTTATGGATTATAGCAGCACTGCTGTTGTAGAGCATAACATTTTTAGCCTTTTCAATGGAATCCAAATGATGATCAAATAAATAAAAAAGAAACTACTAAAGAAAAGTTTATGTATGCACACACAGACATCAATAATTAGCCTGTGAATCTCAACAATGGTGACAATTATAAAGCATGTTGCAGTGCATTCTGGGTGCCACCAATCAAAACTCATTCATGGCTCCCATCATGCATTGCTGCATGAATAAATAATGAGCTTATGTTCAGAGGTGATCTGTTTGTAACCATTACTGAGATTCATACGCTAAATATTGATGTCTGTGCGTGCCTGCATACAAATGTTTTTTTGAAAGATTTTTTGAAGAAGTTTTTTTTTGACCATTTGGATTACTTTGAAAAAGCTAAAATAATTGTTATGGTCTACAACAGCAGTGCTGCAACAATCCATAAGGTAAACTTAACTCAAAATTTGGCTTTTGTATGAGTTCAGTGATTCAGGTCAAATGATTGTGATATAATGATTATGTTAAAACACAACCAACATCTACAGATCATCTTTTCTGTTTGATTATCTGGCTGTTATAACTCAGATACAGCAACCAGACAAAATCTAAAGTTAATAATGTGGGGGTCAAGAGCCCAACTAAAACAAACACTGATCTCCATAATGGTGACCTGAAATTCCGGTTTTCTCCTTCAGTGATTCTGCTTGTTAACATCAGGTGTCTTCAATAATGCTCAATCATCACTAAATTATTCACTTAATTATCTCATTAACTTTAACACTGTTTCAGTGTTCATTTAACACTCAGCTCAGAGTTTAATTGGGTCGCTTAAAATGACTTCCATGATGTTGAAGTTACATGAACAAATTATGTTTGTTTAACGAAACCCAGTTATGTGGAACCGGTGGAACCTTTTTACATAAAAAAGTTTAGTAAAGCCAACACATCATTTTTTTGAGTGTGATTGCTTCACTTCCACTTAATTTCTTTGAGATTGCTTAGCATTACAGTGAAGTCAATAACATAAGTAACACATCCACCATGTGGTGTTTCTAATGGCACAGTTTAACAGAGTTTTTAAAGGAAAATTATTAAAAACCGGAAACAGAAATCCTATTAAGTTTTACCATATAAAAAAAAGGAAAAAGCTGTGCACTGGAAGCCCCACAGTTTGGTGGTCTATGTTTTAAAAGTGACACAAAACCATATATATGTTACCTAACAAATAGCAAGCTGAATTCTGTATACAAGGGGCACAGTTATACTTAGTTAAGAAGCATTGGGTGCTGGGTAATCACAAATAATCTTGGAAGACATGGACTACCTGCAGCTGAAGCACGTTTTCGTGTCTCTCCACTTCTGCTTCTTTTTAGAAGTGGACGTCCAGCATCTCTCTCCACCCATCGGACATTAAATTTACTGCCTTTAGCAGATGTTGCTTTGCCCTTCGCTTCCTTTGCCTTGCATGACAGAGAGTGAGCATTGTATGATAACACTGAAATACAGCCAACTCTTGAGCAGTTCATTCAAATTCTGCGCTCTATTCCCACTCTTTATTATTATTACTAATACTGGAAGATCACTGTCTAAAAAAATACTCACTTTGGTTTGAGCAAGAAGGATGTCTGCAATGAAAACAGCATCATCTGCTCTCCCTCTGTCTTGCTGAGCAGCCATTTCAAAGATACTATACTGGAAAGGAAGATAAAAACACGGTCAGACAAAAAGTATTGAGGACGGAGTATAGGGTGCCTATAGGCTATATAAAAACTAAATTTAAAAAAAAATTTTTGGACAGTGAGAGAGAGAGTAAGGTGAAAGAAAAATAAAGAATAGAATAACAATACTTGCCAGTGTTGTACCCCTAATTTTGCACATTTTCTTCTGACAGATTTATTAACATCAATTACAGAACATAACACTATGTATTTGAACTTTAACGATCAATAAAAACTAAATGTAATTGCACAAACTAGAATATTTATAGTTACATGTGGGCTACTGTTCAAAAGTTCTGTAGCAAATCAGCTCAATTAAATATTAATAATCAATAATAACTGGTTATAATTGATTATAAATATCTGGATCAGTTAATGATTAATTTGAGGTAGCTAAATTAACATTACAATAAATTAAGCAGTTCGTCCAACAAACTCTTTTGATTATTCATTTATTCTAAGAAAAGGGTATCTTTCATTTCCACAGAAAAGTAAGTCTTTCCTAGCATGTACAGCGCTTAGAGCATGTAACAGGGTCAAGATCGTAAATTAAACTTTGTATGCAAGCAGGGAATCAGAACCAAATACATATTGTGCACATGTTTTATTAACAAAAACATGAAAACATAACTAACATACAAACAATTACACATTCATTCATGCATTCAAAGGGAGATGGTTAAAGTGACAGAATGAAACCGGAAGTATGAAATCGAACTATGGAACAGATCCATTTAACTATGAAAAGAACCATCAATATTATCATTTTCAAAGCACCTTCTTAAATTGATACTTGCATGGCTTGGCAGTGGACACTATTCTTGAAGTTGTTGAATATTGAAGTCGTTGACGGTTCCGTGAGTGTCAAATGTTGAAGTTGCAATCGTTTTCTTCTCCGATGGATGAAGAAGATGATGAACCTGCATGGGTAGTTCGACTCTGTTCTGGTTGGAGGTATTCTCTCTCTCCATAAGCACATGACTGAGCACATGCAGATTGTGTGACCTGCCATAGGCCGGAGAGGCCATGCAGGCAACCAAGGAGTGAGGAAGTCGGTGTAGTTGGTTGCCCATCAGAGCATATGTGCGGAGTGGAGCGGTGAGAATCTCAGCTCCTCGCTCACGGAACTGTTCACCCCTCCGCTCCCCCGCTCAAAGCCACATCAGGCTGCTCCGCTCATTATCGCTCAGCGCTCAACGCAGTTTACTTCGCGCTCCACTCAAATCGCACCCCGCTCGCTCCAAAAAAAGGAAAAAAATCTGCATGTATTTCACTTTTAGCTTAGACCACGGCTTACCTCCCAAAGAACTAAAGAGCAACAACAACATTTTCCAAAAAAAAATGTTTTATTTCAAATTACAAATTAGGCCTACCCTGTGTAAGAAGGAATATAGCCTACGCAAAAAGTCCTGTAAAATTAAACGAATAAATTGACCTAATAAAATAAATAAATTATATAAACAAAAATATACATAAAAGTTTTAAAAGTAAATTAACTATTAGGCCAGAATTTTGATAACTGAACTTTGATAACTAAGCGCACGATTAAAATTTAAATTGGCTTATATCCATTGTACACACAAACTGCAGTAAAATTAAACGAATAAATGGGCCTAATAATTAAAAAAAAAGAATATATATATATATATATATATATATATATATATATATATATATACATAAACGTTTTAAAAGTAAATTAACTATTAGGCCAAAATTCTTATAACTAAACTTTTGCCCAGAGGATTACAATTTAAATTGGCTTATGTTGTCAAACTTAATATATATATATATATATATATATATATATATATATATATATATATATATATGAATTGCTTTCCTTATCTACAGTTCTTTTGAGTTCACGACGAGTGGACAAGTTTGGACGATATCTGAGGCTTCAGACTCATGCAGTGGTTTCTTGACAGCAGGCCAGAAGCGGAGAAATCCCTCTCTGCCCTCGCAGACCCGCTTGGGATGCTGAACACAATGCAAGCTACTTTAGCCAGGCGGGGAAAGACGTGGAGTTTTCTTTCCAAAATTGTCTTCTTTTTGAACTCCATTATTGGGCCGAGTTTTGACTGAAAATAGTTTACTGTTGACTGTGCGAGACAGGCTTGACTAAGCATGCTTCAGACTCGTGGTGTGAGCGGACTGCGGAGCGAAATTGGAGCGGGAAATAGGGCGACGCTCCATCCTTTTAAAAATGCCGCTCTGCGCTCTGTCCAAGATCCGTCCGCTCGCGCTCCCCGCTCGCTCCCGCTCCACTCCGCTCACATGCTCTGTTGCCCATTCATTGATGGTAAAGTGGTAGTTTTCCTCTGAGTTGAAATGAAGAAAATACAGTCTGACTCTGTTAGGAGAGTGAAGGAATAGCAGGCTGTGGTCACAGCCTGCCGGGGCCCATGGGACCCGGTGGGGGTCCCCCCAAGACATCAACCAGCAGTCGAGAAGCAGGAGCAAGAGAGCACTGATCTTGTGATCAGTGATTTTTAACATGAAGATGTCACACCCTCTGGGGATCTGTGAGCCAATAAGAAATGTTTCCTTTGGAGGGAAAATTTTACGACTCTTTGTGTTCAGGCAGCAGATTTGAATCTGTAATTTCATTGGGTGTTTAAGCCATGACTGAAATAACATATGAATACGGGTCTTTTTAGACCCATGTTGTGCATTAGAAGGGGTTTGCATAGCTTGTGCATCAAAGGGTTAAAGCTGCTCATGATCTACTGCCATGAAATTATGTGGAGGAGCGTGAGCAAGACATTTATTCATTCATTCATTAAGAATTTCTGAGTTTGTGGTCTGAAGAAAGAAAGAAGGTAATACAGCATTACAACATCAGGTGTGGAAATAATGACTTTTCACTTTCGGGTGAACTCTCTGTAAGGAAGGGTAAGTACCAACATGAAATCGGTCAGGAAGTGTTTCATTTGAATAATTTCTCACACTATGCATGTGTGATACTGCTCATCTGAAAGCTCACACACATCAGACCAAGCTGTTCTTTCAGAGGCTGCCATGGACCTTTTCAATATCTAACACATACATGTTATTTTTGAGCACTATCCTCAGATTGACGCCTCTTTTAGGTGGGGAGGTATAGCCATAGTCTATAATTATTAAACTGTAAACACAATACCCTTAGATGTCATTTGGTGATCCTATAAAATATTAGGTGGGATGCGGAAATAATGTTTATAACGTGTCACAGGTGATGTGCTAATCATGAAATAATGTTTGAGATTTACACATTACACATTTTTATTTGTTCAAATAATGACAAAATCTGTACTCACACATGACATTGATCTGAACATCAGGAGAGATGTGAGTGTGTCCGTCTACAGCACAGCTATATCTGCCTGAATCCTCTCTTCTGACTGACTGCAGCAGGAGTTCATTGTTTCTGTCTCTTCTCTCAGTTAATGGCTGTGAGTTTCTGTACCAGATGAATGTTGCTCTGTCAGTCAGAGCGCAGCTGCTTTTACATGTCAGACTGACTGAATCTCCCTCTGTCACTCTCTCAGGAGACTCCACCTGAAGATCTGAACACAACACACAAATTATATCTAGTGCTGCTGTCATACACTGATTATTATTCAACATAATGCACAGAAGAAGAGATAAACCTCATCAAAGTCACCTGTGACAATAAGAGTCACTCCTGGTTTACCAATCCATTTCATATCTTTATCAGTGATGAATCTAAAATAGTACATGTGTGAATCCTTCAGTGTCACATGACTCAGTCTGATGGTGCAGTTCTGCTGTTTATCTCCCAGATACTGAAGCCTCTGACTGTATTCAGGGTCATTAGACAGATCTGGAGGATCTACACTGTTTTCATGAGTCCAGAACACTTTCTTGATCTTATATCCAGTAGGGTATTTATAAGTGCATCTCATTATCACTGTTGAGTCCTTTAGTGCACAGATGTGTTTAGGACTGTAACTCACACCCCAACCTTCACTGAAAACTCCTGAAAAACAAAATGTATATTAAATAAAGCAGCAGTTTCTAATAGAATATATTTACTCAGTCTTTGAATGTCTTGTGTTTGTTGAGGAAAAGCAGAATTTAACATCTGATACAGAAGCATGAAAACTGTCTAAAGATGAAAATATTAATCAAATTAATTAGATATTATGCTACAATTAATATCATAATCAAATATTTGCCCAGAAAAGCCAAATAATGATGATATTTTAGCATTACATTAATGAGGAAAGACAAAGATGGACATATGTGCTACTTCATGCTTATACTTCTCCAATGACAGGAAAATCATTATTATTCCTTTTTGAATATAATTAATCAAACTAAATTAACATTTTCAATACCAATGTGCAACGAACAACATTCGACTGTATTAAAGAATGACAAATGGAAACACAAGACAGCAAAGCACTGAACATAACATGCAGAAAAACATTAAAGACGTACCTTGAATCATGAGGAGAAAGATCAGAAGAAGAGGAGCCGTTCTGACTGACATCACCATAGCAACACCTACAACACAATCAGTCCAATAATGAGATGAGATTGACAGACAACACGCATAATCAACATGAGCAGAAATTATGCTAGATTTGTGTCCTTTATCATAAGCAAGAGTGTCTTTGTCAATGTGACATCAATGAGACCATATATAGAATAATTCAAAATGTTTATGTCTCTTTATAATCAAACAAACAAACAAACAAACAAACAAAAACAGATAATAAACGGGTCATACCGTAGAGCGGGACACCTCATCTACTGTAACCAACTGATACTTGAGGAGAAATAAGGAAGGTTTCAAGTCCATCAGCCTCATTTATAACCAGAACTGCGTCATTTCCTCTTTTCTATCTCTGATTAGTGGCATACAGATTATATTTAAAAAGTTTTTTTTCTGGCTTTTATATTTTTTTAAATCCTAAAAACATCTTGTTTATTTCCAGGTTTTATTTCGATTTCCAATTCAAGAAACCAACACATACATATAAGCTTGACTTTCAAGACACATAGTAAACACACAAAAAAAAAACCTATTTAAAGTCTTAAAATATAAAAGTCTGCTGACGTGCAAGAGCCTACGCAGATCTATTATTAACAGAAGCTGTGAAAGCTCAATAAAAGGCAAACTGATGGTAACTGTTGGTGTTTCCTGTTTCACACACACACACACACACACACACACACACACACACACACACACACACACACACACACACACACACACACACACACACACACACACACACACACACACACACACACACACACACGAGTAATGTTTCAGTGATGGGTTCATTTCCAGGAAGTTTCGTGGCTTACGTCACTATAAACATGAGTATATTCATGGCATGCTGTTATAATTTTGCATATATAATATTATTTTATACATTCATTTTCTTTACATTATTTTTATTTATACGTTTATTTGAATAAGGACAGTACAAAAAACATGATTCCATTCGAAAGCTGCAAAATATGTATTGCACATTGAGAGTATAGCATAAGCTAATTTGCAATTAGTAACAATGATTATCAAAACTATTTGCATGTTACCCATCAATTATTTTAGATGTTACCACATAAAGCAAATTTTTAGGTGCTTTCAATGCATGTACGCATCATCGCATCCACATTTGAAAACAGAGGAAGGTTTCACTTCCTTGACATAACCACAGATGCTTAACTAGTGAGAATTTAGTCTGACTCGCGCTGCAGACGAAGTTATTTATAGATTTGAATAACAAAAATGGGCCTGAAATGATTAATTTCATGTAACAATAGAAAACTCTGTTATCATCTGCACAGTTATCTCAGGTAAACTTGATGTTTCTACTCTTTTGGGTAAATGATGTAGGGGCTTGACCATGCGTTGTCATCAGTTTGTCAGTAAACGGATATGAGGCGTCTGATGTTATTACTGCGAGAGGATGTGAAGAAGAAATTGCCACTAAGGTGTTCATACGTTTGCTGGTTCAAACTTCTGCAAGGATCCATGTGATACAAATAACATCCTTATTGATTCAGTCAGCTCAACTAAGGAAAGAGATTAAATGTCTCTATAAAACCAGTCAGTTCTCACCACAATTTTGAAAAATGCTACAAAAGTGGGCTTGGTGAGCTTCTTCCCAAACATCCATGCTGCAATTTACCATTATGCAACACAATATACATATATTATATATAGTTTTCTAAGCTCACTTATAATTAAACAAATACACATCCTGTAATTTATTGCACAAATAAATGCACAGCCATTCACATCAACAATATATACGGACGTGCTGTTGCATCTTTAATAACTTTTGAGGCTTGTTTTCAAAAGCCGTTTGATTGGTTAAAGGTTGACTGTCAGGATTGGGTGAAAGGATGAGGCGAGGAATCAGATGAAATAAACAATGGGCTTTTTATTTAATAAAAAATAAAACAAAAACTACCCCGTAAGGGTTTATCCCAAGAATAACCAGACCGAATTGACAGAACCCTGACAGGGTTCCACTCACAATGTGGATGAATCACTTTTGTGTTGAAGACTCAGGAACTATTGAATAGAACATATGCGAAGCATTACTTTTACAAAGCAAAAACGTACTCGGTTACTAACGTAACCTCCCTGAGAGTAGAGAACGAGTATTGCGTAGCTATACGCAGTGAGAAATTATTATATTATTATTATCATTCTTTTAAAACGCAGTGCAGCTGCACAGTGAACACAGAGCGTCTAGCTCACTCATTGGCTGTGCTGCGGAAACTGCACGAACCTATGGCGAGGCGGCTGAAACACGAGAACCAGTCAGGTCGCTTCGTGCCCGTTATTTATTTTTGGTTGGCTACATTTCTTAAGAAGCATAATTTATTTTTAGACTTACTTTTTGGCCAGTTGTGGTCTGTGCAATAAATATAAAAAGTTCTAAACCATCTATTGTGTTTTGTTGTTCCACTATAGTAATGATAATATTTTAATATTTAAGTTTTTTAATAATAGGTGTCTCTCACATTGTCCCACAGCAACATTAAAATAGTGTAGATTAGTGTACAATATTTTATAATAATAATTTATTCTATTTAGTTTCCATTTCATTCATTTAACATATTTAATATTGGAGGTATCCAAGTTATTTCACATATTTAAACTTTTTTTTTTAAAGTAATGCAATAGTTACTTTTCCTGGTAATTAGTTACTTTTGTAATGATGTAACTCAGTTACTAACTCGGTTCCTTTTTGTGAGAAGTAATTAGTAACTTACCCAACACTGTTCAACACACATAACTCTGTTAAAATCTCAGAAAATGTAGTTTTGGGTTTCATGACCCTTTAAGATAAATGTGCTCACAGAGTATAGAGGTGGGTTCTCTTACGAGAGTATCTCTCGTACTGCGTAATATCTTACGCTATGGGGAAACCTCTTTTCCACGAGATATTGAAGCCAAAAATTATCCTTAATTTTGAATTAATGCAAAACGCTGTGCAGCAGCATGCAGACATAGGCAAGACAGCTCGCGCGCCTATTGGCTGCCCTGCGGCAACAGCAGCAGCCTATCGAGAGTGGCCCTGCGTGACACATACCCAATGGGGGCACTTTGCGCCCATTTCGTCACGTCCCGCCAGAAAGGGCGTGGTCCCGCCCTTATAAATACGGCTCGATTAGGCTGGTATACTGATTTTCATCTCTTCAGCGAAGCATCACGCATCGCTGGATCCGGAGTGAGAAGCCGCGCCGTTGAGATAAGCACACAGCGGGACGAGCCTTTGAGTCTGAAGTCGCTGGCATCGCCGCCTTTAGCCGCCGTACCTGCTACGCTTTCCGGCGTCATATCCTTTATTGCAAGTGTGTGTGTGTGTTCGCCGCTGCGACACACATTTTTCCACTGTCTCTCTCTCTCTCCTAAAAGAGCTGCGTCTTTTTCAAGATGCATAGGTCCTGCGGCTCGTGTCGAGCCACACTCAGTGAGGAGGATCGCCATGTCATCTGCGTTTCCTGCCTGGGTGAGGATCATGCGGCTCTCGCTCTCGTCGACGGCGGATGCCATCACTGTGAGCTACTGCCTATGGTGACTCTGAGGACTCGCCTGGCATCCTTCTCAGAGCCTGCACTTCAGCCCGCTGTAGCGCCGCGCCGTAAGAAGCGCCGTGCCCAGCGCGCCCCCGAGCCTTCTCCTGCCCACGAAAGCTCGCCGGTTCGCCCGCCAGCTTCGCCGGCGTCGCTCGAGTCCCTCCCCGACGGACAGCGGCCGCCGCTCGCCGCCGCTTCCGCCATAGAGGTCGACGAAACAGCCGAGGACTGTTCTCTCCTGGCATCAGATAGTGAGGATTGGGCGAGCTCTGTGGACCTCCCCTCTGCTATCCGCGAGCCTTCAGGAAAACGAGCAGGCATTGAATCAGAGCTGATGCGTCTGCTCTCCCAAGCCGTCGACAACCTCGGCCTCGACTGGGAAGCGCCCGCGTAGCCCGCGCGCAACCGACTGGACGGATGCTTCCTCAAGAAGGACCACGCGCCGTCACAATCCAGGCCCGCGCCTTTTCTTCCTGAGCTTCACGAAGAAGTCGCGAGGTCCTGGGGCGCCCCCCTCTCGGCCAGGGTGCGTACTTCTGTCTCAGCTGCATTCTCCACTGTGGACGGTGCGAAAGACAAAGGGTACCTTTCTCTTCCCCCAGTGGAAGCAGCGGTAGCTTCTCATCTCTGCCCGCCCTCTGCTGGACGGCGAGCGCAGACAACGCTACCATCTAAAGCCTGCCGAGTGACGTCAGCCATGCACGGTCGCGCATACACCGCCGCCGGGCAAGCCGCGTCAGCCTTACACACTATGGCCATTCTGCAGATCTTCCAGGCCGACCTTCTCCGAAAAATGGACGAGGAAGGCGCGGAATCGATCAGCGTCGCGGATTTAAGGAGCGCTACGGACCTGGCTCTACGCGCTACAAAGTCCGCTGCACAGGCCATTGGGCGGAACATGGCCTCTCTCACCGTGGCTGAGAGACACCTGTGGTTAACGCTGTCTGAAATGACTGAGGCGGAGCGCTCTGTATTCCTGGACGCGCCCATTTCGTCAGCTGGCCTCTTCGGATCTGCCGTCAAGGATTTCGCGGACAGATTTCAAGAGGTTCAAAAGACATCGCAGGCGATGAAGCACTTCCTCCCGAAGCGCTCGAGTTCCGCAGCAGGTCGCTCTAAACAGCCGCCTGCTCGAAGCTCCCAGCCGCAGCATACACCACCCGCCGCCGCTGCTTCTCAACGCCGCCAGGCCCGAGAACAGAGACCGCGCTCTCGCTCTGCTGGACGCCGCCCCCCTCAGCGCGGGCCCCGGCCAAGGATCGAGATCAAGCCCGAGGTCTCAAAGCCTTCCTAGCCGTGCTAGGAAAGCGACGGTGTTCAAATCCCGCTGCGGCCGGATTTTCACCGAAACGTTTCGCTCGTCCAGTCCCATGCAATGTGACTGTTCCAGTGCACTTAGCAGTCAACAAGCCGGTCCATTTGCCCGCTTGCCTGCACACAAAAGCCGTTTTTACGGCTACCCAGATAAATCCAATAAAGAGTGTATTTTCTGGTGTTCCGGCCACGGCCGATGGTGTTATGAGTGTTGTAAGAATGCCCACGTCTCAGTGCCCATTCCCACACGCAGACACAGCCCACCACAATACAGGGCTAGCACGAATAAAATCGACTCATGTCGATTGTGCAATGAATGTAGTGTACGTGCCCACGACACAGTGCCCACAAACACTACACGAAGCATGTCCCACGGTTTCTGTAAAAACGAAACCAACACATTTTCAGTCGGCGCGAGCCGACAGTGTTCTCAGTGCAGTGAGTGTGCCCGCTATCCCGCGCCCACATTCCCTCACAGACATGCCGAAGCCCACGGGGTTCGTCCCGCTCGCCTTCTCTCCACAATCTGTCAGAGAGAAGCCGAGTGCGGTCGGGCTGCCCGTTGTGATCAGCGCACCCCCCGCCTCGCGCATTGCAAACACAGTGTTTGTTTCTCAGCACACCGGAGCTCTCCGGCCGCCGCTATGCCGCGGCCAGAGCCCAGATTTCATTCTACCTCTAGCTATTCATGCACATGCGTGGGCAAAGCTTCCCGGGGTATCAGAATGGGTGCTGAACACTATAAAAAGAGGCTATTCGCTGCAGTTCGCTCGACGCCCCCGCCGTTGTGCGGCGCGAGTCGAAACGACGGTAAAAAACGAAGTATCTCATCTACTTCGAGCCGAGATAGCGAAACTACTGAGCAAAGGGGCGATAGAACCTTTATCTCAGGCTCAGAGCGAAGGGGGTTTATACAGCAGGTATTTTCTGGTACCCAAAAAAGACGGGGGTCTCAGACCCATTCTAGATCTGCGACAGCTGAACAGAGCGCTCGCGAAGCGCCAGTTCAGAATGATTACAACCAGGAAAATCCTCGCGCAAGTTCGCCGGGAAGACTGGTTTATGTCAATAGATCTGAAAGACGCCTATTTTCAAATACAAATAGCGTCACGTCACAGGCAATTCTTGAGATTCGCCTTCGAGGGCCAGGCATACCAATACAAAGTCCTGCCGTTCGGCCTGTCCCTGGCACCCCGTACATTTACGAAGTGCATGGACGCGGCTCTCGCACCCCTGAGACTCCAGGGCATGCGAATTTTGAACTACTTGGACGATTGGCTGATTCTAGCTCGATCACGATCAGAGCTCATAGAACACAGGGCCACATTACTCGAGCATCTCGAGAATCTGGGTCTCACAGTCAATTGGGCGAAGAGCTCGCTGTTTCCCAGCCAGAAAATTTCTTTTCTGGGAACAGTGCTGGACTCGCTATCCATGACAGCGCGTCTGACGCCAGAGCGCGAACGGGACATTCAGAGCGCCGCGAAATCCTTCCGCCGCGGCTCGGTTGTCCAGCTCAAAAGGTTTCAGAAAATGCTGGGCCTCATGGCCTCAGCAGCTTCAGTGCTCCAGCTGGGTCTGCTTCGCATGCGCCCACTGCAGCTGTGGCTGAAAGCGCGAGTTCCTCCCAGGGCATGGACCGCTGGTCGGTTTCGCCTCCGGGTCGATCTGAAATGCGTTTCAGCTCTGGAACCTTGGAAGATAACCGACTGGTATCAGTCAGGTGTGAGTCTGGGGACTCCCTCGAGTGTGAAGGTGGTGTCCACGGACGCCTCCACCTCGGGATGGGGAGCGCTGCTCGAGGGCAGACCGTTCTTTGGCCAGTGGTCAGAACAGGAAAAGCTCCTACACATAAACTGTCTGGAAATGTTGGCAGTCGACAACGCGCTACGGCGCTTCTGTCCCCAGATAATGGGCCACCACGTCTTGGTCCGGTCGGACAACATGTCAGTGGTGGCATACATAAATCGCCAGGGCGGCACCAAGTCCCGAAACCTTTACAGGCTAACGGAACGCCTCCTGGTCTGGGCTCAGCACAACCTGCTTTCACTGAGAGCGGCGCACGTGCCTGGTCACCTGAATCTGGGACCAGACAGACTGTCCAGAAACAATGTCCCAGCAGGGGAATGGTCGCTGCACCCGCAGACGATCCAACTGCTGTGGGAGACATTCGGCAGAGCGCAAGTGGACCTGTTCGCGTCCCACGAGAACGCTCACTGTCCGAAATATTTCTCCAAGAGCAAGGACGCGCTGGCCCACGTCTGGCCCCGCTGTCCCCTCTATGCTTTTCCCCCCGTCTCGCTCCTGCCTCAAGTGCTGGAACGAATCAGGGAAAATGGATGCCCAGTGCTGCTTGTGGCTCCGCTCTGGACAAACCAGACTTGGTTCCCAGTCCTGATGCGGCTGACCAGCACTGCCCCGTGGCCAGTACCGTTGAGGAAAGACCTCCTCTCTCAGGCCGAGGGCTCGATTTGGCATCCTCGCCCGGAACTATGGTCCCTACATGCATGGGCCATCAACGGGTACCCGCTAGCCTCCCGGAGGGAGTGCTAAACACGATCACGCAGGCAAGGGCCCTGTCTACTAGACGGCTCTATTCCTCGAAATGGTCTGTGTTCTCTGCTTGGTGTCAAGCTCAGCGCTTTTCACCTGTAGACTGCGGGGTCACGGAAGTACTCTCCTTCCTTCAAGAGCTGCTGGATAAGGGCAGGTCCCCATCCACGCTCAAAGTGTACGTGGCGGCCATAGCAGCGTTTATAAAACCTGTGTCTGGCCAGTCACTGGGGAAGAACGACCTAGTCGTGCGATTCCTCAAGGGAGCTCGGAGGCTGAACCCTCCCAGACCTCCTTCAGTCCCGGTGTGGGACCTTTCTACGGTTTTGGAAGCCATGAAAGGTGCCCCGTTCGAGCCACTCCATTTGTCAGACATGAAGCATCTGTCTTTCAAAACGGTGTTCCTTTTGGCTCTCGCTTCAGTGAAGCGCATAGGGGACTTACAAGCGCTTTCGGTAAGCGCGTCATGTATGGAGTTTGGGCCTAATGACTCTAAGGTCATACTCAAACCAAGGCACGGGTACGTGCCCAAATCCCTCAACACACCGTTCAGGGCCCAGGTCATTTCCCTGTGCGCTCTCTCGGTTCATGATGAGGAGAAAGATGCTAGTCTCCTTTGCCCTGTCAGGGCACTGAGAGCTTATGTGTCCCGCTCGTCTGTCTTCAGACAGACCGAGCAGCTCTTTGTTTTGTTTGGCGGACGCTCCAAGGGCCTGGCCGCATCAAAACAGAGCCTATCCAGATGGGTAGTCGACGCCATAGCACTGGCTTACACTTCTAAGGGCCTGCAGTGTCCTTTGGGTGTCAGAGCGCACTCCACAAGAGGCGTGGCCTCATCGTGGGCGTGGTATAGTGGGGTTACCTTGCAAGATATCTGTACGGCCGCGGGCTGGGCCTCGCCGTCTACATTTATAAGGTTTTATAACCTAGAGGTTCCCGCCTTACAAGCCAAGCTTCTGTCGGTTTAGAATTCAGTGCTATCTGCCCCGCAGTGCGGCCCAGATGCTGAGTTTGCCTGTGCATCGCTCACTAAGCGATAGAAACTGCCCCTTGGGTGTTGAATAACCCGTACTATTACCCAGTTCAGGCTGAACACGTTCACCCTGTCTGCGTAAAACACTGTTAACATAACTAGCTCCTGTAGGATGCTATTTTATGGGGAATGACGCTTGCAGCCTCTCTTCTCCGACTCTCTGTGAGTCTATGGTGATTATGCACTATATGAGCCCCGGGCTACTGCCCTTGGGACTTTGGTGTCGGATCCCAGTACGCACGGCGTTTTGCATTGTGTTCCCCATAGCGTAAGATATTACGCAGTACGAGAGATACTCTCGTAAGAGAACGTACTCGGTTACTAACGTAACCTCGGTTCTCTCTAGAGAGGGAACGAGTACTGCGTATCTTGCCGTGCATACACAGCTCTGGTTCGCTTCGGCGATGAAAACCAGTATACCAGCCTAATCGAGCCGTATTTATAAGGGCGGGACCACGCCCTTTCTGGCGGGACGTGACGAAATGGGCGCAAAGTGCCCCCATTGGGTATGTGTCACGCAGGGCCACTCTCGATAGGCTGCTGCTGTTGCCGCAGGGCAGCCAATAGGCACGCAAGCCGTCTTGCCTATGTCTGCATGCTGCTGCACAGCGTTTTGCATTAATTCAAAATTAAGGATAATTTTTGGCTTCAATATCTCGTGGAAAAGAGGTTTCCCCATAGCGTAAGATATTACGCAGTACTCGTTCCCTCTCTAGAGAGAACCGAGGTTACGTTAGTAACCGAGTACGTTTTTACAAATAATTTCTCTTGGCACATTTTTGTCAGAAGGGTCTCTACACAAACCATGCCAAATTTCATACAAATCCGATGAAGATTTAATCATTTTTAAAGGATTTTCTGAAAACTCCCAAATTGTTGAAAAATGGAAGCCACGTGACTGACAGATTGAGACAGAAATGTAGGTTTAAATACATACATTCATTAATTATATTGCAAAAAAAATATCTTCAACAGATGAATTTGACAAATCAAAATTTCTGGATTGAGAATTTAGGCCTTAAGCAAAATCACAATCAGAGAACCAGTGGATAAGTGAGAGAGAAAAAAGCTAAACAGGAGAAATGAAAACCCAGCATCAGACTATCAGTGCCACAGTCCCACCACATGAGGGAGTTGTTATCACGGAGATCGGTTTTCCCAGGAAAAGTATCCCCGGCAGCACTGTAAATTCACAAAACTGATCTGTTGATCATTTGACTGTGCTGTAAATCACTGATTGATCCTCCACGATCTGATTAGATCTGTGAAATCAAAATATTCAGAGATAAAGGCATCAATAACCTTTATAGATCAGTACTGCCTACAAATACAATCTCAACCAATACAGGAGCTAAATGAAAACTGAGTGAGGCTCAAAAGTGCCTCTGATTCATTTCTAAGCATGTCCTGAATGTGTTCTCACCTGGCAGCATCAGGCTGGTGTGTTCTGATGTTGTCGTACAGGTTTTCGCTCTGTTCCTTCACGTGATGCAAGACAGTTGCATACTGGATTTCATCTGAATCTTCAGAATCAGAAGCTTTTCCTTTAGTCTGATCTCCACTGAAATTGTTTAGGGTTATTAAGGCATACAGGGCATCGTTTTGATTTGTGGCATCAGATTTAGACTGAACCTCATCAGGAGCTGGTACTCCGCCTGTTAAGTTGGCATACAGATCATCCTAAAATGAGAGAAAATGACTTGTTACACTTTTATTAAAGAAAAGCTTTAAGTATAACAGGGTGGTGTTTACATTTGTTTAATGCTCATTTGATAATTTGATTTACCTGCTCTTGACTGATGTGTTTAGCTCTGTGCTTTTTCCGTCTGTAATAAATAATGAACTAAAATGTTTCTTTTGTTTATAAAATAAGTCAGCTTGATATACTAATGTGCTTTCCGACAGAATGAACTTACATGAACACAATGATGAAAATGAAGACCATACCTCCCAATCCACCAGCGAACCCAGCAAATGCATAGAGAAGCATTCTTCCTACAACACGAAAAGTGACAGGATGTTGTTTTTATCATTATCTAGAATGACAGAACTAAACCATAATCATAGTGTTCAGCAGGAGGACGGCTGCATTTCAACACACTCATGTTTATCTCCATAGTTAAAGATCTTGTGACTGAGGCAGGGGAGACGGTGCCCCCTCATACAAAATACTGTTTAATTGACAATACAAAAGCAAAAGAAAACAAGATTATCCTACAAAATATGATTATTACGAAATCAAACAGCAATTTTGTAAAGTAGCACTGTCCAACAGCGACCACCAGTGATTCATTGGGGATTCACTTTTAGACAACTAGCTAAAAAATAGACATAGACAAATAGAATAAGAAATAGATAGTCTCATTAATAAATTAACCACCTCACCCATAAAACATTGCCACTTTCAGTAGGTGAGCTAAAAAACACAGAGCAAACGGTCAGGGGAGTAAATTCGGCACACGAGCAGTGAGGTTAGTGAGTTTGCCTCCTCCTGCGTTTAAAAAAAAAATCCTGTCTACATGAAAACGCAAGAACACACTATCAAGCGTTGTCAAGAGCATGCCACACCAGCAGGCGGCGATAGAACCCTAACCGTAAAGCCACATTGGCCAATCAGAAGCCGTCAGCGGCGCACAATCTGACGTCAAACAAAGCGGACAACGGCGCACACTCTGACGCCGCAAGGCAAAAACTCCAGTTTTACTGTACATGACAACGCTGCAACCAGTGTTTCTGAAAATCCTCACCCTGGCAGGGGTTTTCAAAAATCTTCGGTTTCAGTGACCTCCCTTACGAAACAAAAATATATTGCAGTATATTGGAAAATATCATGTGATATATTAGGCAATATATTTCCATATATGGGATTTAATATTTATATTTTCCAATATATTGCAATATATGCATAGACCATATATGTATATATATTGATACATATAAAACAAATTTATTGCAATCGAGACCAAAAAAGTCACTATATTTTTACATATAATAGTTTGTCTTTATATGCTTTAATATACTGCAATATATATATATATATATATATATATATATATATATATATATATATATATATATATATATATATATATATATATATACTGTAGTTTTATGGAATTTTTATTTATATTTATATAACATTACATATTAATTAATAGATTAGCATTTATCCCTTACGGAACAAAAATATATGGGAATATACTGCAAAATATAATGCGATTTATAACATAATACATTTCCATATATTGGAAACAAGTGCTTATATTTTCAATTAGGGCTAGGCGATATATTGCATGACATTGTTATGCGCATCTCGTCAGTAAAGCCGGTTCCTTGATTAGTAGTAAATCACCTTCACCTGCTTTCAGATGGAAGATATGATGCAGATATAAGTGTTAAATTAACACTCAAGAGTGTTAAAGTTAATGAGATAATTAAGTGATTAATTTAGTGATGATTGAGCATTATTGAAGACACCTGATGTTAACAAGCAGAATCACTGAAGGAGAAAAACTGAATTTTTAAGTCACCACTATGGTGAATCGTGTTTGCTTTAGTTGGGCTCTTGACCCTTAATTCATTAACTTAAGTTTTTGTTTGGCGGCAGTACATGAGTTATAACAGCCAGATGAACAAATAGAAAAGGTGATCTGATGGTTGTGTTTTAACATAATCATTCTTTCACAATTATTTGACCTGAACTCATATAGAGCCTAATTTCTGAGTTAGGTTTACTTTATTAATTATAGCAGCAGTGACGTTATACAGCATAATATTTTTAACATTTACAATGTAATCAAAATAATTTCTTAAAAGTTTCTATTATACAATTTTTTTTAAGACACACATACATCAATAATTAGCCTGTGAATCTCAACAATGGTGACAATTATAAAGCATGTTGCAGTGCATTCTGGGTGCCACCAATCAAAACTCATTCATGGCTTCCATCATGCATTGCTGCATGAATAAATAATGAGCTTGTGTTCAGAGGTGATCTGTTTGACACCATTGCTGAGATTTATACGCTAATTCTTGATGTCTCTGTGTGCCTATGTAAAATATTTTTTTGGATTTTTTATTTTTATTTGATTGTTTAAAGCCGTTTAAAGACATGAAAAGGCTAAAAATGGTGTGTTCTAAAATGACCGTGCTGCTAAAATCCATAAGGTAAATTTAACTCAGATTTTATGCTCTTGATGAGTTCAGCGATACAGGTCAATTAATGATTGATGTTAAAACACAACCAACACCATCAGATCACCTTTTCTATGTGTTCATCTGGCTGTTATAACACACATACAGCAGCCAAACAAAATCTAAAGTTAATGATTTAAGGGTCAAGAGCCCAACTAAACCAAACACTGATCACCATAACGGTGACTTAAAATTATGGTTTTCTCCTTCAGAGATTCTGCTTGTTAACATCAGGTGTCTTCAATAATGCTCAATCATCACTAAATTAATCACTTAATTATCTCATTAACTTTAACACTGCTTCAGTGTTTATTTAACACTCTGCTCAGAGTTTATATAATTCACACTCTCAGTGTTAATTTAACACTGGGGATTTTGCTGTGTATATTACATGAATATATAATATATTGTATAATATATATATATCATTAATATATTATTCCATGTATTTCCAATATATAATATATTGGAAAATAATATATTACAATATATTTCAAGTAATATATTGGTAAATATATTTTCCTTTCGTAAGGGCTGATACTGCGTTTCCGTGTGGATGAACGGTCGAACCGCGTAAAAAAAGTCACGGTTATAAAAATACCCATGTCCGTGTGGACAAGGCCTATTCTAGAGTGATGGCTGGCTGTGCTCTGGATCTGGAGTGGGGCTGGTGTCCTCCATGGGGCAGATGGTGAAGTCCGATCCATCATTCACCATCACACACTTCACGAATGGGGCCAAATCCTCTCTGGGACCATGCACAGGAAGGCAAACTAACTAACCAGCAAACGGAGACAATGAGACTTAGGGTGCTTTCACACCTGTAGTTCGGTTCATCTGGTCCGGACTAAGGGCGAAAAATTATACTTTGTATCATTTTCAGGCGTTTTGGTTCCTTTTCACACCACACTGATTGCTCTGGTCCGAATCAGATGAGTTGATGAAACAAACCAAAATGCAGTCACCTGACAACATCCACATCACTCGTTGGCCAGAGGTAACTGCACTTCGATTGGTCAGAATTAACGTGCGGGAAAATTCCAGAGCTCCCGGAAGTTAACAAAGAGGAGGAAAATCTGGCAGACAGCTTTTTACTGTGGAGAAACGACTGCGTGGGCTGATTGTATCCCTGGTCATAGTGTTTTATATAGTTTGTATATATAATATTAATTATAGTTTAATAATATGTAGTTTGCTTGATGCTCCGCTCCTCCTCAGAACTCCACGTTTGTCCGCGAGCTGCCATGCTAGTACAAATTGTCAACAAACATTAGTCCTCATCCCATAACGCACAGCGCAGCTGATTACGGCAGCTGGTTTAGTCCAGAAATGCGCAGTTCTTTGGCAATTGGGTCTGTTCGTGGTCGGATCACGTTCTCACCACAAACAAACCGCTCCAGAGTTCGTTTCAAAGCGTACCGTACGCTTGTTTGGTCTGCTTTTGGTGTGCCCCCGAGTGCGATTGCTGCATTCACACCTGCCCAAAAGAACCGCACCAAGGGGGAACAACGAACTCTAGTGCGATTCAACCCAACTAAACAAGGCAAGTGTGAAAGCACCCTAAGCCTGCAACGATGAACATCACCCCGGAGGCCGAGCTTTGTGAAATGTCTAACAAGGTGCGTGAGCCGGTTACATTGTGTGATTACGTGGGAATTCTAGTTGAATATCAGGGAATGGATATTCCCATATTTCAGTTATTGAGGTTGAGCTGCTGCTGGCCTTTGCTAGCTGTTTTTTAGAGTAATTTGAGTTTCCCTCCTGTTTCTCCCATCTCCACTGGTCTCGTCCAGTACGGAGTCTCCTGTGTCCCCACTGGTTTCGCCCAGCTAAACCCCCCCCCCACCTTTCTTTCCAAGTAACATACAAACTCAAAAAGTGCATAATATATTTTTCATCAGAAGCAGAAATGCTTGTCCTATCACAAAATGGCTGATACACACCATGTACTGACACAGTTACAGCGTCTGATCTCTGAGATCCATGTTGATTGTGAGCCTGACAGTAGAAGCGTCCACTCTGTAGTGCACTGAAACTCTGTCCAGATCCAACAGCTGAGGTTTCATTCTCCTTAAACCAGCTGAAGTTCAGAGCAGGAGGGTTTGAGTCACTGATGCACTTCAGAGTCACTGAATCTCCCTCCACTATTACACCAGATCCACTCATCAACACTGAGACGTTCCTCGGAGGGTCTAAAGACAACAATTAAAATTCAATGAATATTAGAAAATGATGAATTTGGATGTGAACAATATGCAGGTGATCATTAACTCACACATGACGTTTAAAGTCACAGCATCAGAGTATTTCTCTCCATGTTTATTGATGGACTTGCACTTGTATTCTCCACTGTCATCAGAGCTGATCTTTGAGATGTTGTAGATTCTTCCAGATCCTACAATCGTTCCTCCTTTAAACCAGC
The DNA here is from genome assembly GCA_026230005.1 of Gila orcuttii. Taxonomy (NCBI): domain Eukaryota; kingdom Metazoa; phylum Chordata; class Actinopteri; order Cypriniformes; family Leuciscidae; genus Gila; species Gila orcuttii. Next base: position 6,498,473 of record JAPDVR010000002.1, on the reverse strand, counting down.
TGATTTCTGCAGGAGGGTTTGAGTCACTGATGCAGTTCAGAGTCACTGAATCTCCCTCCACTATTGCACCAGATCCATTTATCAACACTGAGACGTTCCTGGGAGGATCTTAAACAGAGACACATTGATATCATTAACAATCATATTAAACTTGACATCACAGATGTTTAGAAAATGTTATGTCACAGCTACTGAACCATCATTAACTCACACATGACGTTTAAAGTCACAGCATCAGAGTATTTCTCTCCATGTTCATTGATGGACTTGCACTTGTATTCTCCACTGTCATCAGAGCTGATCTTTGAGATGCTGTAGATTCTTCCAGATCCTACAATCATTCCTCCTTTAAACCAGCTGATTTCTGCAGGAGGGTTTGAGTCACTGATGGAGTTCAGAGTCACTGAAACTCCCTCCACTATTACACCAGATCCATTTATCAACACTGAGACGTTCCTGGGAGGATCTTAAACAGAGACACATTGATATCATTAACAATCATATTAAACTTGACATCACAGATGTTTCGAAAATGTTATGTCACAGTTACTGAATCATCATTAACTCACACATGACGTTTAAAGTCACATTATCAGAGTATTTCTCTCCATGTTCATTGATGGACTTGCACTTGTATTCTCCACTGTCATCAGAGCTGATCTTTGAGATGCTGTAGATTCTTCCAGATCCTACAATCGTTCCTCCTTTAAACCAGCTGATTTCTGCAGGAGGGTTTGAGTCACTGATGCAGTTCAGAGTCACTGAATCTCCCTCCACTATTACACCAGATGGACTGATGGACACTGAGACGTTTCTAGGTGCGTCTAAAAAGGACAAACATTAAAACCGTCTCAGGTTACGTATGTAACCATGGTTCCCTGAGAGGGAACGAGACGCTGCGTCAAGCGCTGCGGGAACGCCCCTGCGTGAACGCCCCTGCGTGAACGCGTCATGAAGCACTCGTGAAATCAGTCCAATGGCGTGACGAGACGTCATAGGCGGGTGACGTCATTGACCAGGAAGGTATAAAGCACCCCTGAACCAAACAATGTCAGCTTCTGATAGGTCGAACAAGTTGGTCACAGGCATGCCGGGAGTATGGCAAAGCGACGCAGCGTCTCATTCCCTCTCAGGTAACCATGGTTACATACGTAACCTGAGACGTTCCCTTTCAAGGGAACTCGCGCTGCGTCAAGCGCTGCGGGAACGGAATACCCACGTCGCCATAATCCTCAAGTGCCTGTATATGTGAAATCGTAACGCACATTATACAGAAAACACCCGAGAACCCGGAGTAGAAGCTACATCCAGGTTATAAAATCTTAAAAAGGTGTGCGGAGAGGACCACCCTGCCGCATCACATACCTCTTGAAGTGAAACCCCTGACAACAGGGCCATAGAAGCAGCCATACTCCTAGTCGAGTGGGCTCGGACCTTTAGTGGTGAAGGATGACCGGCCGCCTCGTATGCAAGAGAAATAGTCTCGACTATCCACTTACTTAAGGTCTGCTTAGATGCGGGCTTCCCCTTACTCGGGGACCCAAAACACACAAACAGTTGATCAGACTTGCGCCACAGGGCAGCTCTGTGGACATTAGCATCCAAAGCCCTAACTGGGCAGAGTAAATTTAATTTCTCCTGGTGCGGATTCTGGAATGGAGGCGGAGAAAAGGCCTGCAGCATTACAGGACCCGCCACATTACTGGGGACCTTAGGCACGTATCCTTCCTTTGGAAACAGGAACGCTTTCACCATACCAGGCGCAAACTCAAGTCAAGAGGGAGCAACTGACAAAGCTTGTAAATCCCCGATTCTCTTAAGAGAAGAGATCGAGAGAAGGAACAGAGTTTTTAATGTGAGAAACTTCTCTGACACCTCTTCAATGGGCTCAAAGGGGGCCAGGGCTAGGCCCTCTAATACAATGGCCAAATCCCAAGTTGGCACTCTCGAGCGAGCCGCAGGCCTTAGCCTCAAAGTACCACGGAGGAAGCGAGTAACCCATGGGTGTCTCCCCACTGACGCCCCTTCTACAGAAATGTGATATGCAGATATAGCTGACATGTACACATTTAAGGTGGAGGGGGACAACCCCGAAGAAAACTTTTCTTGAAGAAAATCTAGTACTGAACCAACTGGGCAGTCAACCGGATTCACAGACTGGCTTGTACACCAAGCAACGAAAATTCTCCATTTTAGGGCATAAAGCCTCCTCGTAGAAGGAGCTCTGGAGTGCAACATGGTCTCCACTACCTCAGTAGAGAGACCTGAATCTATGAGCTGAGCCCCCTAAGAGGCCAGGCCCACAGTTTCCATAGCTCCGGACGCGGGTGAAATACTGACCCCGCCGCCTGGGAGAGAAGGTCCCTCCTGACCGGAAGTTCCCACGGAGGACCCTCGAGGAGAGACACAATGTCTGACAGCCATACTCGACCCGGCCAGAACGGGGCTATCAACAAGAGCCGAACCTCGTCCCGGCGTACTCTCTCCAGAACTCCTGGTAATAATGCCAGAGGGGGAAAGGCATACAGACATAGCCTCGGCCATGTCTGTACCATGGCATCCAACCCCAAAGGGGCTGGGTGCGTTAGGGAATAATACAGGGGACAGTGCGTAGTCTCTCGAGACGCAAACAGATCCACCTGAGCTTGCCCGAATCGGCTCCAAAGGAGCTCCACCACCTTGGGGTGGAGTCTCCATTCCCCTGGCACTACTCCCTGTCTCGACAGAGAGTCTGCCGTCTTGTTCATATACCCCGGAATATAAAGTGCTCGAACTGATAGCAACTTTCCCTGGGCCCACACCAGAACTCAATGTGCCAACCTCCACAGTCGGCGAGATCGTAAACCCCCCTGGCGATTTATGTAGGAGACCACCGTTGTGTTGTCCGTACGAACCAACACATGGTGGCCCCTGAGGTCTGGGAGAAAATGTCTGAGTGCCAGAAACACGGCCATCGTCTCCAGCTGGTTTATGTGCCAGGAAAGCTGATGGTCGCTCCACAGACCCCGAGCCGAGCGACCACTCATGGTCGCCCCCCAACCGGTGAGGGAAGCATCCGTCGTTAGCGTTAAGCGACGACAAGGAGCTCCCAGCACCGGACCCTGGGATAAGAACCAAGGATCTTTCCACACTACCAAAGCACGTAGGCACCGCCGCGTGACTTTGATCATGCGAAACGGATTTCCCCTCGGGGAGAAACACTTGGTTTTGAGCTACCACTGCAAGGGTCTCATGTACAGCAGGCCAAAAGGATTCACGTTGGACGCAGCTGCCATCAAACCCAGAAGTCTCTGAAACTGTATTACAGTGAGTGACTGGCCTAGTCTTACCCTGCGCACGGCCTCCAGGATCGGTCTTATCCTGGCAGGCGCCAAACGGGCTCTCATGGTGTTTGTGTCCCAAACCACGCCCAAAAAAGTGGTATTCGGTTGTGGAATTAGCACGCTTTTCTTTATGTTTAGCCTCAGCCCCAGCGTTTTCATATGAGCTAGCACAGCATCTCGACACTGAGCCACCTGATGTTCCGACTTTGCCAGAATGAGCCAGTCGTCTATATAATTTAGCACGCGGATGCCCTGCAGTCTCAAGGGAGCCAGAGCTGCATCCATGCACTTTGTGAACGTGCGGGGTGACAGTGCTAGGCCGAACGGAAGATCCCGGTACTGATATGCTTCGCCCCCGAAAGCAAACCTGAGGAACTTCCTGTGTTGTGGAAGGATGGAAACGTGAAAGTATGCGTCTTTTAGGTCTATTGTGACACACCAGTCCTCGGACCTGATTTGACACACAATCTGTTTCAACGTGAGCATTTTGAATCTTAACCTTTTTACTGCTCGGTTTAGTTGGCGCAGATCTAAAATGGGCCGCAGCCCCCCATCCTTTTTCGGAACTATGAAGTACGGGCTGTAAAACCCTGACTGTCTGCTGTGGGGAGGAACCCTTTCTATAGCCTCTTTTTGCAGAAGTGTCTGTACTTCTCCTTCCATCACCAGAGCCTGCTCGGAGTTTACTACCGTATGTATTACCCCGTTGAACCTGGGCGGATATGACCCCAACTGAATTCTGTATCCTTTTTCCACTGTACGCAGGACCCAATCTGAGACATTTGGCAGAAGTTTCCACGCTGCCAGAAAATCTACTAAGGGAACCAGCCTCTCGAGGCTGGTCTCTGGTGTTATTTGAGTGGCCAGCTCGGTGACCTGAAACGGTGCACCTGCAGGAAGCAACCGAACTGACCCACTTCGAACCCTCCTCGGAGGGTGGGAGCGTCCCCATGCCGCTACGTTTCCGGGCGGACATGAAGACATGTGCTCGTTGAGGACCGTTGCGCCCTGAAACACCGGAAGTGGCAGGGTTGGCAACATGGCCCCCTGATGGCACCGAGAGGAAACGGGTGCCTCGACACACCGAATCCCCTCGGAGGGGACAGCCACCAAAATCCTGACGCCCTTCGCGTCAGGACCTCTTCGCTGAGGACTTCCTGGAAACAATCACAGTCCTCAGATCTGCTCTACCTCGGGAAGACCTCGGCTGAGCGCGCTGTCCCGGTCCCCAGTCTCTCTGTGGGGAGCACGGGCAGCCACGCTCTCCTTTTGCTGGACTCTATAAGAGGATGGTGTACTCGTTTGGGGCCGCTCCCGCCCAGCAGCCCCAGAGACATAGGTTTTACGGGGGAGAAACTTTTGAAACGCAGCCGCCTGCTTTTTTGCTTCTTGGAACCTCTCAACGACCGCGTTTACTGAGCCGCCAAAAAGACCAGTAGGGGAGACAGGAGCATCTAACAAAAACTTTTTGTCCCGCTCTTTGATATCAGACAAATTCAACCAAAGATGTCTCTCCGTAGCCACCAGTGCTGCCATGGAGCGGCCGATAGATTTTGCCGCTTCCCTGGTGGCTCGAAGAGACAAATCAGCTGCTCTCCTGATCTCCGCTATAGTTTCTCTTCCCACTTCTTCACACTCATCATCTATATCCCCTAACAAGTCTGCTTGATAAGCCTGAAGGACCGCCATAGTGTGTAGACTGGCGGCCGCTTGACCTGCTGCCGAGTACGTCCTACCCACTAAAACTGTTGTTGTTTTTACTGGCTTAGTGGGCAGCTGCGGGGCTTTCAGCGATGATGCAGACTCAGGGGAGAGATAGCCCGCAAGCGTCTCTTCCACCTGAGGCATCGCCGCATAACCATGTTCCTTTAACCCTACTATATTAGAATACTCAGATGTTGCTGGGTTAAATACTCTAAATGAAGCAGGTTTATTCCATGACTTCGACACCTCAGTGTGAAGGTCAGGAAAGAACGGTAAGCCCCGCTTTGGAGGTTGAGATCTGGGTGGCAAAAATCGCTCGTCTAACTTGCTCTTTGACTGATACGGTATCTGCTCACGGGTTGGCCAATCTAGATTTAATCTAGCAACAGCGCGAGTGATAACCTCCAAAAGCTCCTCTTGTGTGTGTGTGGTTGTGTGAGATAATGCAAAATCTTCATCTGCATCCAGGCCCACAACATCCAATTCCTCAGAACTGGAATGCTGCAACACCTGCGCTTCAGCGCGAGCAGAAGAAACCGCAGCGCGTGCTTCAAACTGAAGCGTCGGATCCAACGGGTAAAGGCAGAGATAGGGGATCACCCGTCTCAAGCCCCGCCGCCAGATCCATCTGCGAGCCCCAGGAGGAGCTTCTCCGCTGTGCCTCGGCAGCAGCGGGACCCGAACCCCGAGGCAAGCGAGCCGAAGCACCCTCCTCAAAGAGTGCTCGGCGGGACCGGAGAGTTTTCATTGCCAGCTTCTCACAGTGCTCACAGCCTGCCCCCTCGAGGGCTGACTGGGCATGCTCTAGCCTCAAACACCTCACACATAACTTGTGTGTATCCCCACCCGTGATAAAACGAGGGCAGGGAGTAACACACTGCTTAAACTGCTGCTTATCCATATAGAAAAGATAATACACACCAAAAATGCCAGACGATTTCACATGGAGCACTTGTGAAGACACAGAAGCTGACATTGTTTGGTTCAGGGGTGCTTTATACCTTCCTGGTCAATGACGTCACCCGCCTATGACGTCTCGTCACGCCATTGGACTGATTTCACGAGTGCTTCATGACGCGTTCACGCAGGGGCGTTCCCGCAGCGCTTGACGCAGCGCGAGTTCCCTTGAAAGGGAACTTAAATTATTTAACTCAAACACAATCTCCTAATTTTAAAAAGAACAAATTAGACTAAGTGAATCTGTACTCACACATGACATTGATCTGAACAGCAGGAGAGATGTGAGTGTGTCCGTCTACAGCACAGCTATATCTGCCTGAATCCTCTCTTCTGACTGACTTCAGCAGGAGTTCATTGTTTCTGTCTCTTCTCTCAGTTAATGGCTGTGAGTTTCTGTACCAGATGAATGTTGCTCTGTCAGTCAGAGCACAGCTGCTTTTACATGTCAGACTGACTGAATCTCCCTCTGTCACTCTCTCAGGAGACTCCACCTGAAGATCTGAACACAACACACACATTATATCTAGTGCTGCTGTCATACACTGATTATTATTCAACATAATGCACAGAAGAAGAGATAAACCTCATCAAAGTCACCTGTGACAGTAAGAGTCACTCCTGGAACACCAGTCCATTTTCCATCAGGTTTATCAGTGATAAATCTGAAATAGTACATATGTGAATCCTTCAGTGTCACATGACTCAGTCTGATGGTGCAGTTCTGCTGTTTATCTCCCAGATACTGAAGCTTCTGACTGTATTCAGTGTCATTAGACAGATCTAGAAGCTCAACACCCTCCATTATTGGGCCTTTTGTCCAGAACACTTTCGTGATCTTATATCCAGTCGGGTATTTATAAGTGCAGTTCATTATCACTGTTGAGTTCTTTAGTGCACAGATGTGTGAAGGACTGTAACTCACACTCCAACCAGCACTAGAAACCCCTGAAACACAGAAATCATCTCGAACAATTTAGCATCATGATCATCAGCCACATCCCAACCTTTTCACGGAAAACATCTGAAATTAGTTTCTTTATTCAAATGAACTGCATCTGTAGTGCTTGAGGATGTTGAAAAGCAGAAATAGGTCTGACTTACCCGAAATCATGAGCATGAAGATCAGAGGAAGAGGAGGAGCATTTCTGACTGACACCAGCAGGAAAACCTACAATACAATCAATGTAAAGTCACTTATTTTAGCTTCTGTGAAGGTGAATCTTATGAAATTCAGCAAGAACAAGTTCAGGTTATTGTGTGATAGATTTCATGACAGAAAAATTAAAACAGTCTTTAAAAACAAGATTTATATGTGAAATATAGGCCCGGTATCACAGACAGGGCTTAGATTATGCCAGGATTAGGCCATTTCAGTAGCTTTAAACGTGCCTTAGAAAAAAACATTACCGGTGTGCAACTTTAGACAAAACAATGGCACTGAGTGACATATTTATCAGTGCAAGTTGCTTTCAGTTATAACAGCTCAAGCATACATTTTAGTGTGGGACCTTGTCTGTGAAACCAGGGGATAACGTTTTTTTCAAATTTCCGGGTAAAACATGACTTTGATTTTTTTTTAGAAATTCATCCATTAGCTGTTTGGCTAATTTTGCTGCTAGCGCATAGTTTGAATTACGGGGGGTATTGGAGGATCCTGGGGGGTCCGACCCCGCTAGATGAGACTTGTACCCTCCCAAAAGGGATGAAAATAATCATTTGGGGGGTACTGAAAAAAATGTAATACAATATAATGTTAGCCTATCCAAAATTGTATGTATTTAAATGCAGTATTACCCTCACATACCAACAATTCACACTGTAACAAATTGCTGTAAAAATTACAGCAACTTACTGGCAATTTTGGTTGCCAGTAAGCCTGTACATTTTACAATAGTACTGTAAATCATAAACTACAAAAAAAGTTTATTACCTGTAAAGTTTATTACCTGTAAAACCAGCAAAACAAGACCAGCTGTGAATTTACAGTTCTTTACTGTATTATTTACAGTATGTTACTGTTATTAATAATGCATTGAATTAAAACCTGAGACAACTCATTTCATTCGAGGAAATTTGCCATTAAATAGTTATACCGTGAGCTACTTTCATTTGAGTCTACTAAGCAAAAGACTTTATGAGTCAACTAGAAACATGCATTTAACTAAATCCTACTAGACAACAATAGCACACATGAATGAGTTGAATAACTTTAATGCATCAGCAAATACACAGTCACTGCCTTTAAATAAAGCAACATTCAGCTTTGCCTCAGTGTTTCTCTGCTCCTCCTGAACTGAAGCACAGGCTCTACTCTTCAACACAATGGTGACACACAAAACTCAACAGAAACACTTTAAATCCCAACAGATTAAACACTAACAGATCTCCACTATATCAGTATGTGCAAAAACACATAAAATCACATAAAGTAATTCACATAATTTTACTTTTTTGTTTAGTACATTTGACTGTGAGATTTTTTCAGGAAACAACTGACTTCAGCCACAGCCTTAGAGGAAATCCACTGAAGAGAAAAGAAGACATTAAATCTGTGAAGATCTCAGCAGAGGAGGATTAAACAACTCCACAAACAGCATTACCTATCTTCACTTATTACTAACCAGACTGACTTTATTTCTGTCATAATCAGACTTACTGAGAAATAGCTGAGGGTTAGATGTTGATGATTTATTGAAAATATTTAATTTGAAGTTACCATGATCGTGATTAGTGTTTACTTTAGTTGGGCTCTTGACTCTTGAAGAGTTGAACATTAGTTTTACTTTGCCCGCTATAATCATGTCTTTATAAGACAAATTTGTTATGGCAATAAAAGTCAAGAAAAATAATGTTCAGGTGTTGATGGATGTCTATTGATTTCAGCCTTGATAACATCTAGTGGCTGGTGTTGATCAGATTAATTTGTTAATTTTGAATTTGAGGTTATAATAGATTTCACCTTACTGATTGGTATAGTCGTGTGATTCTACAGCATGATGATGTTCAGTTGTGATTATATCAGGTAATTTGTGTTTGACATATATAAGATTCACAAAACCTTTCAAGCAACTGGAACACGCGTGTATCAAGAATCAGCATATGAACCTCAACTATGGTGACAAACATAATCTAGATAGATCAACTCTGAACATCACAAATCAAGCTACTAAAAAGTCACATCAAAAAACAACAACAAAAATAAAAGCACATGGTAAGAAGAAAAGAAAATAAGACAATTCAGCTGCATAATTTATGCATGCTGCAATGCATGCTGGGAGTTCTGTATTAAGGTGATACCCAGCATGCATTGCAACATGAAGCTTTTCATTTGAGTGTCACCATTGTTGAGATTCATACGCGGATTGTTGATGTTTGTGTGTGACTTAATAACATGATGGTTTTTTTTAAACTATCTATGCCACATTGTTTTTAAAATCATTCAAATGATAATGCTGTTAAATTGCCTTATGGAAAATCGCTATATTAATCAATTATATGGAAAGATCCATATGACTGAGAAGACATTAAATTCTGGGTGAAATGGGGTGCTACTGATCTGCAAGCTCTTTTGATGACATCATCAATAAACAGCCATAGTTGCCAGATTTCTTTTCTCTTGGCTTTATTGCTATAACTGTTGTGCCCTATGAACACACAGGTAAAGCAGCCAGAGAAAAACTAATGTTGCAATGTCAAGGGTAACAGCCCAACTAAAGCCAACACTTATCACCATCATGGTGACTACAAACTAAACCATAAATCATCAACATCTAAACCTCAGTTAATTCTCAAAAAGACCTTGACAAGTGACGCTGGTAATGAGTTATTTACTCCTCCTCTGCTGAGATCTTTAGATATGTACTGTCTTCTTTTCTTTTCAGTTGATTAAATATATGGCTGTGGCTGGAAGTCAGTAGTTTACTATACAATCTAAGTCAAATTTACTAAACAAAATAAGTTATTTTCTGTGCATGTATTTATGTGACAATAAATGTGAAATGTGAATATATATTTATATGAATGACTGCTCAGGAGAGTAAATGCTGAAATGAAGTGTGATTTTATGTGTTTTAGCACATAATGATATAGTGGAGATATGTTAGTGTTTAATGTTCTGTTGGGATTTAAAGTGTTTCTGTTGCGTTTTGTGTGTCACCATTGTGTTGAAGAGTAGAGCCTGTGCTTCAGTTCAGGATGAGCAGAGAAACACCGATGTTATGCTGTGTGTTGCTTTATTTAAAGGCAGTGACTGTAGTTGCTGATGTATTGATGATCTTTTTGTTAAGTTCATCAATTCAGGTGTACGCTGTTGTTATCTAGCAATTATCTGCAAGAGGATTGAGTTAAATAGATGGTTTGTAAACTCATTTAAATTAATTTAATTTTTTTAGTGGACTCAAATGAAATAATATCACAGTATAAATATGAAATGTCAATTGACCAATTTAAGATAATCGGTTTCCTCAAATTATCAAATAATCATACTGTAAATAATACAATAAAGAACTATAAATTCACAGCTGCTCTTGTTTTTCTGCTTTTACAGGTGTGCTGTATTTTTTACAGTTAATTGTAGTTTATGATATACGGTAATCTTGTAAAATTTACAGGCTTACTGGCAACCAAAATTGCCAGTAAGTTGCTGTAAATTTTACAGTAATTTTTTTACAGTGCAGGAAATAATCTAATGAAATACGATTTTCAAACCCTCACTCCCCATTGGGCTGTACCATTTCTCTGGTACGTTCAGACTGTGTTCTTTGCTATGGTTCTGTGATATCACTTCACTAGCTGTCAAAACGTATGTACCTGGTGTGTCAACTAAAAATGAAGAGTAAGTAGCTGAATCAACTTTAATCTCTGCCTATAGTTTTGACTGCCATGTATATCATCTTGTTGTGCTTTGTGGTAAATGTTATGAGCAGCTCATCATCTAAACAGGTTTTCAGAACTGTTTTAATTTGGTTGTTCATAGTGCAGACATCCCAAGTCTCCCGGAAGTTCCGGGAGTCTCCCGCATATTGATAGCGGTTCCCTGATGCCTCTATATACATTAGTGTCATTTTTGCCCTCCACCGCCTCGCCACATCAACATTTGCATTTTTTTTAAAAACCGTATGAAGACATGCAGATAACGAGGATAATTCCTGTTTTACTTTTAAAATGTAATGTTATATACTACAAACAGAGAAATTCTCTTACCATTTTTTCAGCGATGAAACGATGTTGTGAATCAGAGGTTTACTACCATAAGATGAGCCTTGAAGATGAACTTTTTCCTCTTTACATTTTACCCCCACTTGCTGCTTCCAGCTTTGATTTAAACTATTCAAAGAAAACTTTTTGTAACATAAGATAACACCTCATTATAGAACGCACAGGGCAAATGAAGCAGCATCCTTCAGAGCATAAGAATTAGCCAAACAGAGAAAGAATGAGGAAGTGAAAAGAGTCGAGAACATGCAAAGTTCTTCACATTTACAAAGCATTTCTTTAAGACGTGTGTTTTTTATTTATTTTTTATCTCTTCACAGACAGGATAGTTCACAGATACAGAGTTCCTGCCGGGTGCAAAAATGCTTGAAATTAATTTATTTATTGAGTTTGATGGGACTTTGTAAGATCATCTTTACTAAAACCCTTGGTCTCACTTCCTCTTTTTTTGAGTTGATAAGAGGCCTACGAACTGCATTAAACTTTTATGCAAATCCTGACCTGACAGATGGGATACTGTACAACACAGACACTTTTTCTTGTTCCACAACACTTTAACAGAACCACAACATTAGAGTTCTCAACGGGCCGGGTCGGCCCGACAAACCCGACGGGACCCGCGGGTTCGGGCCGGGTTCGGGTCGAAAATATAAGCAAATGACTCGGGTCGGGTCGGACCTCGGGCTTAATCATTTCCGCTCAGTGAAAAAAAAAAAACATTTATTAATCATCGCTGCTGTTCACCGTAAAGAAAGTCTGGCTGCTGCGTGCAACGTCCAGAAAAAACAGGGTCGTCCAGAAGATTTTTATTTCAGGCATATTTAGTAGCCTATGTAGCCTATTTATATATTTAAAGTTTGTTTCAGTTGTTTGTATTGTTTGTAGGCTATTGTTAAAAGACGTGAACATTAAAGGTTGATTTGAATTCCCGTCTGTTGGTCATGATAATACGTGTATGAGAAAAAAAGAAAATCGGCTTCGGGCCGCGGGCCAGGTTCGGGCAGATAATTCATGTTGATGTGTCGGGTTACATCGGGTCCGGGCTTTAAAAGCCACGGGCCGGGTCGGGTCGGGTTGTAATTTTCAGGCCCGTTGAGAACTCTACGCAACATTACCACTTTATAATTCTTGAAAACCAAGGAGGGGATTGGTTGCTAGAGGAAATAAACTAGACTGAAGGCCTACTGCACTGCATGCATGTTAAATACATGTTAAATTAATACTGGCAATAATATTCTCCTCTTAACTTCAAGAACATGACCTCCACCAGCACTTTACACCTCCACTGCTGCTCATGTGAACACATTCACTCTCATTTCTCACAAGAAATGTCTGTCAATTCGAATAACTAAAGAAGTTCAAACAAGTGTCACCAGCAGGTGGTGCAAAGACATGGAGAACAAAATCACTGATTTATGTAACATATCAAAACTACTTATTGTACTTATTGAAAAGTTTTTTATTCAGCTTCAAAATGGCCAGTGCATCTCATCTTTTATTATTACACGGGTCGCTGGAATACCTTACTTGATGGTGATTGGCCAAAAGCGACATTCACCAGCCAAATATTTCTGAATAACGACCGTTGCACGATAACAACGCTGTATAACTGACCGTTCATAATGTGTCCTACATAGTTGTGCTCCTCTTCTACTGGGTTAGAATTGTTGCATTGTTCCAAATAAATAGATTAAGATTCATAAATAAATGTAAAAAAATATTTACAAATGTTTTATTATTTTACAAACACAACTTTGCCTAGCATTTCTTTTTAAACCACTTCTTGTGCATTTGTAAATCCTCTCACGCATCTGTGGATTTTGAAACACTTCTAGCGTCGACGTGCAGAAAAAAACACAAATAAGTGACTCCACCCACTGTTTACTCAAGCCAATCAGATAACGGCCACATTGAGCTGGACAATCTATATCTAATTTTCAAGTAGCCAGCACTAGTCAATATAAGTACGATTATGCAGACAGTTCATATCTGCAGCTAAGAAAACAGACGTCACATAGGGAAAATGTGTTAACATTTCAAACATGCTAGTTTTAGATTATTTGAAACTGCTACGGGAGCAGTGAAAAGATAATGGGGCACTATTTGCTTTTGATGCGCTGTGGAGTCACTTATTTGTGGATTTGTCTGCACGTCGACGCTAGAACCCACATAGCAACATTGTGTCGGCCCAGAGCCGGCCCAAGTCTGGCACTTGTGGAATGCGGATCTGGCCCACATACAGCGTTGAATGACGGCCCTTGGGTGGCCCACTCCTGTTTGCCAGATCTGGGCCACAAGCAGGCCATAGCAATGCCACATGTCAGCCAAGAGCAAAGAAATAAACCAGAACTGGACCTTATCTGAGCCACAAAATCTGTGTATATTAAATATGAAGTAATTGCAGCCTTAATAAAGCCTGTTAACAAGCAGAATCAGTGAAGGAAAGAAGAGAACAGAAAAAGAGACGAGCAGAAACACAAGAACTACAACTTACTTCAGACACAGTCTTAGATGAAATCCACTGAAGAGAAAAGAAGACATTAAATCTGTGAAGATCTCAGCAGAGGAGGAATAAACAACTCCACAAACAGCATTACCAGCTTCACTTATTACTAACCAGACTCACTTTATTTCTGTCAGACGTCTGCAGAAGTTTTATTGAGAATTATCAGAGGCTTAACTCTGTTTAATTTGAAGTTACCATGACAGTGATCAGCGTTTCTATTAGTTGGTCTATTAACTCTTATTATGGCTTTAGTCTTATTTGGCTGCTGTGACAGTGTGTGTGTCAAATACATTTGCAGCAGTAAAGAAAGCTAAAGTGAGATGAGATCAGGTGATGATGGCTTCCTGTTGATGGTTTTATAATCATCATTAAATAGACTGATTCACTGATGTCTTTCGACTCTAACAATTGTGTTGTACCATTTATATATTCATATCTTAAACCCTGTGTTCCTGCCACATGAGATTTGGCAATATTACAACAATCAGTTAGAAGATTTTAACAAAAACGAGGACAAAAATCCCATCTATCAATAACACACACAGACATCAACAATCAGCGTATGAATCTCAACAATGGTGATAATCAAAAGTACAATGCTACAATGCATGCTGGGTACCAGCATAGTACAAAACTCCCAGCATGCATTGCAACATGAATAAATTATGCAGCTGAATTGTCCTATTATTTTGTTTAATTTGAAATATTTGCTTTTATTTTTTGCTGTTGTTTTTGTTGCAAGCTTTTTAGTGATGTTCTGAATTGATCTGTTTACCTAAATATTATTGTCACCATTGTTGAGATTCATATACTGATTTTTGATGTCTGTGTGTGTCATGGCAGATTAGTGTTTTTGTGCTCGTTGTTAAAATCTTCTAACTGATTGTTGTAATATTGCTGGATCTCATGCTGCAGTAACAGTGGTTGTGATATGAATATATTAATGGAACAACACAATTGTTAGATTCGAAAGACATCAGTGATTCAGTCTCTTTCCTGATGATTATAAAACTATCAACAGGAAACCATCATCACCTGATTTCAGTTCACTTAAGCTTTCTTTGCTGCTGCAAATGTGCTTAACACACACACTGCCACAGCAGCGAAAAAAGACAAAAGCCATAATAAGAGTTAATAGACCAACTAATGGAAACGCTAATCACTGTTATGGTAACTTCAAATTAGAGTTAAACCTCTGTTAATTCTCAATAAAACTTCTGCAGACGTCTGACAGAAATAAAGTCAGTCTGGTTAGTAATAAGTGAATCTGGTAATGCTGTTTGTGGAATTGTTTATTCCTCCTCTGCTGAGATCTTCACAGATTTAATGTCTTCGTTTCTCTTCAGTGGATTTCATCTAAGACTGTGTCTGAAGTCAGTTGTAGTTCTTGTGTTTCTGCTCGTCTCTTTTTCTGTTCTCTTCTTCCATTCACTGATTCTGCTTGTTAACAGGCTTTATTAAGGCTGAAATTACTTCATATTAAATATACACAGATTTTGTGGTTCAGATAAGGTCCAGTTCTGGTTTATTTCTTTGCTCTTGGCTGACATGTGGCATTGCTATGGCCTGCTTGTGGCCCAGATCTGGCAAACAGGAGTGGGCCACCCAAGGGCCGTCATTCAACGCTGTATGTGGGCCAGATCCGCATTCCACAAGTGCCAGACTTGGGCCGGATCTGGGCCGACACAATGTTGCTAGGGATGGGCGATATATCGCACAATATTGTTATGCGCATCTCGTCAGTAAAGCCGGTTCCTTGATTAGTAGTAAATCACCTTCACCTGCTTTCAGATGGAGCGGCATTTACTACACAGCAAAAACTCCAGTGTTAAATTAACACTCAAGAGTGTTAAAGTTAATGAGATAATTAAGTGATTAATTTAGTGATGTTTGAGCATTATTGAAGACACCTGATGTTAACAAGCAGAATCACTGAAGGAGAAAATCACAAATTGTAAGCAACCGTTATGGCGATAAGTGTTTGCTTTAGTTGGGCTCTTAACCTTTATACATTCACTTTAAATTTGTTTTTCTGCTGTTATTTTATTATAACAGTCAAATGAACAAAGTAAAGTGTGATCTGATAGTGTTGGTTGTGTTCTGGCATAATCATGCTGTGATCTGACAATGAATCTTATTGAGTTAGTTTGGTATAACTTATTGGCAACAACTCTATGATTGTAGAGCATATATGAGTATAGGTATGTTTCTTATAATCCAAAATATTTAATAAACATTGTTCTGATCAAAATACTTTCAAATAAATTTATTGAGAAAAACAGACATCAATAATCAGCCTGTGAATCTCAACAATGGTGACAATAATAAAGCATGTTGCAGTGGCTGCCACCAATCACAACTCATTAATGGCTCCCATCATGCATTGCGATATGAATAAATTATGATCTGAATTTTCTATGTAATTTACTTTACCTAATTGAATATTCTGCTTGTCACCATTGTTGAGATGCATAGACTGAATCTTGAAGTCTGTGTGTGCCTAAAAGAAAGATTTTTTTTTTTTACAACTTTTAAGAAATCTTTTATATTATATCTCAAATTCAGGATATTTATGCAGAATCTCAGTTAGGCTGTAACCAACAGCACAAATCACAAACATTTAGTTCAAATAATGAATGTCAAAATATAACCAACACCATTAGATCATTTTTCTTCTTTGTTCATCTATCAGGTATAACTCAGATACAACAGCGGAACGAAATCT
The DNA here is from genome assembly GCA_026230005.1 of Gila orcuttii. Taxonomy (NCBI): domain Eukaryota; kingdom Metazoa; phylum Chordata; class Actinopteri; order Cypriniformes; family Leuciscidae; genus Gila; species Gila orcuttii. Next base: position 6,482,041 of record JAPDVR010000002.1, on the reverse strand, counting down.
AAAGTTTTTAATATAAGGGTCAAGATCCCAACTAAAGCAACCACTCATCTCCATAATGGTGACCTGAAATTCCGGTTTTCTCCTTCAGTGATTCTGCTTTAGGTGTCTTCAATAATGCTCAGTCATCACTCAATTAATCACTTAAATATCTCATTAACTTTAACACTCTTGAGTGTGGACTCATATACACTCCCAGGTGTGTTAATTTAACACTGAGTTTTTGCTGTGTACAAAGAGCCGTAGTTAACTGACAAGCTGGGCCATATCTCATTAATTATCGCTGGCGATACGTCCGCGATATTAATGCGATATGGCTCAGCTTGTCAGTGAACTACGGCTCTTTGTAGTAAATGCCGCTCCATCTGAAAGCAGGTGAAGGTGATTTACTACTAATCAAGGAACCGGCTTTACTGACGAGATGCGCATAACAATATCGTGCGATATATCGCCCAGCCCTAAATGTTGCTATGTGGGAAGTGTTTCAAAATCCACAGATGCGTGAGGAAATTTACAAATGCACAAAAAGCTATTCACAAATAAATGCCAGGCAGAGTTGTGTTTGTAAAATAATAAAACATTTGTAAATATCTTTTAATTTGCAAATCTCATAATTTATTTGATTGTGAATTTTATAATTTCTTGTGAATATTAATCTATTTATTTGGAATAATGCAACAATACTAACCCCATACTCTTCCTCCTCCCGTGAACGCCACAAATAAGCTAATAATCAACTCGTATTTGTAGGAAGCGCGTTTTGAAAGTATTTTCGCACGGGTTTTCTCTGGCTGCAGTTCTGTGTACTGAGGGACTGAAAACCGTCAGTGGAGCTCGAGCGGTGGATTACATGATGCTTTGAGCTGGGAAGGGAATATCTGTCGCTCCGCTCCACCCATTTATATTATTCCAGTCCGGCTTTCAGTCTGTGTTTCGGGTAGTCACTCACGACAGGAGTTGCTTCTGTTGGAACTGTTTTCATCATCGTAGAAGGAATATGAACTAACTTCAAGTTGAAGCGTAAGTTAAGGACTTGTTAATTTAAATATTGTTGTTCCGAACAACAGCAAGATTGCGAGTGTAATTTAGTTTAGTATTATATTCCTTATATGGTTACACTTTATTTCGATAGTCACTTTAGACATTCTACTAACTATAAGTAACTTTTCAACTACGTGTCAACTAACTGTCATTAGAGTATTAGTAGACTGTAGTAGACTGTCAGTAGACTGTTAGGTTATGGTTAGGTGTTAGGTTTGGGTTAGGAGAATAAGTTGACTTGTAGTTGCTAAGTTACTTATAGTCAGTAGAATATCTGTTGGGGGACCAACAAAATAAAGAGTTAGCAGATATTAAGCAGACTGTCTACTAATACTCTAATGATAGTTAGTTGACATGTAGTTGCAAAGTTACTTATAGTTAGTAGAATGTCTAAAGTGGACTATTGAAATAAAGTGTAACTAGCGATGGGCGATATATTGCACAATATTGTTATGCGCATCTCGTCAGTAAAGCCGGTTCCTTGATTAGTAATGAATCACCTTCACCTGCTTTCAGATGGAGCGGCATTTACTACACAGCACAAACTCCAGTGTTAAATTAACACTCAAGAGTGTTAAAGTTAATGAGATAATTAAGTGATTAATTTAGTGATGTTTGAGCATTATTGAAGACACCTGATGTTAACAAGCAGAATCACTGAAGGAGAAAATCACAAATTGTAAGCAACCGTTATGGCGATAAGTGTTTGCTTTAGTTGGGCTCTTAACCTTTATACATTAACTTTAAATTTGTTTTTCTGCTGTTATTTTATTATAACAGTCAAATGAACAAAGTAAAGTGTGATCTGATAGTATTGGTTATGTTCTGGCATAATCATGCTGTGATCTGACAATGAATCATATTGAGATAGTTTGGTTTAACTTATTGGCAACAACTTTGTGATTTTAGAGCATATATGAGTATAGGTATGTTTCTTATAATCCAAAATATTTAATAAACATTGTTCTGATCAAAACACTTTCAAATAAATTTATTGAGAAAAACAGACATCAATAATCAGCCTGTGAATCTCAACAATGGTGACAATAATAAAGCATGTTGCAGTGGCTGCCACCAATCACAACTCATTAATGGCTCCCATCATGCATTGCGATATGAATAAATTATGATCTGAATTTTCTATGTAATTTACTTTACCTAATTGAATATTCTGCTTGTCACCATTGTTGAGATACATAGACTGAATCTTGAAGTCTGTGTGTGCCAAAAGAAAGATTTTTTTTTACAACTTTTAAGAAATCCTTTATATTTTATCTCAAATTCAGGATATTTATGCAGAATCTCAGATAGGCTATAACCAACAGCACAAATCACAAAAATTTAGTTCAAATGATGAATGTCAAAATATAACCAACACCATTAGATCATTTTTCTTCGTTGTTCATCTAACAGGTATAACTCAGATACAACAGCCGAACAAAATCTAAAGTTACTAATATAAGGGTCAAGATCCCAACTAAAGCAACCACTCATCTCCATAATGGTGACCTGAAATTCCGGTTTTCTCCTTCAGTGATTCTGCTGGGGGGGGGGGGGGGGGGGGGGGGGGGGGGGGGGGGGGTTCCTTGATTTACTACTAATCAAGGAACCGGCTTTACTGACGAGATGCGCATAACAATATCGTGCGATATATCGCCCATCCCTAAGTGTAACCCATTATATTAATAATTCAATTCACGTTTATTTGTACAGCTCTTTTCACAATACACATAATTTCAAAGCAGCTTTACAGAAAGTGCATATTACAATTTAGAGTGATCTGTTATCAGATGTAACTGTCTAAGTTATGTTTTTCAGAAATGTACATAGACAAAATCACAGTTAGCTAAAACATGTATTAATTTAAAAAATGTAGCAATTTAATGCAGATACATTGAGCTAATTGAAGTAATGAATACTTGTTTGTTAACAAACGATTATGACATTTAGAAAATATAACATTGGTGCATGTTGATTCAGAGTTTGCTGAATCTCACTAGATTTTTTTTCTCTAGCATGTAATGCACTTTAATATTTGTTATGCTGTTAATCTGCTGTATTGAATGACAGAAAAGTGTGAAATTGTACAAGCCTAATTTTTTCTGCCTTTCATTTGAAACATAAACAATACTGATGATTACGGTTAAAAACATTCTAAATGAAGTAAGCTTCATACATGATAAAAGGCATCCATCTAAAAAATTATTCTTAAAATACTTCAGTTATATGTCATGGCACTCCTGTCAATCATTCAAGGCTCCTCCCACAAAGAGATGCATAAAGGCTGTAATATTTACTGTGTCCAAAACATTACAGCCTCTTCTTCTTATGCTGAATAAGAAAGAAAGAAAGTGAAAACATTAATAATGAAATATTTAAATAAAAGCATCAACAACATTTGTCATAAGGAAAGGCTAATAGATTGGGTTTTGTCTCTATCTAGTGGGTATTCTTACTTACTGGAAGATTTTCATACAGAGACGAGTCCAGTTCGGGGTTACAATCATCAAGTTGGGCAGCCTTTATGAATAAAGACAAAGTAAAAACAGGATTGTGTTATTTAAATTCCCATATTCTTAGTCAATATAGATATTTTCACACTGATATTTAGCATTTAATTCCTTTTGGCTAAAGGTGAAGAGAGTTTAGTGTTTTGTAGGAAACACTTACCGTTATATTCTCATACACAGGATCACTGAATTCATCACCATAAGCGTAGCGTCTGTCATGATGAGGTCTGGAATTATTCATCTTTGCCATTAAAGAGAAAACAGAATAGAGAAAAAAAAATAATATCTATAAACAACTCACTAAAGTCACTAATTCAGACTTTAAATCTGTTAGAGATCATTTAGATGCCATATCAACTTCTGATAATTTTTCTCACCTGAGACTCCTGTGTGTCATTTTTCTTTTTCATCCACCTGGTTCTCCTTTAAAGACAACGATTTGAAACAATTACAACCCTATCAGAATTTATTTGATGTTTAATACACAGTTATAAGTAAAGAGATTTCTCTATAGGATGTGCTGTTTTGAATGTGATGAAATCTGGTGTATCTTCAGGATTTGCTGCAGTAATGATGTGAGCTTCAGACTTTCCTTATTCAATGGAAAGTTTGCCTTGGCTCACGTTAGATATGTTTATAATAATTTATATTCCCATAATTGATTGTTGTTTAAAGCTACAATATGTAAGTATTTTGTAATCAAAATATCCAAAAACCATTTGCAGAGTTTTATATATTTCTTTTAATTGTGTATTTCCATTATCCTAAATGTTTCCAAGAAAAAAGTGCCCGTCCCTGTTCATTTGAAACCTGTCAATGACGCAATATCCGCGTTATCCCTGTTTCCACTCTTACTGGCATAGTAACCATGGCTACAGATGTGGACAACTGCGTAACATCCAGCACCACGCTGTTGTTGTTCGTTCAAAACATGATGGACCATAGCAAGCAGACTTTGGGACAAAAGGTGAACTAAAACGAGGATCAATATCGGCGTGGCGTTTTCGAGATGTCGAGAGGTCCACATCCGCGACTAACTTGGACTTGACAGACTCGCTCTTGCACGTACTTTATTAGACAGGTGAGCAAATGTACATAAAACAAATCAATTTTATATAGTTCAACATGATGAAATGTTAGAATATGATCAGTGTGTTATTCTAATGTTGATCTAGCTTACTGCTAGTCTCATATAGCAAGCAAACTAACACATAGAATAACACACTCAAATGCTGATTAGTGTGATAGTGTAACGCTACACAAGTGAAACAGCGCTGCGTTACCTCACAAGTTTAATTCATCAAATACACTGACCTGTGTGAGTAATTCAGCAAATGCGGGTAGTTCAGTAGAATTAAATATTCTTATTCCTTCATATCCACGGGACTCGCGTGTGACGCTGATATCTGTCTCTCATTAGCAATCGCATCCTGCTTCATATCACAGTCATGTTAAAAAACATGAATGTTTTCACTCATCCATAAACATCATTAGATCCATCAGCACGACAAGTCCCATCATTCCGCTTCAACCTGCTTCTTTGTTATTGTAAGAGGTTAGCGAGCCCTAGCGGTGAAAAAAAATTACATATTGTAGCTTTAAAGTAATGATCAATTAATCGATTAATCGTTGACCTCTTAATTCCGAAGCTGGGGGTGCTACTATGGGTTTAAACGACAACGATATGCTTAAAATGGAGAAATTTTTCCTTTTGTGTTTTCCACGTACTATGGAAGCTTGTTTCCGCCACAGAATGAAAAATAAAAAAGGTAATTGCGACTTTTTATCTCACAATTCTGACTTTATTTCTCAGAATTGCGAGATTTAAAGTCAGAATTGCGTGAAATAAAGTCGCAATTGCGTGTTATAAAGTCAGAATTGCGAGATATAAAGTCAGAATTGATTGATATAAAGTCGCAATTGCGTGTTGTAAAGTCAGAAATATGAGATATAAACTCGCAATTCTGACTTTTTCTCTCAGAATTGCATGTTTATATCTCACAATTATGACCTTAATAATAAGCAATTGGAAGATATAAAGTCAGAATTGCATGATATAAAGTCGCAATTGTGTGTTATAATGTCAGAATTGTGAGATATAAACTATTCTGAGGGAAAAAAAGTCAGTCTTTTTTCCCCCATAGAATTGGAGTTTATAACTCGCAATTGCGAGTTTATATCTCACAATTCTGAGAAAATATGTCAGAATTGCGAGATATAAACTCGTAATTATGTGTTATGAAGTCAGAATTGACTTAATATCTCACAATTCTGACTTTTTATCTCACAATTCTGACTTTTTATTTCACGATTTTGACTTTTTTTCTCACAATTGCGAGTTTACATCTCGCAATTCTGACTTTTTTTCTCACAATTGCGAGATATAAAGTCAGAATTGTGAGAAAAAAAGTCAGAATTGTGAGATAAAAAGTCGCAATTATTATTATTATTTATTTATTTACTGGCGGAAACAAGCTTCCATAACGTACAGACGACACCATTGTCAAAACGATCCCCAGTTACACAGATCAGCGAAAAACGACTAAAAACGCTGTATTCTGCTGCCATGCCATTAGATGGCGATACAACACTATAGGCTAAACATGTAATACGCATGTGAATGACATCATCGTCTTCACAAATTCGTGTTTTTGTTGTTTTCAACCCGTTTTCAAAAGCTTACGTTTTCAGGAACCCAAAACACGGTTGTCGTGTAAATGAACGGCCAAAACGCATAAAAAGCTTTACCTTTTTAGTTGAAAACGGTTTTGTGTAAACAGCCCCTAAGTTATCATGTTACTTAACCACTTGCTTAACCAACACAAAATAGGTGTCTTTGTAAAGAATTTTAAGCTTCGCTTTACAGTGAATCACTTAACAAGTGCTTTTAAATTTGCTGACATATTAAAAGTGCTCTATTTTCATAGCATGAAAAAAATATTGCTTTACATGAAAATATTATCTTTGAAATCATCGGACATACAGTAACAGAGAGAATAATACAACAAGCCTATTTGTTTCAGTTAGAGTCCAAAAGTATTTGTATGAAAAAGCGCAGCAGATGCATGTGTAAACATGATGGTTTTGGGCCACGTTTTGGTTTGTAACTTCATGAAACATTAGTAAACCATAGTAGATCACACATCTTTATTTAGAGCAGGTGATCTCTTACAAACTCAAACACAACATAAGACAAGGCTTAGATCACAGAGTGACATGATTGACATGCTGCTTGGCTAAAGCTATAGGACTTGCGGGATCAGATCGATTCACGATCATGACACAGTGTTTTCCAACGCATTTGAAAATTCAGCTAATGGAAACTGGATCTTGGGTTTAGTGGGTGGGTATAGTGGGCAGAGATTATGTGATGAGACTAGGGATGTGACGATGAGGAAATTTTCCCTCCAGTTAATCGATGTGTTACAACACTGGTGTTACGAGGTTGGGGGACGTTGGAGTTTTTCCCTCTTTTGCACCTCGCTTTTAAATATTTAATTATTATCCTTAATGAACTAATCCTTTGCAGGTTCCCTATTTAGCATTGGGTTTAAATCCTAAATATTGCCAAATAGGTGTCACGGATGGAACAGGAGTCAGACAGGTGGTAATTGTAATACGTTTATTTACAGTTGTAGCAGAAGCAGACGGAGATATGGTGAGTGTTCAAACAGATGATAATCAGATGGTAACTTAGCTGGAGTATAACAAGAGTCTCTATTGCAGATGCAGATGGGGGATCACATGGATAGATGGGAACGGATGGCTGAAGACGGAAGATGATATCCACAGGCAAGGGAATCGAAGCAAGTCCAACTGGAATCTGGTAAGTAGTAGGTAAGTATCATAGGTGAGTCTGTGTGTCATGTAGCGACGAGACCAGACAATGAGTGAGTGCAAGGGAGCTGAATATAAAGGGAGGTGGAATGATGAGGTGCAGGTGATGGTGATCGGTACTCCGGTGATAATTAACGAGTGGGAGGAGTGAGTGAATGAGTGGGAGGAGTGGATGGAGCTGGTGGAATCCTGACAGTAGGGGCTTTTACATTTCGCTTTGAAACCAAATCTTCCGCCATCGTCTTGTCAGTCAGCACCTCACTCTCGTGATACATGTCTCCTTCTGCTGATCTGTGCTGCGATTCTCGTTCAGCTCACGTTTTTAAATGTAGTGTCTGTTCTCTAACTGAACTAAATGATTTTTACTATAAAAAATCTAAAACGAAAGTGGGGGTGTTAAACACCGTTAACACCGACAATAACAGCAAGCCTAGTAGAGGCCAATTAGATACTGTTTTACAGCAGGAGCGCGCTAAGATTGGTTTGATCGCTCAGATTGACAGGTCTTTGTTTAATATGCATCATAGAATAGGAGCACACAGTGAAACAGCGCTGGATGATCATCACTCATCAACCAGGATCATATTCCTTGTTTTTTTTACACAAGTAATTAGTTCAGTAAATATGTTCAGTAAAATCATTTGTTTAAAGAGTTTTTTTGATCCTTGGTTAATTATGTTTTGAAATAAACGCCTAGCCTACCTAATACATTTAATGGCTTGAATACATGAATACATTTAGAAAACGTAAATACTGCAGGCTCGCTTCATTTTTACGTCTAATGACGACCTTGCTTATTCAACCATCGATACGTTTTATGGATTCAATTATTATCGACAATTAAGTGATTGTTGATTAATTGTTAGCATGAATTCACAACCTTCTGACTCATTCACACACATAAGACCACAGACACGCATCTTACCAAATCAGCATCATGATGATAACTGCAGCTCCACAAATCACTCCAATGGATATGTATGATATCACCAGACTTTCTAAAACTAGCACAAATGTATAAAACATCAGAAAATAAATAATTTTCTTCACTTTAGAAAGAGTTATGTAAGTATATGAGCTGCTTTACCTTTAACAGTGAAAGTTACAGCGTCTGATCTCTGAGATCCATGTTGATTGTGAGCCTGACAGTAGAAGCGTCCACTCTGTAGTGCACTGAAACTCTGTCCAGATCCAACAGCTGAGGTTTCATTCTCCTTAAACCAGCTGAAGTTCAGAGCAGGAGGGTTTGAGTCACTGATGCACTTCAGAGTCACTGAATCTCCCTCCACTATTACACCAGATCCATTTATCAACACTGAGACGCTCCTTTGAGGGTCTAGAAAGGACATAAATTAAAACCTTGAATAAACTCATTCAAACACAATATTCAAATTTTAAAAAATACAAATGAATCTGTACTCACACATGACATTGAGCTGAACATCCGGAGAGATGTGAGTGTGTCCGTCTACAGCACAGCTATATCTGCCTGAATCCTCTCTTCTGACTGGATTGAGGATGAGTTTGTTATTGAATTTAATCTCGGTTAATATCTTCTGTGAGTTTCTGTACCAGATGAATGTTGCTCTGTCAGTCAGAGCGCAGCTGCTTTTACATGTCAGACTGACTGAATCTCCCTCTGTCACTCTCTCAGGAGACTCCACCTGAAGATCTGAACACAACACACACATTATATCTAGTGCTGCTGTCATACACTGATTATTATTCAACATAATGCACAGAAGAAGAGATAAACCTCATCAAAGTCACCTGTGACAGTAAGAGACACTCCTGATTTACCAATCCATTTGTCTTTATCAGTGATGAATCTGAAATAGTACATGTGTGAATCCTTCAGTGTCACATGACTCAGTCTGATGGTGCAGTTCTGCTGTTTATCTCCCAGATACTGAAGCCTCTGACTGTATTCAGTGTCCTCAGACAGATCTGAAGGCTCGACATCCTGTATAAACTTATTGATCCAGAACACTTTCTTGATCTGATGTCCAGTCGGGTATTTATAAGCGCAGTTCATTATCACTGTTGAGTCCTTTAGTGCACAGATGTGTGAAGGACTGTAACTCACACCCCAATCATCACTAGAAACCCCTGAAACACAGAAATCATCTCGAACAATTTAGCATCATGATCACCAGCCACATCCCAACCTTTTTCACTAAAATCATCTGAAATGATTTTCTTTATTCAAATGAACTGCATCTGTAGTGCTTGAGGATGTTGAAAAGCAGAAATAGGTCTGACTTACCCGAAATCATGAGCATGAAGATTAGAGGAAGAGAAGGAGCCATTCTGACTGACACCAGCAGGAAAACCTACAACAAAATCAATATACAGTCACTTACTTTAGCTTCTGTGAAGGTGAATCTTATGAAATTCGGCAAGAACAAGTTCAGGTTATTGTGAGATAGTTTTCATGACAGAAAAATTAAAACAGTCTTTAAAAACAAAATGTGAAATATAGGCCAGAAATATATTATGCCAGAATTAGGCCATTTGAGTAGCTTTAATAAATGTGCCTTGGAAAAAAAACATTACCGGTGTGCATCTTGAGACAAAACAATGGCACTGAGTGACATATTTATCAGTGCAAGTTCCTTTCAGTTCCCTTTCAGTCCCTCACGTTTGACATAACGTCGAAGTGACGACGTAATTGGGATCACTTCAGGGAGCCCTATCATCTTCGAGTGTCTACAGAACGAGTCAATGAACGTTGGTGTGTGTGAATCACGTAACGGACAAGGTCTGTGCAAGAAGGCTCACTGGGGGAAACGCATACTTGCGCAGGCCCAGGGGCCAGCTGTGAGCCAGAACATCCGTGCCAAGGGTCCCCTCGGTCAGGGAATAGAACAACTGGCAGTGAGCCGTGTCCGGGGCGGCAAACAGGTCTACCTGTGCGGTCCCGAAGCGCCTGAAAATCAGCTGGACCATATGGGGATGGAGTCGCCATTCTCCCGGTAGCACCTGCTGCCGTGAGAGCTCGTCAGCTGCACGGTTGAGCAGGCCCGGAATATAAACGGCACGAAGTGACCTCAGATGCTTCTGACTCCAAAGGAGGAGATGGCGGGCGAGTTGTGACATGCGGCAGGAGCGTAGACCACCCTGACGGTTGATGACGGCACGCACTCATTGGGCCCTATTTTAACGATCTGAAACGCAAGTATAAAGCGCAAAGCGCAAGTAACTTTGTGGGCGGGTCTTGGGCGCTGTTGCTATTTTACCTGCGGGATAAATGACTCTTGCGCCCGACGCAAGTTTAAAAGGGGTTGGTCTGAAATAGCTTCATTATTCATAGGTGTGGTTTGGGCGTAACGTGAAATAAACCATTCAGAGCGTCATCCAACATACCCTTTAAGAGCAGGTGCGCATGTTGCATGGCGGATTGTTATTATTATGGCGGATTTACCAAGCGCGCGCCAGGAGCGGTTCACAGCCGAGGAGACTTTTTTTTCCTGGTTCTTGACGGACAAACTAATTTGTGAGATGTCCTTATATACATATGTGACTTGCCACTATTGGGCAAACAGGTCTGATCCGTCATTATTACAATTAGCCTGAAAAATGTGGGTAAATGTGTAAGCTAGATTTAGGCCTACATTTTTTTACATCTTCATGGACACCACAATGATTTCCCTCATGTGTTAATATTTTTCCTTGTTATAATGTATGATTTGCAAAATTAAAAACGGCTGCATCTGTGTTGATGAGAGAATCAAAGTGTATGCGCGTTGTGCACCCGCTACATTATGGCCAAGCATGCACGCTTAATAGCATTATGAACAACACGCAACACACCACTGACTTTAGACTAGGTTTTTTTCTGGTCAGTGGCGGAATTGTTTTTTGGAACTGCAAAATAGTACTAGGGAATGTTTGCGCTGAAGCACACCTCCTTTTTGCGCCGACCCGCCCAGGGAGCGCAAGTTCATTTCCTAGTTTACAGACGAGCGTCTGTGGAGGGAAAAACCCGCTTTGCGCAGGTGCAAAATAGGAATGATTAATTCGTCAGTGTACAAAGTCATTTGTGCCGGGTGCAAGATAGGGCCCATTGTCTTTCGCTTCGGAGCCGAGCTTCTGTTTGTCTTCGAATTCTGCAAAGACTCCTTCAAGACTCTCTCTTCAGTGTTGGTGTGACGGCGCGATCAGCGAGTGGCCGCGAGCTTAAGCTCACACAACTGCTGTTTTCGCAGCAAGCTTGTTTCTGTGTCCGTTTCGGTGGGCGTTTCCCCATAGTGTTTACAGCACTGCTGTACACTGCGGCCATTCCCTGGGTGCCTCAGCACTGTGAGAGTTCGTGGAGAGAGTTGTTTTTTTATTTTTTATTTCAAAAAAGAGCAACACAAGCGTGACCCTGCGTCCTTTTCAGGATGTCATTCCGCTTGTGCGTTTCTGGATGCGGCCGTTCCCTGGCGCCAGCAGACGGCCACAATAGTTGCCTCTCGTGTTTGGGCGTTCAGCACGGTGAGGCAGCCTTTGTGAATAGTTCATGTTCCCATTGCGGGAATATGACTATGACAGCGCTGAGATCGAGACTCGCTTACCTCAAGGGAGGTGCAGTCCCCTCGCCTATGCCCCGATCTAGTGTCTATTCTGGACAAAAAATTAGCATATCATGAAAGGTTCTCTAAACGAGCTATTAACCTAATCATCTGAATCAACTAATTAACTCTAAACACCTGCAAAAGATTCCTGAGGCTTTTAAAAACTCCCAGCCTGTTTCATTACTCAAAACCGCAATCATGGGTAAGACTGCCGACCTGACTGCTGTCCAGAAGGCCATCATTGACACCCTCAAGCAAGAGGGTAAGACACAGAAAGAAATTCCTGAACAAATAGGCTGTTCCCAGAGTGCTGTATCAAGGCACCTCAGTGGGAAGTCTGTGGGAAGGACAAAGTGTGGCAAAAAACGCTGCACAATGAGAAGAGGTGACCGGACCCTGAGGAAGATTGTGGAGAAGGACCGATTCCAGACCTTGGGTGACCTGCGGAAGCAGTGGACTGAGTCTGGAGTAGAAACATCCAGAGCCACCGTGCACAGGCGTGTGCAGGAAATGGGCTACAGGTGCCGCATTCCCCAGGTCAAGCCACTTTTGAACCAGAAACAGCGGCAGAAGCGCCTGACCTGGGCTACAGAGAAGCAGCACTGGACTGTTGCTCAGTGGTCCAAAGTACTTTTTTCGGATGAAAGCAAATTTTGCATGTCATTCGGAAATCAAGGTGCCAGAGTCTGGAGGAAGACTGGGGAGAAGGAAATGCCAAAATGCCTGAAGTCCAGTGTCAAGTACCCACAGTCAGTGATGGTCTGGGGTGCCATGTCAGCTGCTGGTGTTGGTCCACTGTGTTTTATCAAGGGCAGGGTCAATGCAGCTAGCTATCAGGAGATTTTGGAGCACTTCATGCTTCCATCTGATTTCATTTTTCAGCACGACCTGGCACCTGCTCACAGTGCCAAAACCACTGGTAAATGGTTTACTGACCATGGTATTACTGTGCTCAATTGGCCTGCCAACTCTCCTGACCTGAACCCCATAGAGAATCTGTGGGATATTGTGAAGAGAAAGTTGAGAGACGCAAGACCCAACACTCTGGATGAGCTTAAGGCCGCTATTGAAGCATCCTGGGCCTCCATAACACCTCAGCAGTGCCACAGGCTGATTGCCTCCATGCCACGCCGCATTGAAGCAGTCATTTCAGCAAAATGATTCCCGACCAAGTATTGAGTGCATAACTGAACATAATTATTTGAAGGTTGACTTTTTTTGTATTAAAAACACTTATTTTATTGGTCGGATGAAATATGCTAATTTTTTTTGATAGGAATTTTGGGTTTTCATGAGCTGTATGCCAAAATCATCAGTATTAAAACAATAAAAGACCTGAAATATTTCAGTTGGTGTGCAATGAATCTAAAATATATGAAAGTTTAATTTTTATCATTACATTATGGAAAATAATGAACTTTATCACAATATGCTAATTTTTTGAGAAGGACATATATATATATATATATATATATATATATATATATATATATATATATATATATATTCTATAAAGTATTTTGCATTTATAACCAAGTCTTTTCCGTGGTAAATAACCTGTATGCCCTTTTGGGTAGAAATTTACCCGGTCACAGAAACAGGGTGGCATAGTCTGCTCTTTATCTTGCTCTATTTGTACATTAGAGTCATTTTTGCCCTCCACCGCCTCGCCACATCAACATTTGCATTTTTTTAAACACAGTATGATCACATCCAGATAATGAGGATAATTCCTATTTAACTTTAAAATATAACATTATATAATACAAACAGAGAAATTCTCTTACCATTTTTTCAGCGATGAAATGAAGTAGTGAATCAGAGGTTTACAACCATAAGATGAGCCTTGAAGATGAACTCCTTATCTTCCTCTTTACATTTTAAAACCAGCTTCAAAACCAGCTTTGATTAAAACTATTCAAAGAATACTTTTTGTAACATAAGAAAACACCTCATCATAAAACAGACGAAGCAGCATTGTTCAGAGCATGAGAATTAGCCAAACAGAGAAAGAAAGAGGAAGTGAAAAGTGTCGATAACATGCAAAGTTCTTCACATTTACAAAGCATTTCTTTAAGGCGTCTTTTTTGTTTTGTTTCTTTTTCACAAGCACTGGAACTTTTTATTTCTTCAGACAGGATTGTTCACAGATACCGAGTTCCTGCCGAGTGCACAAATGCTTGAAATGAATTTATTTATTGAGTTTGATGGGACTTTGTAAGATCATCTTTACTAAAACCCTTGGTCTCACTTCCTCTTTTTTTTGAGTTGTTAAGAGGCCTATGAACTGCATTAAACTTTTATGCAAAATGCAAATCCTGACCTGACAGAAGCTGTATCCTGTACAACACAGACATTTTTTTTTGTTCCACAACGCTTTAACAGAACCACAACATACCACTTTATAATTCTTGACAACCAAGGAGGGGATTTGTTGCAAGAGGGAATAAACTAGATTGAAGGCCCACTGTTAAATTGAATGTAAAATACATGTTAAATTAATACTGGCAATAATATTTCCTCTAAACTTCAAGAACATCACCTCCACCAGCACTTTACACCTCCACTGCTGCTCATGTGAACACATTCACTCTCATTCGATGAAGAAATGTCTGTCAATAACTAAAGAAGTGCAAACAAGTGTCACCAGCAGGTGGTGCAAAGACATGGAGAACAAAATCACTGATTCATGTAACATATTAAAACTACTTAACTTTATAAAAAACTATATTAATATTTCCATTTTTTCTGTTTACTAAATGTAAACTTTTTTGTACACAATTATCAAGGTAAATATAAAAAATCATCACCACAACAGTTAGAGATCTGTTCTTGAAATATACATTTTTATTGGGTAATTTATTTACAGAATACAGTAAAATCTCTAGAATCTGGATACAGTTTGACATCTAAATTATTGAACATGACCCAGGATGGGTCAAGTATGTTGTGGATTTTAAGTACTGTATAACTGTGGAACAGTGCTGTATAACTGACCGTTCATAATGCGTCCTACATAGTTGTGCTCCTCTTCTATTGGGTTAGAATTGTTGCATTATTCGAAAAATATAGATTAAGATTCACAAATAAATGTAAAGGGTTTCACAAAAAATAATAAAATTCACAAATACATAAAATGAGATTTGTAAATAAAAAAATACTTACAAATGTTTTATTATTTTACAAACACAACTCTGCCTAGCATTTATTTGTAAACCGCTTTCTGTGCATTTGTAAATCCCCTCACGCATCTGTGGATTTTGAAACACTTCTAGCGTCGACGTGCAGACAAATCCACAAATAAGTGACTCCACCCACTGTTTACTCAAGCCAATCAGATAACGGCCACATTGAGCTGGACAATCTATGTCTAATTTTCAAGTAACCAGCACTAGTCAATATAAGTACGATTATGCAGACAGTTCATAAGAAAACAGACGTCACATAGGGAAAATGTGTTAACATTTCAAACATGCTAGTTTTAGATTAGCATGCTACGGGAGCAGTGAAAAGATAATGAGCTATTTGCTTTTGATGCGCTGTGTCTCGTCTCTTGCTGGTATAGCGGGGGTGTTACTGGTCATGATGCTCGGGATCTGTGATGATCATAATTCCCTGAGTTTATCCTGATGGAAATATAAAGAGGCCTTAAACTCCAACAATCTTTTTAAAACAGAGTGTTTTAACCACACAAACAGTTCAGCTCAATTTGAACGAAGAGCCCAAAGATTAGGTCTGGGAATCGATTCCAAAAATAATCGATTCCGAGGCGTTGGGAAATAAGGGGAATCAACTCCTCTTTAAGATTTTTTTTTTAACACAAACCTCGGCCTGTAGCCAATTTTATTTGTCAACACAATCACGTCACTTGTAAAGAAATTAAGTTAGACTAAATAAATGGATCCAGTCATGACACAGAGTATGGTTTAGGGTAGGATGATTATTTCAGCATTGTGTAGGCAATCAGCGCAATGACTGACCCAATGAAATCTTTAGAATCGGTTGCTGGGCGGGGTTTGATCTTACTCGTTGTAGTTTAGGGCCACATTTACACATAGCCGGGTATTTAGAGAAACGAATATTTCGTTAATATAAATACGCCGCAGAGCCATCATAACTATGCCAAACCTATGGGCGGCAGTGTAGGGAGAAGGATAAAGCAATGCAGGCCAATCAGAATCGACAACAACTAATAACACGAGCATCTTCCTAGGACGCTCACATGACGTGAAGTATTTTCTGGCGCATAATGTGACGTTTGAGAACCTAAAACCCTGTGTCTCCCAGTTGACACGGCAACACATTAGTTTTGCAACACATTAGCAACACCGGCGTTATCAGCAATCTCCACTTTGGCCGGAGGTTTAGAAATAATTGTTTTCTGTGATAAAAATGGGGTTTTCGTGTAAATGAGAGGCCAAACCGCAGGAAAATATCTGCGTCTTCCCTTCGTGTAAACGGGGCATAGGACAAGAAGAATAAATTTGATTGATTAAATCAAGCGACAACAACAATCAATCACACTCACGTGAAGAAGAATGACAACATCAGGAGTTTGGCACTACTTTACGTTAGATTCGACAAAAAAATTAAGTTAAATGCCAAATTTGCGATAAAAAATTAGCATATAATAAAACAACATCTTAGGGCCGTTCACAAAAAGGAGGTGACAGAGGAGGATCAGGTAACAATTAACTAATCTGATGCACCATTTTACGTCAGATACATAAGCAGATCAATTTGAAGGTTTAAAAGACAGGGGAATGTAAATCAAACTGCTCAATAAATTACTAACGATTGTGGTTAGTCAGATTTAGGTAGCCTAGCCTCATTAAAGCTGCAGTAGGGAGTTTTGAGAAATTGTTGACTTAGCCTGAAAAATTGAACAAGCACAACTTACAGGTCCAACCCCCTTGCTCTCTGCTGCGCTACAGCTCTCCCTCCACAGCTCCTCCCTCCACAGCTCCTCCCCCCACAGCTCCTCCCTCCAAAGCTCCTCCCCCACAGCTCCTCCCTCCACAGCTCCTCCCTTCACAGCTCCTACCTCCACAGCTCCTTCCCCACAGCTCCTCCCTCCACAGCTCCTCCTCCACAGCTCCTCCCTCCACAGCTCCTCCTCCACAGCTCCTTCCCCACAGCTCCTCCTCCACAGCTCCTTCCCCACAGCTCCTCCCTCCACAGCTCCTCCCTTCACAGCTCCTACCTCCACAGCTCCTTCCCCACAGCTCCTCCCTCCACAGCTCCTCCCCCACAGCTCCTCCCTCCACAGCTCCTCCCCCACAGCTCCTCCCTCCACAGCTCCTACCTCCACAGCTCCTCCCTCCACAGCTCCTCCCCCACAGCTCCTTCCCCACAGCTCCTCCCTCCACAGCTCCTCCTCCACAGCTCCTCCCCCACAGCTCCTCCCTCCACAGCTCCTCCCCCACAGCTCCTTCCCCACAGCTCCTTCTCCACAGCTCCTCCCTCCACAGCTCCTCCCCGACAGCTCCTCCCCCACAGCTCCTTCCCCACAGCTCCTCCCTCCACAGCTCCTCCCTCCACACCTCCTCCTCCACAGCTCCTCCCCCACAGCTCCTTCCCCACAGCTCCTCCCTCCACAGCTCCTCCCCCACAGCTCCTCCCTCCACAGCTCCTCCCTCCACAGCTCCTCCCCCACAGCTCCTCCCCCACAGCTCCTTCCCCACAGCTCCTCCCCCACAGCTCCTCCCTCCACAGCTCCTCCTCCAAAGCTCCTCCCCCACAGCTCCTCCCTCCACAGCTCCTCCCCCACAGCTCCTACCCCACAGCTCCTTCTCCACAGCTCCTCCCTCCACAGCTCCTCCCTCCACAGCTCCTTCCCCACAGCTCCTTCCCCACAGCTCCTCCCTCCACAGCTCCTCCCTCCACAGCTCCTCCCTCCACAGCTCCTCCCCCACAGCTCCTTCCCCACAGCTCCTCCCCCACAGCTCCTCCCTCCACAGCTCCTCCCTCCACAGCTCCTCCCTCCACAGCTGAGCCTGCCGTGAACGCGCAGGCTAGTAAGCAGGGCCACCGAGGATGGCGGATAAACAGTTATGCAGGGCTCGACATAAGCAATGGCCCAATGGCCCGGGGCCAGTAAAAGAGTATGTCGGGCTAGTTGATTGGCCAGTCACTGAATGGCCATCAGCAAAACAAACAGCAAACGTCATACACGGTGGCGCGAAGAGTGTCAATGTTACTTCAGGCTATTTATAACATGTTAAAATGTCAAAGAACTACGAGGCTGATACGAGAAAGAGGACATTCCTTGTAGGGCTGGGCAGTATTTTGAGTTTGTACAATATATCGATTTTTTTGTAAACGATATGGAATGAGGCAATACCGTTTATATCGATACAGTAGTTTGATACGAGCACATCTGAAAAATATAGCGGAGGAAGCAGTGTGAGCTCCTGCAGTGAAAGAACATAGTACAATTGTCCTAAACATGACACAAGCTAGTATTAAGCGCTTCAAAATAACTGGTAAGATATAGTTAACAAGTTTAAAGCAGCTTGCCCTGTCAGATTCCCTGCAGATACTGTTGCTGACTGACAGTTAAGTAACGTTACTGGCGCTGTTTAATGCGTTTGAGATGTGGTGCATTCCTCAGTGCTTAACTTACATTTCACTGGTATATTCTCCATCTGTAAATGTTAGAAAGTCCAACAAATATGTCCATTTCACTGTCAGGAGAGGACGAGCTTCTGCAAGTGAATCTCCGCTAAAATTCAAGCTTCCGTTAATGAGCGCCGCCGCGCGCATGCGCGCCAAACAGACGGAGCACAATAGAAGAGTAGCGCAATAATTCTGACTAAAATATACATGTTGCTAAAATATTTGTTGTTGGAGACAATAAATGTGCCATATGTGAAATTTTAAACCTACAAGTATATTTTTATGAAAGTGACCATTATAATGGGGTAATCAAATGCAGGCTAAAATAATTAGTGTTTGCTTTTGTTTTTATTTTCATTTTTAGTTTAGCCTTTAGTCATTTTAAAAACCAAGTTTTTAGATTGTAATGTTACAATTTTAGAATGTAATGTGATTTTAACCACCTTTTTGCACATAATATAGCCTATTGCATAGCCTACATTACATTCCCTATATTTGTTTCCATATCCTTCAATTTCAACATTGTTTTGTTCTTCATTTTTTATTTTTTTTTCATTGACAGCTTTTTTAAGTCATAAATGTTCAACGAATGACAAAAATAATCAGGCAAACTAATATACTTTTGTCTAATTTCGCCATTTTGAAGTGAAAATGCCTATGTAACGTTACTCATCACTCATGTAATGTAATAATTAGTTTACTGTCATTGTGAGGGGAGAAGAAAAATTAATCCTAATGTATACAATAAATACAGTTTAATGGAAAAGTTCTTTTCCTTCTATTTCTTTCAGGGCCAGTAAAAATATAGAAGGGGCCAGTAAAACTCTGATCTACTGGCCCTGGGGGCCAGTGGAGTTTTTTTTTATGTTGAGCCCTGAGTTATGGCACATTCACTAACAGGGACGAAACATCAACAATATGCTTTACATTGACTATGGCCTGCCCATACTTTGACTACAAACTTGGTCCTCAAATCATTATGTATTTTGCAATACATGTAACTTTATAACATTGCACTCTTTCTATAAGTTATAAATAGCTAGTAAGATAACGTTAATATAACGGTAACTAACGTTACAGTATGTAAGTAATAATTCTAGCAATATGTAATGCTAGATAAGGTTTGCTAGTACATTATTTCAGCAACATGACAAGCCAGTGAATTAGCAGGTTTCAATTGTTGCTTAGCACAGTGCGCGACATTTTATCTACATGTTATGCTGCTAGAGTTTTGACACCGAGTCAATGGGCTCTGTCTAATTCTTTCTTTTTCGCTTGTTTATCATCATCAGCCTTTTTCCTTTTACCTCTTTGTTTTATGAGCAGGTGCCACTCGAGAAATTGGCAGTTTAGGTTGTTTCTCCGCCATTAGCACAGCTGCAGCCAGAGATGGGCAGTATTTTAATTACAAAGTACTCAAAAGTAATTAAATACGTATTTCAAATACAAGTAATTTGTATTTTTTATGTGAGTGTGTTGCTGAAATCTGAGAACACAGCAAAAAGTGTTAAATCAGCACTGCTCAGAGCACATAATAGTCCCACTCTACAGAGTGTTAAAGTAAGTTAATGAGATAATTAAGTAATTAATTGAGTGATAATTGAGCATTATTGAAGACACCTAAAGCAGAATCACTGAAGGAGAACATCTCAAATTGTAAGCCACCGTTATGGCGATCATTGTTTGCTTTAGTTGGGCTCTTGACCCTTATATTATTGACTTTAAATTTTGTTTGGCTGATGTATCTGAGTTATAACTGCCAGATGAACAAAAAAAAAAAAAAAAAAAAAATCTAATGATGTTGGTTATATTATCACAATCATCAGTTGAGCTTTATGTTTGTGGTTTATGCTGTTGGTTACAGCATAACTGTGATTCTGCATAAATATCCAGAATTTTAGATATAATATAAAGGATTTTTTAAAAGTTGTTTTAAAAAAAAACACTTTCTTTAAGGCACACACAGACTTCAAGATTCAGTCAATGCATCTCAACAATGGTGACGAGCAGAATATTCAATTAGGAAAAGTAAATTACATAGACAATTCCGATCATAATTTATTCATACCGCAATGCATGATGGGAGCCATTAATGAGTTGTGATTGGTGGCAGCCACTGCAACATGCTTTATTATTGTCACCATTGTTGAGATTCACAGGCTGATTATTGATTTCTGTGTTTCTAAATAAATTCATTTGAAAGTGTTTTGATCAGAACAATGTTTATTAAATATTTTGGATTATAAGAAAAATACTGATAATCATATACTGTAGAAATACAAAGCTTTTGCTAGCAAGTTAAACCAAACTATCTCAATAAGATTAATTTTTCAGATCACAGCATGATTATGCCAAAACACAACCAACACTATCAGATCACACTTTTCTTTGTTCATTTGACTGTTATAAATAAATAACAGCAGACAAACAACATTTAAATTGAAAGTGTAAGAGTCAAGAGTCCAACTAAAGCAAACAATGATCGCCATAACGGTGGCTTACAATTTGTGATTTTCTCCTTCAGTGATTCTGCTTGTTAACATCAGGTGTCTTCAATAATGCTCAAACATCACTAAATTAATCACTCAATTATCTCATTAACTTTAACACTCTTGAGTGTTAATTTAACACTCATATCTGCATCATATCTTCCATCTGAAAGCAGGTGAAGGTGATTTACTACTAATCAAGGAACAATGTCATGCGATATATCGCCCAGCCCTAATAAGTATTTTAAGTATTTTAAATGCAAATTACAGTCCCTCAAAGTATTTAATTACAAATTACATTTGATTTATTTTTGTTAAGGAAAATACAAATTACATGTATTTG
This sequence comes from Gila orcuttii, assembly GCA_026230005.1. NCBI lineage: Eukaryota > Metazoa > Chordata > Actinopteri > Cypriniformes > Leuciscidae > Gila > Gila orcuttii. Next base: position 6,460,647 of record JAPDVR010000002.1, on the reverse strand, counting down.
AAATACGTATTTAATTACTTTTGAGTATTTTGTAATTAAAATACTGCCCATCTCTGGCTGCAGCACGCCGGCAATCTTGAGTTTGAATGACGGTACGCGCTGTGCAAGAGAGGGGTGATCAGCGCGTACACGAGCGTGATTGACACTGCTAAAACATTCCTCCTGGCTCTGATTGGTTGTTTCTGACCGGGAGCGGTGTATTTCTGCAAATGGCAATAGGACCACAGGGAGGAGCCAGAGGAGCTTGATTTTTTCCACAGATTATCTGTCTCATATTCTACTGTCAGGACATAATGACAGTTTTAACAAATATGTGAAAAATATTTTTTTACAACAGTCACCTACAGCAACTTTAACTCAGGAAGGGTTTTTATTTATTTATTTATTTATTTATTTATTTATTTATTTATGTATTTATTTATATGTGTAAAGGCCTAAAAAAAGGTTCTGTGTGTAAAGGCCCTAAAAAAAATATAGTGTGTAAAGGCCTAAAAAAAGTTTATATGTGTAAAGGCCCTAAAAAAAAGTTTATATGTGTAAAGGCCCTAAAAAAAGTTTATATGTGTAAAGGCCCTAAAAAAAGTTTATATGTGTAAAGGCCTAAAAAGTTTGTATGTGTATGAGTGTGCATGAGTCTGTTCCTGAACAAAATGCTTTTAGAATTTAACAGGAATTTTAGCTGTAGTTTTATGGTACTGGATGGAATATATGTACCACAAATAAATAAAAATCTATCTATCCACATACATAAGTGTATGTATACGTGTGTGTGTGTGTGTGTGTGTGTGTGTGTGTAGGTAGGTAGGTATATAAATTGAATCTACTGCATATGGTGAACATATTCCTAGTCTTTACACTGTGTCTACTGTCTACACCTGATGAAGGAAGCACGACGTGTAAATGCCTTGTTCTATTTATGACCAAGCAGCTCTCGCAATACGTCTAATAGGAAGGACAAATTGATTTGCAATGGTCACGTTGTCACGTCCCGTGTAGAGAGTTTCTCGCTGTGAGGCATAAAATGTTGGTATTAAAAAAAAAAAGAATCGAAAATAACAGTGAGGAATCGATTCTTGGAATCAGTTCCCGCCCTGAGTGTAAAGCCAAACGTGATTGGTTGTAGCGAGAACAAAACTTTTTTTTAGGGCCTTTACACATACAACAAACGTATATATAATAAAACATTTGTAAATAGTTTGTATAGCAATTTAATGCAGATACATTGAGCTAATTGAAGTAATGAATACTTGTTTGTTAACAAATGATTATGACATTTAGAAAAATATAACATTGGTGCATGTTGATTCAGAGTTTGCTGAATCTCACTAGATTTTTTTTCTCTAGCATGTAATGCACTTTAATATTTGTTATGCTGTTAATCTGCTGTATTGAATGACAGAAAAGTGTGAAATTGTACGAGCCTAATTTTTTCTGCCTTTCATATGAAACATAAACAATACTGATGATTACGGTTAAAAACATTCTAAATGAAGTAAGCTTCATACATGATAAAAGGCATCCATCTAAAAAATGATTCTTAAAATACTTCAGTTATATGTCATGGCACTCCTGTCAATCATTCAAGGCTCCTCCCACAAAGAGATGCATAAAGGCTGTAATATTTACTGTGTCCAAAACATTACAGCCTCATGTTAGGCTGAAAAAGAAAGAAAGAAAGAAAGAAAGAAAGAAAGAAAGAAAGAAAGAAAGAAAGAAAGAAAGAAAGAAAGAAAGAAAGAAAGAAAGAAAGAAAGAAAGAAAGAAAGAAAGAAAGAAAGAAAGAAAGAAAGTGAAAACATTAATAATGAAATATTTAAATAAAAGCATCAACAACATTTGTCATAAGGAAAGGCTAATAGATTGGGTTTTGTCTCTATCTAGTGGGTATTCTTACTTACTGGAAGATTTTCATACAGAGACGAGTCCAGTTTGGGTTTACAATCATCAAGTTGAGCAGTCTTTATGAATGAAGGTAAAAGTAAAAACAGAAGTGTGTTATTTAAATTCCCATATACTTAGTCAATATAGATACAACCCCAAATCAGAAAAAGTTGGGACATTTTGTAAAATGCATTAAAATCAAAAATCTGTGATTTCTTAATTCTATTTAAACTTGTTTTAACTGACAAAAGTACAAAGAAAAGTTTTCCAATGTTTTCACTGACCAACATATTTGTATTTTGTAAATATGAACAAATTTTGATTTTGATGGCTGCAACACACCCCAAAAAAGTTGGGACAGAGACAAAATAAAAGTGAAAAGATTATCCAAATAAGATTATCCAACTATTTTGAAACAGTCCACAATGAGCAGGTGAATTGGTAGTATTTGAGGGTATCATGTTTGGGTGTAAAAGTGCTTCTCAGTCTTTTTAAGCAAAGATGGGTCATGGCTCATCACTTTGTGCCAAATATCATGAGAGAATTGTCAAACAATTAAAAAATCACATTTCTCAATGCAAGATTGCAAAGCATTTATGCCTTTCATCATCTTCCATTCATAATATTGTCACAATATTCAGGGAATCCAGAGAAATCTCAGTCTGTGTTGGGTAAGGCAGTAGACCTCTGTTAAATGTGCGTGACCTTTGAGCCCTCAGATGGCATTGCACAAGATACCATCATGCTAATCAGTTAAATACAGCCACATGTGCTCAGGAGTAATTTGGAAAACCGTTTTCACTGAACACAGTCTGACTCTGCATCAAGAAATGCCACTTGAATCTCTGTTACGCAAGGAGAAAGCTTTACATCAGTTCTATGTGGAGATGCCGGCAAGTTCTCTGGGCCTGAGCTCATCTCAGATGGTCTAGAAGACAGTGGGAATGTGTGCTGTGGTCAGATGAGTCCATGTTTCAGCTTGTTTTTGGAAAAAAATGGACACCGAGTTCTCAGTCCCAAAGACGAAAGGGACCAACCAGACTTTCACCAGCGACAGGTGCAAAAGCAAACATCTGTGCTGGTACTGAGGTGCATCATTGCAAACGGTATGGATAACTTGCATTATTGTGAAGGTACCATTGACATGGAGGCATATATTTGGATTATACAGTGACATAAACTGCCATCAAGATGACATCTTTCCTGGCAAGCAAGACAAGAGGCCAGGCCTCATTCTGCACATGCTAAAATTGAGTGGTTTCTAGACACTCTGCACCATAGAAGGGATGTGCCTGTTTGCTGCAGTCCAGATATGTCTCTTATGGAAAATGTATGACCCATCATGAAAAGGAGAATCAGGCAACGATGACCACAGACTGTTGAGCGGCTGTCTTGTATCAGACAAGATTGGGCAAATATTCCACTAGCAAAACTCCAACAATTAGTATCCTCAACTCCCAAATGATTAAAAAGTGTAATTAAAAGGAAAGGTGATGTGACACAGTGGTAAACATGTCTCTGTCCCAACTTTTTTGGGGTGTGTTGCAGCCATCAAAATCAAAATTTGTTCATATTTACAAAATACAATTATGTTGGTCAGTGAAAACATTGGAAAACTTTTCTTTGTACTTTTGTCAGTTAAAACAAGTTTAAATAGAATAAACAAATCACAGATTCTTGATTTTAATGCATTTTACAAAATGTCCCAACTTTTTCTGATTTGGGGTTGTATTTTCACACTGACATTTAGCATTTAATTCCTTTTGGCTAAAGGTGAAGAGAGTTTATTCTTTTGTAGGAAACACTCACTTTTGCATTCTCATACACAGGATCATTCAATTCAACATCATAAGCGTAGCGTCTGTCATGATGAGGTCTGGACTGATTCATCTTTGCCATTAAAGAGAAAACAGAATGGAGTGAAAATAAATAATGTCTATAAACAACTCACTAAAGTCGCTGCTACATTCAGACTTTAAATCTGTTAGAGATCAATTCATTTAAATGCCATATCAACTTCTGATCATTTTTCCCACCTGAGACTCCTGTGTCCCATTTTTCTTTTTCATCCACCTGGTCCCCCTTTAAACACAATGATTTGAAACAATTACAACTAATCAGAATGTATTTGATGTTTAATACACAGTTATGAGTAAAGAGATTTCTCTGGGGGTGCTACTATGGGTACGTTTACACGACAACAATATGCTAAAAACGGAGAAATCTTTCCTTTGAGTTTTCCACATACAGACGACACCATTGTCAAAATGATTCCCTGTTACACAGATCCACGAAAACGACTAAAAACGCTGTATATTATTGCCAGGCCATTAGATAGCGATAAAACACTATAGACTAAACATGTAATACGCATGTGAATGACATCATCGTCTTCACAAATTCGTGTTGTTGTTGTTTTCAACCCGTTTTCAAAAGTTTGCGTTTTCAGGAACCCAAAACGGTGTTGTCGTGTAAATGAACGGCCAAAACGCATAAAAAGCTTTACCTTTTTAGTTGAAAATGTTTTTTTGTAAACAGGCCCTAAGTTATCATGTTACTTAACCACTTGCTTAACCAACACAAAATAGGTGTCGTTGTAAAGCATTTTAATCACTTAACAAGTGCTTTTAAATTTGCTGACATAGTAAAAGTGCTCAATTTTCATAGCATGAAAAAATAATTGCTTTACATGAAAATACTATCTTTGAAATCATCGGACATACAGTAACAGAGAGCAGAATGCAACAAGAAACTATTTGTTTCAGTTAGAGTCCAAAAGTATTTGTATGAAAAAGCGCAGCAGATGCATGTGTAAACATGATGCTTTTGGGCCGCATTTTGGTTTGTAACTTCATGAAACATTAGTAAACCATAGTAGATCACACATCTTTATTTAGAGCAGGTGATCTCTTACAAACTCAAACACAACATAAGACAAGGCTTAGATCACAGAGTGACATGATTGACATGCTGCTTGGCTAAAGCTATAGGACTTGCGGGATCCGATCGAGTCACGATCATGACGCAGTGTTTTCCTTGGGTGTAGTGGGTGGGTATAGTGGGCAGAGATTATGTGATGAGACTAGGGATGTGACGATGAGGAAATTTTCCCTCCAGTTAATCGACGTGTTACAACACTGGTGTTACGAGGTTGGGGGACGTTGGAGTTTTTCCCTCTTTTGCACCTCGCTTTTAAATAGTTAATTATTATCCTTAATGAAAACGCAACTACTCCTTTGCAGGTTCCCTATTAGCATAGCATAGCATAAGGTTTAAATCCTAAATATTGCCAAATAGGTGCTTTTACATTTCGCTTTGAAACCAAATCTTCCGCCATCGTCTTGTCAGTCAAAACCTCATTCTCGTGATGTATGACTCCTTCTGCTGATCTGTGCGGCGATTCTCGTTCGGCTCACGCTGCATTGAGAAGACACATTCAGTTTTTAATTGTAGTGTCTGTTCTCTAACTGAACTAAATTATTTTTATTACTGTTAAAAAATCGAAAAGACATGGGGGACGGTGCTGCTATGGGCAAGTGATGTAACTAGTGTTGCGGCACAATCACAGCAAGCCTAGTAGAGAGCAATTAGACACTGTTTTACAGCAGGAGCGCACTAAGATTGGCTTCCATCGCTCAGATTGACAGGTCTTTGTTTAATATGCATCATAGAATAGGAGCGCACTGTGAAACAGCGCTGGATGATCAACCAGGATCATATTCTTTGTTTTTTGTACACAAGTAATTAGTTCTTATGTTTTTTGATCCGGTTAATTATGTTTTGAAATAAACACCTAGCCTACCTAATCCATTTAATGGCTTGAATACATGAATACATTTAGAAAACGTGAATACTGCAGGCTCGCTTAATTTTTACCTCTAATGACGACCTTGCTTATTCAACCATCGTTATGTTTTTTGGATTAAATTATTATCGACAATTAAGTGATTGTTGATTAATTGTTGGCATGAATTCACAATCTTCTGACTCATTCACACACATAAGACCACAGACACGTATCTTACCAAATCAGCATCATGATGATAACTGCAGCTCCACAAATCACTCCAATTAATATGTATAATATCACCAGACTTCCTAAAACTAGCACAAATGTATAAAACATCAGAAAATAAATAATTTGCTTCCCTTTAGAAGGAGTAATATAAGTAGGCCTATATGAGCTGCTTTACCTTTAAAAGTGACAGTTACAGCGTCTGATCTCTGAGATCCATGTTGATTGTGAGCCTGACAGTAGAAGCGTCCACTCTGTAGTGCACTGAAACTCTGTCCAGATCCAACAGCTGAGGTTTCATTCTCCTTAAACCAGCTGAAGTTCAGAGCAGGAGGGTTTGAGTCACTGATGCACTTCAGAGTCACTGAATCTCCCTCCACTATTACACCAGGTCCACGCATCAACACTGAGACGTTTCTAGGCGCATCTAAAAAGGACAAAAAATAAAACCTTAAATCATCTAATTTAAACACAATCTCCTAATTTTAAAAAGAACAAATTAATCTGTACTCACACATGACATTGAGCTGAACAGCAGGAGAGATGTGAGTGTGCCCGTCTACGGCACAGCTATATCTGCCTGAATCCTCTCTTCTGACTGACTGCAGCAGGAGTTCATTGTTTCTGTCTCTTCTCTCAGTTAATGGCTGTGAGTTTCTGTACCAGATGAATGTTGCTCTGTCAGTCAGAGCGCAGCTGCTTTTACATGTCAGACTGACTGAATCTCCCTCTGTCACTCTCTCAGGAGACTCCACCTGAAGATCTGAACACAACACACACATTATATCTAGTGCTGCTGTCATACACTGATTATTATTCAACATAATGCACAGAAGAAGAGATAAACCTCATCAAAGTCACCTGTGATAGTAAGAGTCACTCCTGGTTTACCAATCCATTTCACATCAGGTTTATCAGTGATGAATCTGAAATAGTACATGTGTGAATCCTTCAGTGTCACATGACTCAGTCTGACGGTGCAGTTCTGCTGTTTATCTCCCAGATACTGAAGCCTCTGACTGTATTCAGGATCCTCAGACAGATCTGGAAGCTCTACACCCCTTATTATTGGGCCTTTTGTCCAGAATACAGTCATGATCTGACATCCAGTAGGGTATGTATAAGTGCATCTCATTATCACTGTTGAGTCCTTTAGTGCACAGATGTGTGAAGGACTGTAACTCACACCCTCTTTCTGACTACAAACCCCTAAAAAAAGTTAATCCTGAACAAATTAGCAGCAGATTATGCATAAAAACTGCAGTATGCAAAAATTCCTGAGCAAGGGTTGCAGAGACTCACCGTGAATCATGAGCAGAAAGATCAGAGGAAGAGGAGGAGCCATTTTGACTGATGTCACCATAGCAACACCTACAACACATTTACAGTGGCTTATTTTCAGCTTTAATGTCGACATAACAAATGAAACAACAAATACTACTTTATTTATCAAAGAACATGACAGCAACAGTCATTTTTGCACTGCATGAGTTTGTAATAGTTACTGTCCAATGTATTTCACCGCCCCCTTTTGATTGACAGCCCATCATAGACAGTAATTTAATTACTTTAATTTCATACTGAGAAACTGTTATAAAGCACCTTAGTTGACTTTTGTATGCATGCATTGCTAATGTTTTCAATACATACTCTGCAGCTTGTTGTCACTCTGGTGAATATGCAGGTATATTTTTAAAAGCCACTTTAATATACACGTCTTGGGTATAAGTCTATATAATCTATCTTCATTATCTGTTGTGTAAAATATTAAAAATGATTTTTTATCAGTTTGTTTTTTGCCAACAAATCACTGCTAGAGAAAACAAATTTGTGCTATTGGACTTTTGATTTTAAACCATATAGTTACTGAGACACAGCCCTGTGACAACTAGCCCCAACCAATCTCCCATAAATCCCCCACACTTAAGATATTTGACAGAACAGTTATAAACTCATGCTCTTACCCGTTTCACCAACACCCGTGACCAGTGACAGCACTACAAATGATCAGGATGAAACCAGTATAGGCGTTTTCACACTCTGAATGACACGTGATTAACACATTATATTTTAATATGAGCTTATGACACCTCAACCAGTGCAAATCGAGCAAAAGAAGAAGTTTTAACAGACAACATTGACGCCTGTTTCACACATAGGCCAACTCCGTTTGTGCAGTGATCGTTTCTGCACCAAGTCTATTTTTGCTGTGTTGCACACGCTGAATTAAAGTGACAGCGCATGGTACGTGATCAAAATGAACATGGATTGACATGGAAATGTAGTAATCTCACCATAAATGCATTTAATTAAATTATACTACTATTTTTCACGGTCATCTTTTTACTTTGAGCCCAGTGTAAAGCAAGGACAACTATTGCTTACTTATGGCACTCGTCTCTTCGTGGAGGTGGAAAAACAAGTTCTTTATAATGCACAGGATTTCTTGTATAAAGGCATTAAATTATAGGCATAAATGCTAAACTGAGAGAAACTTTACATCAATCCATAAAGATGTTAATGTAATTCTGTTATCAAAATTGGGAATATCTATATTCAATCAGTTGCTGGGGCATTACCCCATGTAAGGCCGTGCGGACCATCCACTCTGTCTCCCAAGTTTGTATGACAGGATGGGCTTGGGAGAATGCGGGCGTTCAGATTTGTCAAAAACACAGGACAATGCTTTTATGTTTGATGTTCTTGGAACCAGGACAGTAGGAGAAGGAAAATTCCAAACGACCGAAAAAAAGTGCCGGATCGGATGTATTCAAGGTTCTTATGATTGGTCCAGACAATGAAAGGTACCCGCGAACCTTCCAACCAATGACACCATTCCTCCAAGGCGAGCTTGACTGCCAGCAATTCTCTATTACTAATGTCTTAATTGCGTTTAGCAGGTTAGGGTTAGTTCAGCTTTTGAGTTTGGAGAATGCAGCCTTGGCTGCACTGGACCAGTTGAACGCCGTTTTGGTGGAGGTCAAATCGGTCAGAGGTATAATCAATACAACAATGTAGGAAACCGTCTTTCTTTTCCACAAAGAAGAACCCGGCACCTGCAGGAGAAGAGGAAGGGTGAATTCGTTTGTTTGCCCGAGAATCCGAATTACTTTTCACCTCTCTCCATGGCCTCCCTTTCCCTTGCAGGAAGTGAGTATAATCTGCCCGGAGACGTACCTGGCAATAAGTCTACAGCACAGTCGTAAGCACGATGCGGAGGAAGAGAAGAAGTTTGAGACATACTGAACATGTCCTTCAAGTCAAGGTATTCGCTGGGCACGTTAGACAGGTCTGTATGTTCATCCTGCAACACAGAGCAAATCACAGAGAAACAAGAGGCATGACAATCCTCGCTCCAAGACAAGACAGTGTTCTGACGCCAGTTTATGTGAGGGTTATGGAGTGTGAGTCAGGGATGACTAAGGGCGACTGGAGCCAGGGCAGAGTCAATCAACAAAAATGCAATGTCTTCCCTCGTGTGATGAGACTCACCGGCCCAGTGGAATGGGTAATGGATAGGTGCTGTCCACCAAGAGCACTGATGGAAATTGGGTGAGTGAGGAGAACCACTGGAATCTTGAGTTTGTGAGCCATGTTGACATCCAAAGAATTTCCACTAAGGCTTCACAGAGATGATGCGTAGGAACCCCACAATAGAGAAAAAGTCCAAGAGTCTGACGTCGCACCTTCTCCTTCTGAGAAAGACGAGCTCTGCCCACCTGCATGGGTTCAGGATCGAATGAGGGGCCGACCACATCGATGGAAGTGACAATGGAATGGTTATCCATGGCTGGAACAAGGCTTTGAGCGCATTGATCTCGACGCAATCCAGACACAGTCAGGCAGTAAGTAATCCAGATTGAATGATCATGTCAGAAAACAATTGCATCTTCATTTTGTCTCTAATTGGACAGCCTTTGGTGGGTCAGCACCCTGAGCAGAAATGGAAGCTTTAGCGTTAAGTTCTGCCAGGAAGACTCAATTGTCACTTATTACCTTCTCTTCTATCCAATCATGTCTAATACTTGCGGTATAAAAGACCGGTACTTACACATGTTTGAGTTCGCAGATGCTGACGCTTTCATTTAGTTCGCAGAAAAGGACGCCGGCCATTCACTCACATTCCGATTCCAATCGTTACAACACAAGTCATACCGTTGATTTGACCTCACCAACTCCAGCGGTGCGTGAGTGCGAGACACGCGTGTAGGAAACCAGCGTGTGGGCTTTAAATCTCATGATCTCCTTAGACGGTTTTTCAAGTTCAACTTTCAAGGCTTTTACATTGGTTTCCAAGTTGTAGTAGGCGCTTGCAGCAGCCATTGTTAACTTGTCCCCTTTACTATGACAAACTTCATTCAGGTGAGTATATCAACTTGGCTTCTTAGCTGCTCACTTCATCAGCGGTAGTTCAAATTGATGACTACATGTGGTGACGTAGCAGTTTTCTTAAACTGCTGATTCAGAGACTGCAACGCAACATATTGTAACGCTTAAACAGTAGGACCGGATAGCTCGCTGAATGGTTGTAGCAAAGTGTAAGCAGATTCACGTAACTGCCACAACGCAGTGGTAATTTATTTTCAGCGTCGTTGATTCCACGCACATATGGGCAGTTTGCAAAATACTAACAACTGCGTTGCCGAACAGAATTAAACAAGTTTAAGAGCAAATTAAATACTAAATAGGCTCTATATATTTTCAGCTCGCGCTCCTCATCTGCTCTCAACATTGTGAGAGCGCCTTAATTCCATTTTAAGGAGCAGTAGCCTACCTATCAACTTGTTTAAGCCCTTCTTAAATTCGTTATTGCTTCGGCATTTATGGAGATGTTTTTGCAAATCACTTCCCAATCACAAAGCTCTCTACTTCCACCTAGATGATTGCAGACTTGAAAAAAAAAAAAAAAAAAAAAATCGTAAAATGTGAAAAACATGTAAATACATGACCATATCTTAAAAGAAAGAAGCTGAGCTTAAGAGCAAGTTGGTCATTGGACGTTATTCATGCTTAGTAGATGGTAGTGTATATATGTAGGGCTTAATGGGCATGTAGCAGGATTATATAATACAAAGGAAATAAATTATATATTTACAAGTGCTGATAATTCTGTATAACAGTTTTACATTTTATATATATTTGATCATACCATCAATATCTTTTAATACTTAAGTTTAAGTTCTTCAATAACAGAAATACGGTATAATCGCCGTAACACAAATTATTCTGGCGACTAATTTAATCCACTGATATGTGTTATAGAAATATTTATGTAATATGTATTTGGTATTAAATGTATAGAGAAGGCAGACTAAGGATGCTCAGGTCAAAGGTCATATACTTAGCCAAAACATGCTTAACACAGTAGAATTAACAGGAGTTATAAATTAGATTATAACATCCAAACCAATCACCAGAACAAATCACAGTCAGGAGACTCGAGTGACATTTACTCGTCTGTACGATTTTAAATGTTAATTTATTTCTATTCAAGGGACTCACTCGATTGCCATGGCCAGAGATTTCTCAGCCGTGAATAAAACTTTCTTCCTACAAGAGCAACTCGAGAGTATGTCAGATTCTTCTATTTCCATTCTGATCACGGCCGGTTGTTCCTTCCTCATCAACAATTATGAAATCAATGCGTGATTGGTCTCCGGTGCCCCTAGGGCGTGCGAAAGGTTTGGCTCGGAATACCCCACGGATGTTTTCATATAATATGCTGGAATTGTCATTCGAGGGCGAGTAAAGCGCATAGTTTTTGTCTGTCCCTTTGGATGCAGTCGGGCTGCTGCTCCCGACACAGGGGGTGGAATTTCAACAGCTTGTTTGCAGTTTCGATTACCTCTCACAGACAAATTTCAAAACTTTTAGCTTCACATTCAAACCGAAGTCAGATTAAGATGGAGACTCAAGAGGTGTCAACATGTAGCAACATTCCGAATGGTTAGTTGACGAATTATGTAGCTTATGCGTAGCTATCTTCTAGACACTGATTAGCTATTCTGTCTCGACATTAATCATCTTTTGAGGTTTTTTGAAGAGCTGCATGGATCAAACTGTATTCAGCTTGTTTACACCAGGAACACACTTACTCATGTGTAACTTGTGCATTCAGTACTCATTGAGTCCCCCTAGTGGGCTGGATAGAACAGCACAACTCTAAGGTAATTTACAATACCCTGACATTAGTGATGTGCGGATCGATTCTAAAGTATCGATATTTACGATCCCAATGTCTCCTGCTCTAGTATCGATTCTCATATTAAAAGACCAATACTTAAACTCAGTAATTTGGAGTGAGTGTTTATGTTATCATAAGTAACTTGCTGTCACCAGAAAAGTCTAATTATATCCGGTTAGGGGAAGGAACTACTTCTCCTTCTGCCGGTCAGTTTTGTGTGTACTGCGGCTCTGTGACGGAGCTGCACCCTTTATTTACATTTCCCCCTACGAAGACTGCAGACTGCAGAGTGACTATGGCTGACCGCAAAATGAGTCATGTCTGGCTGTATTTTAGCTGTAAAGACAGCAGTGACGCTGTGTGTGATGTGTGTGGAAAGACAGTGAAATACAGTGGTAGCACTACAAACCTCACTAAACATCTGAGGTTAAGTCACAAGTGTGAATATGATGATATAATAAAGCGGCGATCTGAGGAGGAGGTCCAGGGTGAGAAGACGCAAGGTGCTAGGGCAAGACAGACTTCAATCAGCGAGTCATTTGGCAGCGACAGAAGTTATCCAGGTACAGAGAGATAGCGTGATAGTCACGTTATCACTGACTGTGGGAAAGTTATTCACGTCTGTTCAGGCTTTAGTTTTTTAATGTTCAAGAATTCCCCGGAATCCCAGCATTCTTACAACAAGCTAACAGAAAGCAGTTTGTTCAAATAGAAAATACCAGTGAAACATGAAGTTAGCCTAAGGAAATAAATGCAACAACGAGTAGCTTTCCCGAGATCAGTGCTAAGAGTGTATTGAGAGAGGCTGCATATAGCCTATAGTTAAAACTAATAGGATTTAGACGGATCTCTTTCGTCCCCCTGGCCATCATACTGTACAATAACTCCTAGTCATGGCAGGGAGGACAATAGACAAAAGAACAATTTATATCTCCATCTGTACTCTTTGCTTCCATCTACACTCAATTTGCACTGTGACTACTGTGTTTACTTTAAACTAGTTGTCACATCACACTACAAATAAAATACGTAAAAAGTATTGGTATTGGTATCAGTATCGGTATCGACAATACCAGTATTACTTGGTATCGGATCGAATAGGAATTAAGTGGTATCACACATCACTACCTGACATATGCGAGGCTGCATGACGTGAAAGACCTGGAAGTGGATTCTGAACTGCTCTTGTAGACTTTCAATTTCTTTTCTGTACTTGGCAAAACACATCTTGCATTTGGGAGCATCTTTGCACATCTCCTCGCAGGCAGAGAAGTGTGTCAAATTTACCGGATTGGATGAAAACCGTTGTGAAAAAGGTTAAGTTTACTTTAGCTGCTTTAAAGGCACTATTGAAAATAAAGTTATTGTTATTATCGCCCGTGTTTTCTCTGGCTGGCCGCAGTATCGCTCCGAGCGGGAGAATGAAAACCCGAAGTAGAGCTTGAGTGGTCTGTGTTTCGGTTAGTCACTCACAACTTGTTTCTGTTGGAACTGTTTTCATCGTCGTAGACGGAATAAGTTGAAATGTAAGTTGCTATATATTAGGGACTTTTTTATAGAAATGTTGTTGTTCCGAACCGCAAGATTGCGAGTGTAATTTTGTGCAGTAATGCTTATATTAATAATCTTATGTAGTTTGATCTATTTTTTTTCTCTCTCTAGCAATCTCTAAGTGTAATGGTCTTCAATATTTGTTATGCTGTTATTCTTGATTTATTGAATGACAGACAAATGTGGAATTTTACACTAGAGCCTTATTTTTTTTTCCTGCCTTTTATTGGAAACATGAATAATACCGATACTCACGGTCAAAAACATTAATAATCTCAATGAAGTACGATTCATACATCTTACATCGAGAAACACACAACCTAGTGATTACACAGTTTTACATAAATTCATTAACCGTTTACTTTCATTATCACACATCCATCTATAAAATGATCCCTTAATTACTTCAGTCACATCATCATGGCACTCCTGTCAATCATTCAAGGCTCCTCCCACAAAGAGATGCATAAAGGCTGTAATATTTACTGTGTCCAAAACAATACAGCCTCATGTTATGCTGAATAAGAAAGAAGGAAAGTGAAAACATTAATAATGAAATATTTAAATAAAAGCTTCAACAACATTTGTCATAAGGAAAGGCTAATAGATTGGGTTTTGTCTCTATCTAGTGGGTATTCTTACTTACTGGAAGATTTTCATACAGAGACGAGTCCAGTTTGGGTTTACAATCATCAAGTTGAGCAGCCTTTACGAATGAAGGTAAAAGTAAAAACAGGAGTGTGTTATTTAAATTTCCATATACTTTGTCAATATAGATATTTTCACACTGACATTTAGCATTTAATTTATTTTGGCTAAAGTGAAGAGAGTTTACTCTTTTGTAGGAAACACTTACCGTTATATTCTCATACACAGGATCCCTCAATTCAACATCATAAGCGTTGCGTCTGTCATGATCAGGTCTGGACTGATTCATCTTTGCCATTAAAGAAAAAACAGGGTTTCACTTTATTTTGATGGTCCCTTAAACACATTCTGTAGTCTATAAGTAACATTGCACCTTCATGTCTACTAACTCTCACTAGAGTATTAGTAGACTGGTAGGGTTAGGGTTAGAATAAATTGACATGTAGTTGCAAAGTTACTTATAGTCAGTAGACCAGGTGTGCCCAACCCTGCTCCTGCCGATCGACTGTCCTGCACAGTTCATCTCCAACCCTAATCAAACACACCTGAAGCAACCAATTAACGTCTTCAGGATCTGAAGCAACCAATTAAGGTCTTCAGGATCACTTGAAAATTAAGGGCAGGTGTGTTTAATTAGGGTTGGAGATAAACTGTGCAGGACCGTCGATCGGCAGGAGCAGGGTTGGGCACCCCTGCAGTAGACTGTCTCTTGGACAGGGGTAGGCAAGTTCGGTCCTGGAAAGCCACTGTCCTGCAGAATTTAGTTCCAACCCTAATCAAACACACCTGAACAAGCTAATCAATGTCTTCAGGATTACTAAGGCTATAGGCAGGTGATGTTTTTCTCAGTGTTGGAGCCAAACTCTGCAGGACAGCACTCTCTAGGACCGAACTTGCCTACCCCTGCTCTTGGAGGACCAACACAATAAAGAGTTTGCAGATATGAAGCAGATAGTCTACTAATACTCTAATGAGAGTTAGTTGACATGTAGTTGCAAAGTTACTTATAGTTATGTAAGGAACTCAGCTTTTTGGAAATATTAATAATCAATAATAACTTGTTATTATTAATTATGAATATTTGGGTCAGTTAATTGGATTAACTTGATGTGGCTGAATTAATATTAGAATCAATTAATCAGTTCGTCCAACGAACTCTTTTGATTTATTAATTTATTCTAAGAAAAATGTATCTTCCATGGCCGCAGAAGAATAATTATTTCTAGGCATTTACAGCACTATGAAGAAGTAGCAAAAACCGTGATCGTAAAAGTGACTCTGTATTGCAAACAAAACAGAACCAAATACATATTATGTACAAGTTTTATTAACTAAATATAGATATTTATATGAATATAAATAAACTAAACAACATACACGCATGAATACATAAATAGGTGAGTGATAGAACGAAACCGAAAACGGAACTATTGAGAAGTTCCATGTAACTATATGAGAAGAACATCAGCATTTCATTTTCAAAGCATCAAATCAAAAGTATACTTGCATGCCTGGGTAGCGTACACTATTATCAAAGTTGTTGAAAACTGAAGTTGTTGATGATTCTGCGAGTGTCAGATGTTGAAGTCTCAAACATTTTCTTCTTTGTTGGATGAAGAAGATATGATGAACTTGCATGGTGGGTTAGAGTCCTTGTTATAAACTCCTGAGATTGTCCTTGGTTCTTTGTGAGAGTGTCCTCTCTCTTCCATGAGGCCGGATCTGGTTGGGATCCAGGCCTGCTGGGCAGGGCCGTGCACAGACCTTTTGAGGGGCATGTGGTGAAACTGAAAAAGGGCACCCCCTCCCTTTTTTTCCCCCACCAAATAATCAGAATTCATATAAGTAAAAAAAATAGTTATATCATTTATAAATTTTTTTATAAATGTTATAGTTATAAAAAAATGTGTATGTAATATATATATATATATATATATATATATATATATATATATATATATATATATATATATATATATATATATATATATATATATATGTATATTATTTTTTTCTTTTGTTCTTTGCACATACAAAGTTCAATAAAATATATTATTTTTTTAGCTATTCTGTTTGGTTTCATAAGCTAATTTATTTGGTTAACATTGCTCTACCTTCCCCTCTTCTCATTGTCACACATAAACATGGGTCAAGTATTTTTGAGAAACTATTTTGAAATATATTTTAAATAATTATGTCCAACTCAATTCCAGATTATAAGAAACTATAGCCACACAATGGTAGCCATACAACTATAGCATTTCCAACATGTATCCGCCTACCTGGCAAAAACTTGATACTGTGGAGGACCAGGAATGTTGGTCTCTTGAAGGTCCCTTGTTCACTACACTTTCCCTAAAATAAGCCAGCAATGAAAATAAATAAATAAAATAGTGTGAAAAGTACAGTTGCAGTGAAAAGCATTTCCGAAGGATCACGTGACACTGAAGAGTACTGAACTTGAGTAATGATGCTGAAAATTCAGCTTTGATCACAGATGTAAAATACTTTTTAAAATATTTAAATAGAAAACAGTTATTTTAGATTGTAAAAATATTTCACAATATTACCGTTTTTCCTGTATTTTGGATCAAATAAATTAAGCATTGGAATGAATTAAATCATGAATTACATTCTGCATGATAAAATATAAAGATTTCACAGTGATATATATGGAAGCACATGGGTAGCAAAATTCAATTTGAAATGTAATATGCAAAATGACAATGCAATATGTAAAATGGCAATGCATTCTGTATTTAAATTTACATTTTACACTAACATTCTAGCAACGTTTGGTGCAAAATGTAAATGAAAATGAAATTACAAAATTTACATTTGCCATTTCACACACTAGTTTTAATTTGCATATTGAAACGCTTTATAAGTTGCAAAATTAAAATTAAAATGTATTACAGAAATGTTTAGATATGTGTAACATGTTCAAGCAAAAACTGTGGCAAAATGATCATTCAAATGTTATTTTTCTTAATTGCATTTACACTCACAGTCAATACACTTGCGATTGCATTTTCATTAAATGTCCCGCAATGAATGTAGCAAAATTCAATGTGCACATTGAAAATGCATTCCGAGCCAATCACGTCTCCGCCCCCTCCCGCCCTGCCAATCACTGCATCAAGGCGGGGTTTGAGTTGTGTTGTCCGGGGTATTAGCATAGACTGTAAAAAATGGGGTATTATTATGCATAAGGTTTAAGTGAGGCAACATGGACAAGTCAGTTCCACAACTTCTCCGAGAAGCTGCTCAAGCAATAGAGCGAAGTGCAAATGCTGCCCCTTCAGAAAGGCCATCGTCAAGTATGACGCCTCCTGATCGAAGTGGTGGGACACGGGGTAAGTTGGCAGAAAGAAAAGAGACAAGGGGTCGGTCGTCAAACGGCAGGCCTAGGGTTGCCAACTTTCACTCGTGGTCTGGACTGTGGAGTGTATTTGACGATCACACTCTTACGTGACCATAGAGCGTCTTTACCTGCGGTCACTACTAGATTTTAAGCACGCGAATATAGCCAAAAAATCGAAATAGTCGGTCCAAAACGTTAAAATGTAACACCTACTCCACTTCACTGCAAACAGTTTGTATTCTTTTATTTCAGGTTACTTAAAGGTCATGTCGTGATGTATCGATCTTTTATTCGTCACGTCATACGAATTCGCAATTCAGAGTTTACCAAATTTTAACTTTTAGTGCAGCGAAATTCGAAACTTCCTCGCATGATCTCCCCCACTCGCATTTGTTTGAATGCAAGGCAGTTGGCAACCCTGATATAGCATTAATCAGTCAATTTATTAAAATACCAAAGACTAACATACATTTCATATTTTATGACCATTTTATTGCAGCAGAAGTTTTAAGATTATTTGCCCCATATTCAAATTCACGGGGCCGCCTGCCTAAACGTCCCAACACTGCTGGGCCTTCAGCAAAAAAATCGAAAAGTGTGTCCTACACCCATCGTTTTTTTTGTCTATCAAAAAGAAAGGAATATGAGGTCCCAAGTCCTTCAGTAAAAAACAAATTAGAGAGGGCAGGAATAGGAGAGAAGAGGATAACCTTTCCAGGTAAGACAATAACAAATATAAAAAAAATGCTTCCATTTTAATAATCCAACTCATAATCAGAATTTACATTGCATATGTCTTTTATATTTCATCTTTGTTCTAGACAAATACTGCACTCCACAGGATTTTTCAGACCATCTTTTTCAGCATTTCCCCATCTTGAAAGAGTGTGGCGGTTTCCAGCTCTTGCGATCCAGAGGATCAACGCGTTCAAAAATTTTAGCGACAATACCCTGTCCAGATGATGGCTATTGCCCTGAGTACCTCTTAAGTGAGTCTGTCATGATTGGGCAGGCTGTCATATATATCAGGCCACTCCAGAAAGATATAGATGTGCAGGTAGGTTTAAAAAAAAAAGTTAAAAACTGTGCTTAGTAATATTCTAGAAGTTGGGGAAAATTTTAAACTACCAACCTTAAGTGATAAGCTACTTTTAAATAAGGTAGTTTAGGATTTTCCCTAAATTAATATTTCTTATATTTAAAGATAACCCTACTATCTGCTAATGTTTAGGTCTTTTTTATTCTTGTGGTTCAGATTCTTGAGAGTGACCAGCCTATATCCACTGGACCACTGACAGAATGTTTGTACTGCAATGAGAAGTATAGCCTGTCAGAAATACAAGACCATGTTGATGTTTGTGAAAAGTAGGTGACATTTAAACATTCATATACAATATTCAACATTTTATATAAATAGGCACTTTTTTCCCTTTAAAATAATGTATATTTGATGTGGTTCTCTAATCTCTTAATGCAGATTTAACACTTTGGACCTTTTTCACAGACCGTGGTGATGGCTTTCCCCCCCAAAAAAATATTACTTCATAAGAGTAGTGATGTTTTTTTGATTAATGTACATTTTTCCCAACATACTTTACATTATAATTATTGGCCATTCAATTAAAGAAAAAGTTATTACTATTGTGGGAAGGTTTTTAATACTGCTGCTGAAGGAGTGATGTTGAATTTAATATTTTTCACTGCTGTACTGTGATTATGGTTATATCAGGTTACATGAGTCAGGCAAAGTGATATCAGATAACACTGGCAGTACAAGACAGGAAGAAATTGCAGCAACCATGTCAGAGGATAATGCTGAAAGGGAGGAAAGGGCCTCAACATCATTCACTACTGTTTTCTCAGCCAGTACCACCAGCCCATCAGCAGAGCCTGCCACTGAAGGTGTCTCCATCTAAATGAACATACCACTGAACATAGCTTTCTCTGTATTAGCTTTAGCACACAAATCATGTTTTTCTTAAACTATTAAAAAAAAAAACAGGCAAGCTGTCAGGGATATTAATCATATCACAGTTCTTTTGATGATTTGTTGTCATCACGTGTCTGTGTTTCCATAGAGTGGAAGATTGAGCCTGATCTTGAAACAGCTGCCCGGCTGTTTCGAAGACATATCTTAAAGAATGCTGAGGACAAACCAGACCTAGTTGTAACACTAGATCTACACAGCTGTGAAAAGGATCGGGAACGGGACATGTTAACTTTTTATAAACGTCCTAATATTGATTGGACAAGTCCATTAACAGTAAAACTTAAAGGTATGAATATTTGTATATAAAAGCATTTCATATATGATGAAGCACTCTGCATACTGCATACTTGTTTCTTATTTTACTATTTGGTTTTATTTGAGTTTTAGTAATGTGTTTTTTATGTACATTGTATGTAATTGTTTAAAAACAGGAGATGCTGCATTAGGGGATGGAGTAACACGGCACTTTTTTACCTTGATAATGGAAAAGCTCCACAATGGATTTGAACTTGACATTGGTAAGTTACAATTTCCAGAATTAAGTGAGTTAAGGAAGATAAAATGTGTCTGTAAAGTTAGTATACAATTTTAACAGTTGAACGTATCTTTGACATACCATTTCTTTGACCTCCACTTTAGTTAGGGTAAAGGGTATGCAAATACAGAATGACATTTTAAGAAAAAAAAACATTTACATTTACATTTTACATTTATTCATTTAGCAGACGCTTTTATCCAAAGCGACTTACAAATGAGAACAATAGAAGCAGTTAAAACTAACAGTAGGACAACAATACGTAAGTGCTATAACCCCTCTCAGTTTAACTTAAGTGCAGTGTTTTTTTTGTTTTTTTTTTTAAGAATAGAGGAGAAGACATTTGAAGTTTATTAAAATTTTAAAACAATAAAAAATGTTTTACTCAATTTAATAAGTATGAGCATAGTTAATAGAAGGGTTTATTAAGAATGGTCATCTAAGTGCATTTTTCTTGTTCTAAATTTACCAGATAACTGTGGGAAAACACTTTTATTCAACGGAGCAGATGATCACAAGGTTCCTTCGACATCTAGAGCACTTTTGGATGGTGACCTGTTCAGAGTTGTGGGAAGAATGATTGGACATTCATTTATTAATGGAGGTCCACTCTACTCAGGACTTAGTGCAGCTTTCTTCCCCCTTTTAAGTGGCAGTAAAAAGGATGAATCTCCAATTCTGGAATTGAAGGACTGTCCTGATACAGATGTGATTGAAGTTGTGTCCCTTGTATGTATACTCTGTCTTTTGTCTCTGTGGAAAAACATACATTTTAACAAGTTTAAGTCTTACATTTTCACATTTTGTATAAATCATAGCTGGAAAGCCAGAATGAATTGAATCCGAACGAAATGGACAGTATCAACAATCTGGCCATCAGTTGGGACCTGCCAGCAGTCAACAACATCAACAGAAGATGGTTGGCAGAAACCATTCTCTACCATGGGGTATGTATTATATTATTTAAAAGTGAAAGCTGTTAACTGCCATTGGATATGCTACTTCACTGTCTCTACCACTACAAAAGAAAAAGAATCTTCATGCAAGTAGTTAGGACAAAGGTTTATCATGGTATTTATCATGGCTTGCATGGCATTTGTCTTACTTGTATGGTTTATGGTTAATTTCTAGGTTGTTGGTTGACGTGAAAAACAGATTTCACAGCTGCGGAGAGGACTCAAAGATACTGGTGTTTTGAGAATGATAAAAGAACAACCCAGTCTAGCTGCAGTACTGTTTCCCAGATCTTCTGCACTAGTGCTGGAACCAGAGGTCTTTTCTACTTTATTTATTTTTTATTGATGCTTGCAGTAAATGAACTGGGCTGGTAAAAGTTTACTAAAATGCAAGAAGGGGGAGGGCAGTTTCTAATAAAACACTAGGTAGTTGAATTAATTACTGATATAGTTTTTGGGTAACGCTTCCTTTTACAGTACAGTACTTACGTGTACTTACAGAACAGTACTTACCTAAAAAAGTACTGGCTAATATAATTACATGAGTTAGGGGTAGGTTCAGGGTTAGTACATAGTTATTACCCAGTAATTGTAATTACTATAAGTACGTAGTAAGTACATGGGTAACAGGACTGTAAAAGGAAGCGTTACCAATTTTTGCAGCCCTGTGTTTAGGCTTGTATTCAATGCTGCTATCTTTGTATTAGATGATACTTAAGAGAGTCATCTGGCCAGAACCAGACAGTGATGAAGATGAGTCCCAATTCAACCTGGAGCAATCTTGTGATGTTACGGCCTTCTTGCGTGAATATATTCAAACAGGTAAAACAATTGTGCTTGTAATTTTTTTAAGTTTAATGCGCGTTAAATGTTCAGCAGCAGATGATTGTATGTGTAGGAATGATGCAATAGAAATGTTGTGTTTGACCCAAACTGATGCAGGATCACCTGCTGAACTGTGCGAGTTGCTGAAGTTTTGGACTGGCTGGGCTGTTCTGCCTCAACATCTGTATGTTGAAGTATCACCTGACCTGTCATTGCCAGTGGCTTCAACCTGCCTCACAACACTTAAACTTCCTTTAAGATGCAGAACCTTTCTTGCATTTACACAAGCCATGAGAGCATCAGTTTCATCCACAAGGTTTGGCTTTGGCCTTGTCTGAGTTGTTACATTTAAAATTGTTCATGAACTGATAAATGCATGTTTGGGGAAAAAAATGTAATGACGTGTTTGTCGTCTTCAGTATTTTTATTATTTTCATACATTTTTCTTTTTTTAATGCATGTTCTTGAAAGGAACTTTCCCAGTTTTGCATTGTTTGAAATTCTTACGAGTTAAATGAAGTTAACATAAGAACAAATTAAATACAAATGTTAATAAGAAAACATTACTCTTGTTTCTCACAAAGCCTTAATGCAGTTAAGGCATTTCATTCACAATGTTACAATAAACTAACCAAAAGAATGTCAGTTCATGGTGTCAGTCCTCAATGCTCAAAACAAGAACATCTAATATCTCAACATCTCTGTCAGTTGTGCCACTGTGGAATTATAAACATTCACTGTGTCATTTAGGGGAACATCCCGGTCGGGAAGACCTGCAATCTCCTCTGCAGTGAGGCTGCGTGGCAACTGCACATCTGGGATTGAAATGCTGTTTGCATCTGGTGATGGCGCAGTGGATAAGACACATGCCTTTGGTGTGAGAGACCCAGGTTCGAATCCACTGTGAGACACCAATGTGTCCCTGAGCAAGACACTTAACCCCTAGTTGCTCCAGAGGCGTGCGACCTCTGAAATATAGCAATTGTAAGTCGCTTTGGATAAAAGCGTCAGCTAAATGAATAAATGTAAAATGTAAATGTAAATGCATCTTCCATGGCATGTGGTCCATCCCAGTCAACACCATAGTCCTCATCAACCTTAAAAAAAATATTATGTTATAATGCAATTATATTATGCAAAATAACAAGCGTTTATGTGCCACCAAGGCATAAATGTATTGTTCTGATGTAGTTCTGATATTCAATTTAATTTAATCAATCAATAATACTATTGATCAGCATTACCAAACGTGGACGTTTTATTATTTTAATTAATACTGTGGAGCTGCTTTGATACAATCTGTGTTGTGAGAAGCGCTGTACAAATATTCCTGACATATTCTTGACTTATGAGTGAGGAAATTAAATTGAATAATTTGTTAAATAAGACTTCCCGAATGTCCCAACTTCGAGACATTTAGTGGTTTAATGCAGTGCTTCAGTTCTCAAACAAAATCCTGGGGTTTGAGATGGAGACAAAACGTGCCCATGGGGGATGTGCCTCCAGAACAGGTTCTGAAAGCACTGGTTTAATGGATCAGCATAAGAGTAAATGTTATTGTTCTTGAGTTTAAATGTGCAAACATACAGTCCCTAAATCATCGGCAGCATCTCTGTTTTGCAGCCACAGTTGATATGGAGATCGACCGTTCTCCGTTCTCAGTCTGTGCAAATTCCATGCTTCTTTAAAAGTGTTAAGCTGATGTTGTAACTGGGAGGAAAAGGTCCAATGCAGAGCGAAAAGGTGGATCTCATCATCAGGGTTCAACAGTCCAGTCACTTCCAAATGGTAAAACAATGCGTGGAACAAATCAAGGACTTGTGTGTATACATCTCGCCAAAGATGTTCAATCCTAAAAAAAAAGATAATGAAAACAAGTATCACACTACGATCACTAAAATTCATAACCTTTTAATAGATCAAAGCCATATCTGTGCGTTTATATTTGAATTTGACAGGTGTTTGAATAGTCTTGACCACTGGTGTCCAATCCAGGACCTGGAGATCTACCTACCTTCAAAGTTCAGCCCCAACCCTGATCACACACAACTGCACCTAATTAGACTAAGCTAATTAAGATCTTTAGGAGCACTTGAAAATTACAGGCATGTTTGATTTGGAGCAGAATATCTGTTCCAAACAGATACAGTTCGACATTCTGTGCGAACAGAATATCTGTTCCTGGATAGGCAGATATCCAGGAACAGGAGACTGGACTACCTCCATATTTGACCATGAAGATGGTGCACTGTAAAAAAAAAAGTTGCCTGTAAAACTGTTGTATATTGCTGTAAAATTGTTAAGAACAAAACTGTAACGCAATTTTAGAGCAATTAACAACAGTTTTACACGACTTTATTAGCAACTTTTTTGCCAGTAAATTGAACTAAAGCTTGATGATTAATGTACTTTCCTGCAGGACAGTCATCCCAAAGATTTTTCAAGCAAGGAATGGGCCAAGATTGCAGTAGAAAGGTGACAGATGCTTCTAAGCACTTACAGGCTGCGTTTGTGAAGAGGTTATAAAGATTAAATTATTCTGCGTTACGTTCTCAGAATCACTCCAATGTGTATCAATAAACTTTCTATAATAGTTTACTGATGCCTTTGTTGAAGGCATCAAAGGTATTGTTTTGCATAAAATTTTGTTTTTGGCAGTAAAATGACTTGCCGGTCATGGGGTTGAATAATTTTGATTTCAACTGTACATATGTGATAGAAATGGTGTCCATCAAAGAAAGCCAATCTTTAGCATTAATTTTGATTATGGCTTTTCGAGGATGCGTGTATGGAGCAAGTGGTGGTTTGTTGTCTCACTAATTGTGTCATCAGGTTCTGCGCTACTATTGGTTTTTGATTTCACAGTTGTCGTAAGGAGAAGACACTGCATGACTGTGCCAGAATTTCGCCAGAGGTAAAATGTGATTGTTATGGAATTAATCATCAGTTAGTGAACATTATGTCAAGCAAACATAAACAAATATATAGGAAAAGCATTATGATTTCAAACCATACAAGTCATTTTTCATTTACCTCTGATTGTGAACGCTCCTTCCCGTAATGTGAGAATTGCGGTTTTCTCCACGGTTCTGTACCATAAATTGAGCCACCTCAATGTTTTCTCCTCCTTTATCTGAACGAACACGAGATGGCAACCCATACTGGGTAACAGCACCAAGGAAAGCATCCAGCACAGTGGTGGCATTATTGTTAGTAGCAGCATTCAGATATACTACAAGACGACTAAACCCATCAATACCTCCATGGATCACGAATCGCCAGCTGATTTTAGACAAAAAGGATGAGAGACAAGAAAAGAACATCAGAGTTACATTTTGACTAGAAAATGTCCATGACTTTTTCTATCACCACCCTTATAAATCTGTCTTGTATATAATTTAATAATTAATATAATTATAACAACAATGTTGTCATTCAAAGTATAATGCTTAATATTATTGTCTCACAGTATATGTGCAGTAAATGAAAATATGTAGGTCCCTCACAAGGAGATCATAATATTTGGGGGTCCTTGGCATGAAAACATTTGACAATCCCAGTTGGGTGCCATCCAAAAAATCGTATTACCGTATTAATTTGTGATTTCCATCTATATGCCACATGCAATTCGGAGCAGGAACTGAGTACTGTCTGCGATGAAGAGTCCGGTTAGCCAGGGCTCGAAGTTGTGTTCCCTCTGGGCCCACTCTGTGTAGTGATTCACGTACCCTAAAAACTTCAGATGATGAAATATTGTGATTTTTGTAATGTTGCGTTTGCTTAAAGTTAATTAGAGTTGGGTAAAATCACTTCTACTTGATGCAAAGTAAATACAAGAATGTCAAAAAGAGAGTTACTGAGATAAAAAATAATATTGATAATGACTAATGGTTTTTATATCTTCCAGAACTGAACTGGACTTAATGTTTGTGTGTACACACCAAATATCTTATTAGCTATCTGGTTAGTGTAGACTGAAGGCAGGTTTATACTTCTACATTGGACCAAAGCCGTTTGCTCTGTGTAGCTACGATGGTTACACCTCTCCATTATATGATTGCATGTTATTTACGCAGAATGCAAGTGCATATATATAAGGAAAAGCTCATAAAACATGAATCTAAATAACAATTAGTCATCATAACGTAAAATACCTGCTTCTGCTGCATTTTACTCCTGTAGTCGACACCACTGGTTTGGCTGTATACTTGCAGAACAATACAAACACACCAAGGCAGAGCTATAAATGCAAACAGCCACGTAGGGCACCTCATATAGAGGCTATGCAGGTCTGCCATAGGTCCGACATAGAAGTATAAATCAGCCTGCAAGTATGTAAACAAAAACAAACTTACACTGAATCAAATGTCCACTTGCTTGGAGAAAAGCTCTCATCATACGGTACCCACACCGTGGGTGCTCCCTTTGAATTTCCATCACCAAACTGTCCAGTTCTGTATTGTCAATGCTAGAGTACAACTCTGAAACTCTGCAGAACAAGTGCATAATAGAGTGATATATTTAGCATTAGATGCATCAGATATTTTATGATTTTATGTGATGAACAGAATTGTGTAAACCCTATACACATATGTCTGTTTCTTAGTTATTCATGTCATATCTGAATGTCCTAGTTTAATTTCTACCCATCAGATTATTCTATTCAATTGTACAAAGCAGGTCTAAATACATCAGTCACACAGGATAAGACTTGCCGGTAGTAGTATGTTTGTATGTAAATCAATTGTTACTTCTGAAATGAATTGAAGTAGATAACTATTAACAGTTACTACATTTTTTTAATGCCTTTTTTATTAAAATCCCCTTGTCAGAATTCGGGAATAAACTCAGAGATTATGGCCTTGAGGTATTTGTATAAAATCATTAAAATATATTTAAGTTGTTATTTACTTCAGTCCACACTGCTGCATTCGTCGATGTACCGTCCATCGACTAACTCCATACAAGGCCGCGATATCTTTAACTTTTAACCCATACATAAGATACCCCTCTATAGCCTCGCCAGGGATCTCCACGGCTGGTCTCCCCACTCCCCTAGGCCTATCCGAATACAATTGTTCTTCCACCACCTTTAAGAGGTCAGCAGCCAAACGGGTGTTGGCGCCTGATAAGGCAGAAAATTCTCCCAGACGCTCCAAAAGCGTACTGGTTCTATCACCTACATACGCGTAATAATCTTCGGAAATACTACCGTTTCTCTGTTCACGCTCCACTTCATCTGCTAGTGAATTTAACGCTCGTATTAGCTCTGCCGCCGCCATTTTTCCAACACTTCTAAAAACACGTAACATAGCAACATGTTATGTTTACCTGTTGCCGAGCCCCGCCTTGATGCAGTGATTGGCAGGGCGGGAGGGGGCGGAGACGTGATTGGCTCGGAATGCATTTTCAATGTGCACATTGAATTTTGCTACATTCATTGCGGGACATTTAATGAAAATGCAATCGCAAGTGTATTGACTGTGAGTGTAAATGCAATTAAGAAAAATAACATTTGAATGATCATTTTGCCACAGTTTTTGCTTGAACATGTTACACATATCTAAACATTTCTGTAATACATTTTAATTTTGCAACTTATAAAGCGTTTCAATATGCAAATTAAAACTAGTGTGTGAAATGGCAAATGTACATTTTGTAATTTCATTTTCATTTACATTTTGCACCAAACGTTGCTAGAATGTTAATGTAAAATGTAAATTTAAATACAGAATGCATTGCCATTTTACATATTGCATTGTCATTTTGCATATTACATTTCAAATTGAATTTTGCTACCCATGTGCTTCCATAGATATAGGCTTCCTTGTCATTGTTCTGTAATGTTTTTTTTTTTAGTTACTACTACAACATTACTGTAGTAAAACCATGTTTTACTACATTTATACATGTGAGGACGAGCGGAGAGTATAGAATACTGTAGATTAAAAAAACTATATAGCGAATACGTGCATATCAACAGCCTTGAATTAACCATAATTTAATATTATTACCATAACAAGATGAAATGTTAATAAATTAAGTGTATCAGCAATCATAAATCAAAGAAGAAAATTTCTTAGAAATATATATTACCTAGGTGACGACGAGGATCACTCAGTCGCTTTGTGTAGTTTTAGTATGAAACAGCGCGGGGGCGCGCCTATGCTTATGATTTTCCGATGGTAAAAACAAATGATATGTTGTTGTATTACTTATGAATATATTGTTAACATTTTACAAAAGTCAAACTCAAATACAGTTACGGGGTTTTTGACCAGCGAATGTGTACAAATGTGCATTTTGTCCGTCATTAAAACGGTGCCGGCGGCATCACATTACATTTTCATCAACGGGTTTAGTTTGTTGTAGCTATATAGGCGCTCAGTTTTTCCTGTTGTAAAATACATTTGGCCAAAATCGCATTTTATAAAAGATGAAATGCTACTGTATGCACAGGATATTTAAGTGTAGGCTATCTATTGGCTTTGACTAGATGGCAAATTCTAGCCTAGACCTCTCTCTCATGTCCCACATGTCTCAGTCAGACATCAAATAAATAAAATATGAGCTTTTATAGACAAAGTGTTTAGTACTTATTCAAACAACAAGGTCTTTATTTACCCTTGCAAAACTTCGTTCAGCTGCTGTCTGCTGTGCGGCTGCTGCGGAGCTTCAGTTCATTCAGTCACGATAGAGGGGGCGGAGTTATCAGGTTTACTGACAGTTTGAGGATCGAACAAGATTTACACAAGCTCTTTTTAAGAACTTTTATTGGCTAAATATTTTTTAAACAGACAGACAGACGTAAAGGGTGACCAATAGCAATAGCATTGATTTATTGAAGAAGAAAAAAAACACCACCACCACCACCACCAAAAAAAAAAAAAAGGGCACTTCGAGTGTAAGAGCAAAAAGGGCATGTGCTCTGCACAGGTTGAGCCCTACCTGTGCATGTGCCTGCTGCTGGGAGGCCTCTGGGCCCCCATGGAGGGGGGGAGGGGGTTTCCCCGTATCACCTGAAACAATGTTTGCGGCAGGATGAAAACTACCAAGAGAGGGCGGTCACTGTTGCCTGCCTCTGATATAGCCTGAGAAAGAACCAACCCCTAAGGTTTGAATGGACCAATGAGTAAGGTAACATGTCCGAGAGGGGAACCGGCTCTTAGTTGATTTATGGTCTTTGTCCCCAGCGTGCTTAGACTGTTCATTCAAGCTCAAATAGACATAACAAATTCACATTGCATTCTAAGAGAAGGTGATGTACATTTAAGTGTGTGTCATTAAATGAGGATTCATTAGGTAGGAAGAATGATACAGGTGAGGTTATATTGACCGTTGGGTGGTTGTGCAACCACATACACCCCAATCAAACATACCATGTTGTTATACATGATAGTACACGAGACAGTAAATCATCACAGTTTCTGTGAGGCATGTTCCTTCATAGATCAGAGTAATACCACAAAGTTTATTTAATTAAAGATTGTCTCTCTCTCTTAAGCATGTGGCGCATGTGGCCACATTCCTTTGAGGTCGTAAAAGTCTGTTATCAGTCTTAAAGTGTTCTGTAACCGGACACCCGGCTGACAAAGTAACTTCATTTGTGAGGTTAGTTTTGGGGGAGAGTTTCATAGACCTTTATATTCATTAAATATAATGAATATGAATAATTAGTGTGTGTCTGATTGGTCCAGACCCTACAGTTAACAGAATGTTCAAAGGGACCATCAAAATAAATTGTTACCAAAAACAGAATAGAGAGAAATTAAATAATGTCTATAAGCAACTCACTAGAAAAAGTCACTAATTCAGACTTTCACTTTTAGTTACAAATGAATTTACCTGATCAGTAAACTTCTGAAAACCAAATAATTTTTTCTCACCTGAGACTCCTGTGTGTCATTTCTCTTTTTCAAACACCAGCTTCTCCTTTAAAGACAATGATTTTATACAATTACAACCAATCAGAACCTATTTGATGTTTAATACACAGATTTGATTTTAACCAATATTTCTCTATTGGACATGGCACTGCCGTTTTGAATGTGATGAAACTGGTCTATCTTCAGGATTTACTGCAGTAATGAGCTTCAGATTTCATTATTCAATAACTAAATTATGTTTTATTTACAAAGTTCGGGAGGAGCACGTTCAAATAATTGATCCAATTATCACATCATTCCAACCAGCTGTCGACAATTAGTAATCAACATGTCTATCCAATCAGCTTGAGTTGGAGACCTATATATATATACTCATTTGACTCACCAATGTTCCTCGACAGTTTTTCAGCATCCCTCCACCACCCCGTCTCCTCACACTCGCCTGGTTACTTCTTAACCAGCAATACGGGGGGAGTACTCTGGGTTCGGGCCAAATATCCGAGCTCGGAGCCCTCTCCCCGGACAGCACGCCAAATATGCATACCATTTATTCTATCTAACTTATTTGTAAGTGTGAACTAGTGAACTGAGTAGCTGTCAGTGTGGAAAGATAGGATGGGAAATTTTGCCTTAGCTCTCGTTCATCATGACGTCTCACTGAATTCACAACTTTCTAACTCAGTCATTCATTCACACACACTACAGAGTAACACAGACACACATCTTACCTAACACCGTGATGATCACTGCAGCTCCACAAACCCCTCCAATGGATGTGTATAATACCCACATAGCAACATTGTGTCGGCCCAGATCCGGCCCAAGTCTGGCACTTGTGGAATGCGGATCTGGCCCACATACAGCGTTGAATGACGGCCCTTGGGTGGCCCACTCCTGTTTGCCAGATCTGGGCCACAAGCAGGCCATAGCAATGCCACATGTCAGCCAAGAGCAAAGAAATAAACCAGAACTGGACCTTATCTGAACCACAAAATCTGTGTATATTTAATATGAAGTAATTTCAGCCTTAATAAAGCCTGTTAACAAGCAGAATCAGTGAATGAAAGAAGAGAACAGAAAAAGAGACGAGCAGAAACACAAGAACTACAACTGACTTCAGACACAGTCTTAGATGAAATCCACTGAAGAGAAACGAAGACATTAAATCTGTGAAGATCTCAGCAGAGGAGGAATAAACAATTCCACAAACAGCATTACCAGATTCACTTATTACTAACCAGACTGACTTTATTTCTGTCAGACGTCTGCAGAAGTTTTATTGAGAATTAACAGAGGTTTAACTCTAATTTGAAGTTACCATAACAGTGATTAGCGTTTCCATTAGTTGGTCTATTAACTCTTATTATGGCTTTTGTCTTTTTTCGCTGCTGTGGCAGTGTGTGTGTTAAGCACATTTGCAGCAGCAAAGAAAGCTTAAGTGAACTGAAATCAGGTGATGATGGTTTCCTGTTGATAGTTTTATAATCATCAGGAAAGAGACTGAATCACTGATGTCTTTCGAATCTAACAATTGTGTTGTTCCATTAATATATTCATATCACAACCACTGTTACTGCAGCATGAGATCCAGCAATATTACAACAATCAGTTAGAAGATTTTAACAACGAGCACAAAAACACTAATCTGCCATGACACACACAGACATCAAAAATCAGCATATGAATCTCAACAATGGTGACAATAATATTTAGGTAAACAGATCAATTCAGAACATCACTAAAAAGCTTGCAACAAAAACAACAGCAAAAAATAAAAGCAAATATTTCAAATTAACCTGTTACAAACCAACGCCCCCGGTACCGGGGGCAACGGGGCGCCCCCTAGGGAAAAAAAATTCAGATTCAAATTTCTAAGTAACCACTGAAATGGAATAACACAAAATAGGTATAATTTTAACCTCCTAAGACCTGGTTGTCCACATACGTGGACATAACATTGGTTGTGTACAGCATAATACTTAATTCTGTGCAGAGGTGGAAAGTCCAGGGGTCAGAAAGTAAAAGTCCTGCCATATTTTTATTCCACCCACAGCAAAAACTCCAGTGTTAAATGAAATTTACTGGGAGTTTATTTGGATCCAGACTCAAGAGTGTTAAAGTTAATGAGATAATTAAGTGAATAATTGAGTGATGATTGAGATATTATTGAAGACACCAGATGTTAACTAGCAGAATCACTGAAGGAGAAGATCTATATTTTAGTCACCGTTATGGTGATCAGTGTTTGCTTTAGTTGGGCAGGTGACCTTTAAATGTTTAACTAAAGATTTTGTTTGGCTGTTTTAACAGCTGGATGAACAAAGAGATCAGATCAGATCAGATGTTGTAGATCATGTTTAGACATAATCATCATTTGACCTGAATCACTGAACTCATTTAAAGCCTACTCTCTGACTTAAATGTATAATGATCATAACAGCATCACAGTGATTCTATAACATTAGATCCAGATTTGACAAAATAAACCAAATGATATCTTAAACGTTGTTCTGATAAATAAATAAAAATCTTTCTTTTAGGCACACACAGACATCAAGATTCAGTGTATGAATCTCAACAATGGTGACAAACAGAATATTCAATTAGGAAAAGGAAATGACTAAGACAATTCAGATCATAATTTATTCATACCGCAATGCATGATGGGAGCCATGAATGAGTTTTGATTGGTGGCACCCAGAATGCACTGCAACATGCTATATAATTGTCACCATTGTTGGGAATCACAGGCTGATTCTTGATGTCTGTGTGTGCCCATAAAGTATTTAGAATAGAACTGCTTTTAAGAAATCTTTTGGATAATATTTAAATTTCTGAAAATGTTATACTGTGTAATCAAAAGGTTAAACTCTACAAATGAGTTTTGTGACAAATGATGATTATGTCAAAACATAACCAACCCCAGCGCATCAGCTTTCCTTGTTGTTCGTCTGGCTGTTATAACTCATGTACAGCAGCCAAACAACATCTAAAGTTAATGATATAAGGGTCAAGAGTCCAACTAAAGCAGACACTAATCGCCATAATGGTGACTTAAAAAATCTGACGTTCTCCTTCAGTGATTCTGCTTGTTATCATCAGGTGTCATCATGCTCAATCATCACTCAATTATTCACTTAATTATCTCATTAACTTTAACACTCTTGAGTCTGGATCCAAATAAACTCCCAGTAAAGTTAATTTAACACTGGAGTTTTTGCTGTGGGTGGAATAAAAATGTGGCAGGACTTTTACTTTCTGACACCTGGACTTTCCACCTCTGACCAAAACTCGGGTCTTAGGAGGTTAAACAAAATAATAGGACAATTCAGCTGCATAATTTATTCATGTTGCAATGCATGCTGGGAGTTTTGTACTATGCTGGTACCCAGCATGCATTGTAGCATTGTACTTTTGATTATCACCATTGTTTAGATTCATACGCTGATTGTTGATGTCTGTGTGTGTTATTGATAGATTGGATTTTTGTCCTCGTTTTTGTTAAAATCTTCTAACTGATTGTTGTAATATTGCCAAATCTCATGTGGCAGGAACACAGGGTTTAAGATATGAATATATAAATGGTACAACACAATTGTTAGAGTCGAAAGACATAAGTGAATCAGTCTATTTAATGATGATTATAAAACCATCAACAGGAAGCCATCATCACCTGATCTCATCTCACTTGAGCTTTCTTTACTGCTGCAAATGTATTTGACACACACACTGTCACAGCAGCCAAAAAAGACAAAAGCCATAATAAGAGTTAATAGACCAACTAATAGAAACGCTGATCACTGTCATGGTAACTTCAAATTAAACAGAGTTAAGCCTCTGATAATTCTCAATAAAACTTCTGCAGACGTCTGACAGAAATAAAGTGAGTCTGGTTAGTAATAAGTGAAGCTGGTAATGCTGTTTGTGGAGTTGTTTATTCCTCCTCTGCTGAGATCTTCACAGATTTAATGTCTTCTTTTCTCTTCAGTGGATTTCATCTAAGACTGTGTCTGAAGTAAGTTGTAGTTCTTGTGTTTCTGCTCGTCTCTTTTTCTGTTCTCTTCTTTCCTTCACTGATTTTGCTTGTTAACAGGCTTTATTAAGGCTGCAATTACTTCATATTTAATATACACAGATTTTGTGGCTCAGATAAGGTCCAGTTCTGGTTTATTTCTTTGCTCTTGGCTGACATGTGGCATTGCTATGGCCTGCTTGTGGCCCAGATCTGGCAAACAGGAGTGGGCCACCCAAGGGCCG
Source organism: Gila orcuttii (assembly GCA_026230005.1). NCBI lineage: Eukaryota > Metazoa > Chordata > Actinopteri > Cypriniformes > Leuciscidae > Gila > Gila orcuttii. Next base: position 6,426,555 of record JAPDVR010000002.1, on the reverse strand, counting down.
TCATTCAACGCTGTATGTGGGCCAGATCCGCATTCCACAAGTGCCAGACTTGGGCCGGCTCTGGGCCGACACAATGTTGCTATGTGGGTATCACCAGACGTCCTGCAACTGAGACAAAAGAGTAAAATATCTGAAATGATTTATTTGCATTCCTTTAGAAAGAGTAATATAAGTATATGAGCTGCTCTACCTTTAACAGTGACAGTTACAGCGTCTGATCTCTGAGATCCATGTTGATTGTGAGCCTGACAGTAGAAGCGTCCACTCTGTAGTGCACTGAAACTCTGTCCAGATCCAACAGCTGAGGTTTCATTCTCCTTAAACCAGCTGAAGTTCAGAGCAGGAGGGTTTGAGTCACTGATGCAGTTCAGAGTCACTGAATCTCCCTCCACTATTACACCAGATCCACGCATCAACACTGAGACGTTCCTGGGACGGTCTAAAGACAACAATTAAAATTCAATGAATATTAGAAAATGATGAATTTGGATGTGAACAATATGCAGGTGATCATTAACTCACACATGACGTTTAAAGTCACAGCATCAGAGTATTTCTCTCCATGTTTATTGATGGACTTGCACTTGTATTCTCCACTGTCATCAGAGCTGATCTTTGAGATGTTGTAGATTCTTCCAGATCCTACAATCGTTCCTCCTTTAAACCAGCTGATTTCTGCAGGAGGGTTTGAGTCACTGATGCAGTTCAGAGTCACTGAATCTCCCTCCACTATTACACCAGATCCATTTATCAACACTGAGACGTTCCTGGGAGGATCTATCATGAAAAAGGAGAAATTATTAATCTACTAAATAAATTTCACAGCCCGATCTCATGAGAAATAGTACAAATTTTAAGATGTGATTCATAAAAATAAAAATAAAAAAGATTTGCAAAAAAAATAAATAAGCAGGAACCTGCACCCCTACACCAGAACCATGAGCAGGTCTTACAAAAACATATAAATGAGACCGTACCAATTCATATACACTTTTATTCACATACCGGTATTTTCAAAAATGTAATTTAGTTACGAATTGTTATGAGACTGTTGGATCACATGTTTAGCAGATGTCTTGTCAAAATATATATATATAAAAAAAAAAAACATTAACTCACACATGATGTTTAAATTCACAGCTTTAGAGTATTTCTCTCCATGTTTATTGATGGACTTGCACTTGTATTCTCCACTGTCATCAGAGCTGATCTTTGAGATGATGTAGATTCTTCCAGATCCTACAAACCTTTTTCCTTTAGTTCAGAGCAGGATGGTTTGAGTCACTGAATTTCCCTCCACTATTACACCAGATGGACAGACGGACACTGAGACGCTCTTTGGAGGGTCTAAAAAATGAAAATCAAAAAATTGCATAAAATAAACTATGCAACTTTGTCTTTGATCACAGACTACAGTATATTTAGAAAATATTTGTCAACATTAATAACAACAACTCAGGAACGACTAGATGTTTTCACAACATTGCATTTTGGTTGCTGTTAGGTTACACCCAGGGCTCGATTTGAGGTTAATGGGGGGGATGGCACCTCCCTTGTTAAAAAACAAAAAGCATCCCATCTGTAAAACCACCATCCCCCGTACCCGCATTACACGTGTCCTAACTACACGTGACGCGGAGATGCGATGCCGCAACGTGGAATAAAAGGTATCTTTTCCACGTTAATCAGAGTTTTTGTCCTAACCAGCCGCGATGGCGACGATTCTATTTTTGAAAAATTGTCAAGTCAAGTCAAGTCAAATATATTTATATAGCGCTTTTCACAATACAGATTGTATCAAAGCTGCTTCACAGTATCAATCAAAACAACTTACCAATGTTTGTTTATTACTGGAAAAAAAGACATCCAAGTTTGGTAGAGCTGATCAATGGTATGATTGGTTAATTAATTTGAATATCCCCAACTGAGCAAGCCAAAGGCAACAGTGGCAAGGAACCGAAAAACTCCATCCAGTGACCTAATGGTGTCCTAACATCCCATCAGATGACCCAATGGAGAAAAAAAAAAACCTTGGGAGAACCCAGGCTCAGTGGGGGGCCAGTTCTCCTCTGGCGTTTATGAACTAGAGGCCGAATTTACAGTAACTGTAAGATAAAAAAAATATATGAATGCCTGGCTAAATAGATGCGTCTTCAGTCTAGTTTTAAACTAAAGTCTGAGCTACGAACAATATCAGGAAGGCTATTCCAGAGCTTCGGAGCTAAATGTGAAAATGCTCTGCCTCCTTTGGTGGATCTGGATATCCTAGGAATGACCAGAAGCCTTGAATCTAGTGATCTTAAAGAGCGCGATGGATTGTAAGGCGATAGAAGATCCGTTAAATAGACTGGAGCTAAACCATTTAGAGCTTTATAAGTCAAAAGCAATACCTTGTATTTAATACGGAATTTTATAGGTAACCAATGAAGTGATGATAAAATCAGTGTTATTTGATCATATTTTCTTGATCTAGTAAGAACTCTAGCGGCTGCATTTTGGACTAACTGTAGCTTGTTTATTGAAGATGCAGGACAACCAGCAAATAAAGCATTACAGTTATCTAGTCTCGAGGTCATGAATGCATGAACTAACTTTTCTGCATCAGAGACTGATAGCATATTACGTAGCTTAGCAATGTTTCTAAGGTGGAAAAAGGCAGTTTTTGTAACATATGAAATATGCTTTTCAAAAGACAGGTTGCAGTCTAATGTAACACCCAGGTCTTTTACTGTAGCGGATAAAGTAACAGGGTATCCTACTATGTTAAAGTCGTGCTGTGAAAGGTTTTGTGGACGGTTTTTAGAACCGATAAGTATTACCTCTGTATTGTCTGGATTTAATAAAAGAAAATTACGCGTCATCCAATCTTTTATATCTTTAACACAATCTGTCAATTTGGATAATTTAGTGTATTCATCTGGCCGTGATGAAATATATATTTGAGTGTCATCAGCATAACAATGGAAACTAATTCCATGTTTCCTTAGAATATTACCAAGTGGCAGCATATATATTGAGAATAATAAAGGGCCTAACACAGATCCCTGCGGCACTCCATAGTTTGCCGAAGTTATAATCGATTTTTCTCCATTTAAGTAGATGAAATGGTAGCGGTCAGATAAGTATGACCTGAACCAGCTTAATGCTTGTCCTTGAACACCAGTGTAATTTTGTAGTCGATCTAAGAGTATTGTGTTATCTATAGTATCGAACGCAGCACTAAGATCAAGTAAAACTAGTACTGAGATACAGCCTTGGTCCGAAGCTAAAAGTAAATCATTTGTGATTCTAACAAGCGCAGTTTCAGTGCTATGATGTGGCCTGAATCCAGACTGAAACTTTTCATAGATGTCATTTTCTTGCAAGAAAGAGCCGAGTTGAGCGGACACAACTTTTTCTAATATTTTTGACATAAATGGAAGATTCGAAATGGGTCTGTAATTTGCTAGGTTATTTGGATCTAATTGTGGTTTCTTAATAAGAGGATTTATAACTGCCAGCTTGAACGTTCTTGGAACATGACCTAAAGATAAAGATGAGTTAATGATATTGAGAAGAGGCTCTTCCACTATAGGTAACACTTCTTTCAGTAGTTCAGTTGGTATAGGATCTAATAAACATGTTGTTGTTTTAGATGAAGTGATACGTTTATTTAACTCTTTTTGTTCTATGGTTGTAAAGCATTGTAATTGTTCTTGCGGGGTGATAATTGCGGCCGAATTATAAGGCGTGAGCAAGGATCGAACGTTTACGATTTTGATTCTGATGCTTTCAATTTTCTCGGTGAAGAAGTTCATGAAATCATTACTACTAAACTGTAACGAGGTATTTTGTTCAGACGACGTCTGTTTATTTGTTAGTCTAGCCACGGTATTAAATAAAAACCTTGGATTATTTCAGTTGTTTTCTATTAATTTGCTGAGGTGCTCAGCCCTGGCCGTTTTAAGTGCCTTTTTATAAAGTGACATACTGTCTTTCCACGCGATTCTAAAGACCTCTAAATTATTTTTTTTCCATTTACGCTCTAAATTACGGGTTTCTCTCTTTAAAACATACGTAGTATTATTGTACCATGGTGCTATACTTTTTTCTCTGACCTTTTTTAATCTAATGGGTGCAACAATATCCAATGTTCTAGAGAGAATGGTGCTCATAGTGCTAGTTAGTTCGTCTAGTTCATCTGTTTGTTTGGGTTCAGGCAGCAGCTGAGACAGATCAGATAAGCTATTTGAGAAATGATCTATGGTGGATGGACGAATTGTTCTACCTGGTCGATAACGTGGCGCAGCATGACATATTACAGCAGTGCGTAATATGCAAGTTACCAAGTAGTGGTCAGTGACATCATCACTTTGTGGAATGATATCTATATCGGTTGGATCGGTTCCATATGATATAATTAAATCATTTAATTGTGTATGAGTGTATGATTAAGACGATGAGTTGGTCCGGTGACGTTTTGCTTGACCCCGAAGGAGTTTAATAAATCTGTAAACGCAGCCCCTAACGCATCATTTAAATTATCTACGTGTATGTTAAAATCTCCAACAATTAATGCTTTATCGACGTTGACCAAATGATCTGATAGAAAGTCAGCAAACTCTTTTAGGAAATTGGCGTAAGGCCCTGGAGGTCTATATACGGTAGCCAATGCTAGAGATAATAGGGATTTTTTTCTTACATCTAAGAGCGTAACATTTAGCACTTCAAACGAATTAAACCTATGACGAGTTTTCTGAGTAACATTAAGGATATCTCTGTAGATTGTTGCAACACCGCCGCCACGACCGATCAGACGGGGCTCATGCTTATAACAGTATCCTGGCGGAGTAGACTCATTTAGACCGAAATAATCATTTGGTTTAAGCCAGGTTTCAGTAAGGCACAGAACATCGAAATTATTATCTGTGACCATTTCATTTACAATAACCGCCTTAGGTGTGAGCGATCTAATGTTTAGAAGACCTAGCTTTAGAAATTGTTTTTGTTCACTAATAGCGAGATTTTTTGTTTTAATAACAATTAGATTTTTTCTAGATCCCGCAGTAGATTTATTATTTGATCTAGTAAACGAGGAATAGACACAGTTTCTATGCAATGTTCTACACTAGTATTAATATCAATTAAATTGGTGCAGTAGAGACTGTGATTTGGATTTTTGGTTACTAGTCAAATGGTATTTAACATCTTGGAGATGTTATCCGACAGAAGATCTGCCCCGATTCTACTTGGATGTAAGCCATCAGCGCGGAAGAGCCTTGGTCGCTCCCAAAACAGATTCCAATTATTTACAAAAATCAGTTTCTGCTCATTGCACCATGACAATAACCATTAATTTAGTGCAAATAATCTACTGAACTTTTCATGCCCTCGTCGGTACGTAGGAAGCGGTCCAGACACAATAATCGATGTTTCAGGCGATGTGCTGCGTACCGTATCGATAAGGCTCCTGAAGTCTTTTTTCAGAACCTCCGCCTGTCGCAGCCTAATGTCGTTAGCTCCCGCGTGCAGCACAACAGCTCCGACGCGCTCGTCACCGTTCAAGATCTCAGTTACCCGCGCAGTGATATCGAGAACACGAGCACCAGGAAAGCAGTGACTGGGCACCTTACTTTTACCTAACGTAGCGTGGACGTGTCGGACGGTGGAATCGCCGATGATCACAGCATCGCGTTCCGTTTCGCGAAGAGGGGAGAAGCGGTTCTGAGTGGAGATCTCGAAAACCGGGAGGGGCGAAAAGATTCTTGTCCTGGCTCACGGCTTCCGCGGAACCACCCAGGCTTCGTGGTGGTGTGTTGGAGCCGGAGTGAATGAAATCATGGCTGATCGTGAACTGGAGGCTCGGGACCAATGCTGAGAAACGCACGGAGTAGACGAGGTCAGCGTCAGCGGGTTACTAACGTTAATCACTGATCCGTGTGCATCAGCGCGTGATGTTTCAAGAGCTAAACGCCGGTCTCACAGCTCAGCTTGTCTCTCTAGAAGGTCACGGATCTGCTTTTCTACAGCTTCTAATTCAGACTGCACCGCGAGCAATTCAGATTTGTTCTCATCTGCACCAAAAGGTAGATAACATACACCTGATATATTCGCCATTTTAACAGATGGACAGTAAGTTAGCAATGATGCAACCAGTGATGCTATTAATAGTTATACTAATTTATGACTCAAGTCTTGGGTAAAAAACGTCTTTTTAGTGGTATGGGTGTAATGTAGACGCACGATAGACGGGAAAACAACAAACTCACAACAGGCAACGAGGCTGACAAAAGCAGTCGATCGCAGGGCGAACAGCAGTGAAGCGGTGTGTCGCTCTCCGACCAACAACCAATGTTCAAACCGTATTTGCGCAAACAAACAAACGCAAACAAACAAACTCACAGCGGGCAACGAGGCTGACAAAAGCAGAACAGAAAAAAGAGAAAAAATACGGAAAAACAGAAGGAAATACGAAGCTAATACGAGGCTTAGACAGCCACAACGCAAACAAACTCACAGCTCACAGCAGGCAGCGAGGCGGAAAAAAGCAAAATTGTCTATTTTTCTGCGACGTCGCGCTGGAACAACAAACACAAAGTGTGGCAATGATAATCTCAAGTACAGTGTAGTGTTTGGAGTTTTCCTGCAACTGTTCCAGCAAACTTTTATTTGTTCAATAATTAAATTGGTTAAATAGAATTCAAAATAATTACTTACATCATCAATATAATCTTTATTTTGTTCTGCAAGACAGGGAAAATATGTATTTTTGGTTATAATTAATATTTTGAGTTTGTTCTGTGAATGACGTCATCGGTAATGGACCGGTCGCGCGCGCGCCTGCGCTCTCTCAGAACAGCCTGTGACTGGAGAGAGTCAGGTATGTCTCTACTGCGCTCTGCATTTAACAGCGAAAATATGCTATATTAAGTGAAGTTTTAAGTTGACATTTATTATAGAAGTGTCATAAAACGGGAATGAGTTTATGTATGCATTTTTCTGCCTACAGTTCAATGTATTTTCAGAGTTTTATAAATGCACGTGTTTGTTTTATGTTGCAGCCTGCGCGCCAAATTAGAGTGCAGGTTTTTCCCTGTTAATAATTTTCTCCACATATCATTTTGGTGGATTGAGTCTGTGGAAATGTTGTTTAGTATATGAAATGTATGTTTATAGCCATGTGTGATCTGTGTATTAAATGAATTGCAGTTGTTGTTAGGGAGGAGGGTACTTAACGTTTCTTTTCTCATACATCCTTCAGCTGGAAAAGAGTGAACCTTGAAGGCGTGTGTGTTGATTGTCTGTCCTCTGTCAATAAACTGCAGGTATGTTTAACAACAACAATAAAGAAAAAAAACACTCTACGATCTGACAAATTGAGACATAGGCTATTGCTATAATATTAATGTAAAAATATGTACTTTTGATGGAATTTAATTGCTTTAATTTGATTTGTGTGAATTGTCATAAATGAGACGCAGAAAGAAATTAATTGTTGTAATACAAGACTTTATTGTAAAAACTGCTCTCAGAACAGCCTGTGACTGGAGAGAGTCAGCTGGAAAAGAGTGAACCTTGAAGGCGTGTGTGTTGATTGTCTGTCCTCTGTCAATAAACTGCAGACGTGGTCCACCGAAGCCAGTGGTGTCGTGGGAGTTTCTTTGTGGCGTGAGACAAGATCCGCTACAACTGTTTATGTGCTTTATTTAATGTTAAAATGACTTTGAATATCATTTAGTTCTCCCAGCTTTGTAGCTGTAAAAGCAAAAATGGATAATTCACCTCAGATCTTGAAATTAAACAAATGGAAACAAGAACGATCAAACTGTGAACAAACAAGTGTATTCTTTGACAAATATTGTTTTAGTAACTCAGTAGCCTATGTATATTTAATAATGTTTAAATGGTGTAATATTTGTGAATTTGATTATGTAGCCGTCAAGATTACTCCCGTGTTGGCTTTACTAAACTTTTTTATGTAAACAGGTTCCACCGGTTCCACATAACTGGGTTTCGTTAAGCAAACATAATTTGTTCATGTAACTTCAACATCATGGAAGTCATTTTAAGCGACCCAATTAAACTCTGAGCTGAGTGTTAAATGAACACTGAAGCAGTGTTAAAGTTAATGAGATAATTAAGTGAATAATTGAGTGATGGTTGAGCATTATTGAAGACACCTGATGTTAACAAGCAGAATCACTGAAGGAGAAAACCGGAATTTCAGGTCACCATTATGGAGATGAGTGTTTGTTTTAGTTGGGGTCTTGACCCCCACATTATTAACTTTATATTTTGTCTGGCTGCTGTATCTGAGTTATAACAGCCAGATAATCAAATAGAAAATGTGATCTGTAGATGTTGGTTGTGTTTTAACATAATCATTATATCACAATCATTTGACCTGAATCACTGAAATTTTGAGTTAAGTTTACCTTATGGATTATTGAAGCACTGCCATTGTAGAGCATACAATTTTTTTAGCCTTTTCAAAGAAATCCAAATGATCAAAACAAAAACTTCTTCAAAAAAAATTTGTATGCAGGCACACACAGACATCAATATTTAGTGTATGAATCTCAGCAATGGTGACAAACAGATCACCTCTGAACATAAGCTCATTATTTATTCATGCAGCAATGCATGATGGGAGCTGTAGTGTTACAAATTTATTAAATGTTGAATTGAGGTTCCAATACAATAGTATATAAACTGAGACAGTTTCGTATACTTAATTTAGCATTTAAGGTTATGATGGTGATGATATTTGCTGTGAAACAGTTTTCCAGCAAGAGAGTCCGGCAAATCCTGTTTTTCTGTTTCTGTCAGATTACGGCTCGCTATCAAACCTGCTATTCCTGTTTCTCTCTATTGTAAGCAGATTACTGAAACTTTGGTAGTTTCACTGTTTGAATAGTTATGCTGATTGGATTTGAATTGGTAACACTCTCAGTATAGGGCAGGTTCCTAAACCGGTATACATCATTTACATGCTTTGTTCATCACAATGTTAAGCCCTGCCCCTAAAATGTTTATAAATTGCAAGGGAACGTTTCCCTTAGTCAGACTTGGGTAAGATTTTGGACGAAGCAGACTACAGCAAATAAAGAATCCTGCTTAAAGATACAACCCCGAGTCTCCTGGTTCTTCGCTTCTGAGTTCCTAAACTTTAGAAGAAAATAGTTCACAACAGATGGTGCCCTGTGACCCGGATAGAGCTACTAACCAGAATCCAGATTGAATCAACAAAAGATCTCAACGAAGAATGAACTTTCTGACTGAGTTCCAGACGTAATCTTGAAAACCTCAAGCTCAACAAAGATCTCAACAAAGAATGAACTTTTTGACTGAGTTCCAGACGGAATCTTGAAACTTCAAGCTCAACAAAGATCTCAAAGCTGACTGAGTTTCCAGACGGAACCTTTCCGTACAACGAACGATTTGGTGAGTTTCACTCTATTCAAGGAACCGCTGAAGACCAGTACAAATCTGTTATTCCTCTGCGCCGTCAGAAGAAGAGTTAACAAACAGCTGTAGAGTTTGGTTAACTAGGTTTATCCTCTAAAGTTTTCTGTTAGAGATGAAAGTGATCCTCTGTTGTCAGGCAGGGAAGAGTTTAGCATTACGTGCTAGTTATTTTGTTTTTTTTGTTTTATTTGGTGATCCTCTGTTCACAGAGAAGGTTAGCATTACGTGCTAATATTTTGTTTTATCCTCTGCTTTGCCAGGGAAGTGTTCATCCTCTGTGTAGTCAGGGAAGTTGGTTTATTCTCTGTTTTTCAACAGAGAAGAATTGTTTATCTTCTGTTCTTGTAAGCAGGAAAGATTAGCGTAAAAGTGCTAGTAATTTGAAGGAAGGTTAACGATAGTTGATCAGTTTTGAGTGTACCCTCAGTTTTATCAGAGAAGTTTTAGTGTTTGTTTGTGTGGTAACAAAGAAATCCACAAAATGTTTAGGTGGTAATTTGGAAGGTTACCAAGAGTTAATCTGTGTTAACAAGTGTACCCTCTGTTTGATCAGAGAAGTTTTAGTGTTTGTTTGTGTGGTAACAAAGAAATCCTCAAAATGTTTAGGAAAAGTGCTAGACTAATCCCCACAACTGAAAAAGGTGGTCTTGCTACCCCTTTATGGACAGACAGTGAGTTCAAGTCATTGTTAGGGGAGCAGATGGACTCGATAGTGACTGAGTCAGTCAGATTGGATTTGAGAAAGAAATTTGGTGTTCACCCAGAAAAAGTATGGTCTATTGAAGAATGCAAGAAGGTGTTAGGTGCATGTATCAGAAAGCGAAATATAAAAGGGATTATCTGCTGCCACCAATAATTTAGCTTGTCCATTGCACAAGAACAAGCTAGGTGTATTGCTAAGTTAAAAGAACAGAACAAACAATTGTTCACTCGAGTTTCCTGTCTCACGAAAAAGGTGGGCCATAACAAGGCCTCAACCAAATGTGACTCAGAAGACCAACAGTCAGATGAGATTTATCCTGATTTAAAACCTTTCTTTGAAACAGATGTAGCCATCCAATCAGTAACTGATAAGCCTGTAGATTCAGTAAAGGTTTGTGTCGCAAGAAGATCTCAGGGAATTTAGGGAACTGAAAGTGTTCCTCCCAACTCTTCTGTTGTCCAAAACCAAACTGTTGCCAAAGCGCTAAGACCTAAGGATATAGAAAAAATATCCCAAAGCTTACCTTCAGTACCCACAGATTTTTCTGAATTTAGAAGGGAATTGATCAGTAAAATGCGTCTTTACGACATGTCGTTGGCAGAAGTCACACAGCTGATGTCACAAATTCTAACTGAATCTGAATTCAACAGTTTTGAGTCTGCTGTTACTTCTGAACTACAACATGCCAGAAAAGATAAACTGAGAGAGGGAGTTCTGAAAGCGTTGAAGAACATTGTTGGACCAAACATGGACTGGTCAAAGATCACTAGTAGTGTACAGAAGAAAGATGAGAATGTTAGTGAGTACACTCAAAGATTTTGTCAGTCAGCAGCAGCATACAGTGGTATAGCTGACACTTCAGAGAAGGTGCTAGAAGATAATGGTCCCCTAGTTCGCACATGGTTTGATGGTCTGTTGTCAGAACATAGAAAAGCATTGCCTTTCTTAGACTTAACATGGTCCACTAGAACCATACAAAACAACTTGGAGAGGTTAGCTGCATGGGAAAGAGACTCTGATGTCAAGGCAAGAGTAAAAATTGCAGCAGCATCATTTAAGGTCAACACAGAGAACCAACAGAAACATAAATGTCCTAAGAGAGAGGGCAGTAGTTGTTATTACTGTGGTAAACATGGACATTAGGGAAAAGAGTGTAGGAAAAACAAAAAGAACTTTAAACAAGTTAACAATGTTACTCAACTTCTACTCAGTCTGCTTGCTATTCTGAAGCAGCCCCTCCCCTCGTCAGTAAACTCATGGGGTAGCTTGCTCAGGTGTTAACCATTTGGGCTGTGAGTGCTTAATTTCCACAGTAACTTACAACAGAGATGAAAGACTCATTTTTGTTTAATAGAACAAAAAGAAAGTGACGGTCTCACCCTTCCTTTGGGGAACACTAGTTAAGTAAACTCACAGCCTTAAATGTTATGCTACAGCACAGGCCCTTCATCAGTAATGAGTTTAGGTCAGGCTGTAAATGTAAAATTTACAAAAAAACAGGCCTTTCCTAACTGAGCATGCAACACAACTTCTCGTCCAGGCCCTGGTTATCTCTAGGCTTGACTACTGCAATGCTCTTCTGGCTGGACTTCCGTCATGTGTTACTAAACCTCTACAAATGATCCAGAATGCTGCAGCCCGCCTTGTCTTCAACGAGCCCAAAAGGGCCCACGTCACTCCGCTGTTCACCTCCCTGCATTGGCTACCACTCGCTGCTCACATCAAATTCAAAGCTTTGACGCTTGCTTACAGATCTACCACAGACTCAGCTCCGTCCTACTTTCACTCCCTACTATAAGTCTATGTCCCTAACAGAAGCCTACGATCGGCCAAGGAGCGACGGCTAGTGGTGCCATCACAGCGAGGCACTAAATCTCTCTCCAGAACATTCTCATTCATGGTTCCATGCTGGTGGAATGATCTCCCCACCCTCGTCCGGAATGCAGAATCCCTGACAGCATTCAAAAGACAACTGAAAACTCATCTCTTCCGTGAGTACTTAACATAAAAAAATATATATATATATATATATATATATCTCCTTTAAACCTTTTAAATCTTCCCTTGTCTGGCTTTTGCTACTCTGAGCAATGCCTGAACTTTGTATTTTGAGCACTTCTTGCGTCGTTCTTCCCTCTTCACGATGACTCGCTTGCTTTAGTCCTCAGATGTAAGTCGCTTTGGATAAAAGCGTCTGCTAAATGACTAAATGTAAATGTAAATGTAAAATGCCTTCATGCAGTGTCCACACTGATGAATGAAACAAAAGAAACTTCTGTCACCTCCTCCCATTGGGGAAATTGGTTAACTACCCCCACAGCTCCGAACATCGTTTTACAGTGTGCACCAGTCACAAACCCATCCTCATGTATGATGTCTGCAATGACTGAGAATTTGTTAGAGGATGAAGGAGAAATGACTCACGATTTTGTTACACTTACATATACACCTATGAGTGAAGTAAAAGAAACTCCCATAGAGAATTCAGAATTTGAGTTGTTTGTTGACGGTTCAGCTCAAGTAATTGAAGGTAACAGACGAGCAGGTTATGCAGTAACGTCCACCACGGAAGTGTTAGCTTCAGGACGTCTTCCAGATCATTTTTCAGCTCAAGCTGCAGAACTTGTAGCCCTAACAAGAGCATGCACGCTAGCTTCAGGATCAGTTGCTAACATCTACATTGGGGTAATTCATGATTTTGGTGTCATTTGGCAAACCAGACCCATTAAGCATGCTGAATTAGTGAAAGATCTAATGTTTTCCATGAAACTTCCAAAGAAATTAGCAGTGATCAAAGTGAAAGCAAATCTCACAACTAATACTACGGAAGCTAAAGGTAATGCTCTTGCTGATATAGCAGATAAACAGGCTTGTTTATATGCAACTGTACAAGTGTGTTCAGGTAGTGCAGCACAGAAGACAATTATGCCTCCTGAATCAATAATTGATCTGTACAAAGACGTTCCTCTGTATGAAGCATGGACATGATTAGACAAAGGAGCCACAGTGGATTCATCCGGGTGCTGGACCAAAGGGGGAAAGTATGTCACTCCCGAATCACTGTTGCCATATTTGGCTCAACAAATACACAATTTGGGTCACAGTGGTCCAGCAACGATGAATCACAGGTTCTCAAATCAGTGGTGGAATCCAAAATTCAGAAATGTAGCCACATAAACAGCCAAGAGGTGTGTTACATGTCAGAAAAATAATGACGTACCAGCAGCCACTACACCAGCAGCATACACCGCAGCCCCACCAGGACCATTTCGACACCTGCAAGTTGATTACATATTATTGCCTCGTTGTAAGGGAAAAACTGATGTTTTGGTAGTAATAGATAAGTTCTCAAGATGGGTAGAAGCTTATCCAACAGGGCGTGCTACAGCTGCACATACTGCTAAATGTCTTGTCACACTGTAAAGTTGTTCCCCCACCTTCAGGGATAGGTTAGGACACGGAACCAGTGAGGAGTCCCGGGAAGAACCGAATGCAACAGGCGTCGGGGGTTAACCCTGGGGTGAAGACTTCCCTCATAGGCCCTATCCTAGTCCATCCTTACCTCACTGTTCCTTAGGTGTCAAAGGTTTAAGAAATAGGGAAAGAGGGAACAACAATAGCAGACTCAGAAAAATTTAGAAACCTAGTGTTTGAACAAATACTGCTCTACTGTCTAGCAGACTCTGAAAAGTTTACAACCCTAGTGTTTTGAACAAATACTGCTCTCCTGTCTTTTGTTTTCTTTCTTACTCTGTGCAGATACCACTTGATGATGGCTGTCCGGGACCCATACGCACCGACCTCGTCATCTGCGTATGAAGCCACAAGAAAACCTCAAGAAAACGAATAGACCCACTGCCTAACCAACTATCACGAAATAAAAAAATACACAACGCAGAGACTCACATATGAAACCTTCAGTCATCCATCAACATGATCAAGATTGTCGTACCAGTAACATAACGGACACTCTCGCTTCGCACAAGATAATGATCTTACAGAACAGAGTGGCCTTGGATTACATTCTACACTCTTAAAAAAGATGTGTTAAAAAACAACACACAGGATGTGTTGATGGTATTTTGACACATGTTGTGTACACTCTAAAAAAAGATGTGTTAAAAACAACACATGTGTTGATGGTATTTTGACACATGTTGTGTATATTTTTAACACACAATGTGTGTTAAAATGTAACTGGATAGAATAGCACTGGGTGGAGGGAAGTTCGTCTTTATGAAAAAAATATAGGTATATTTTATATGGTATCCCATAAAATGCTTTAAAATAAATAAAGCAATACATTCAAATAAATAAATTAAATCTTCATTCATGAAAACTTAAAGATGAATGGGTGTTGTTTTTTTTGCAGCCAATCACATCATGCCTCTTTTTCAATGTCTTTTTCAAATGCTGCTTTCACTTGTTATTAATAACCAGATTAACTTTATTTCTGTCAGACTCTACAGAAGCTCTTATTGAGAATTAACAGGTTTTGGTGTTGACGATTCATTGAATGTTTCAGAATCGTGATTAGTGTCAGTTTTATTTGGGCTCTTGACCCTTGACTCTTTAATATTAGTTTTCTCTGATTGCTATAAATGTGTGTTTATTTTAACACATATGAAATAGCAGAAATAGTCATGGGAACAATATGCCCAGATGATAATATTATCATCATGGACACGTAAGATTATTAGGCTTAGCAAGAGTTTAATATTTGAAAGATGAATATAATATATAAAAGATGATTTTTAAAAAGATAAGAATATTGCAATTAACTTTAAATTAATTTTTAAAAACAGTTCATAAAGAGCCTTACAGTCTAAGGCAGGGATCACCAACCCTGCTCCTGGAGAGCTACTGTCCTGCAGACTTCAGTTCCAACCCTGTTTCAACACACATGCATGTAATTATCAAGTAACCCTGAACAGCTTGATTAGCTGGTCCAGGTGTGTTTGATTGGGGTTGGAGCTAAAATCTGCAGGACAGTAGCTCTCCAGGAGCAGGGTTGGTGACCCCTGGTCTAAGGTATCAAACAGACTTCAAGAATCAGCGTATGAATCTCAACAATGGTGACAAATGAAAAGCTTCATGCTGCAATGCATTGCAATATGTGTTGTCCCTGAGCTGATTCAGCACATGTGTTAAAATTTAACACATTATGTGTTGTTTTTAACACATCTGTTCTAAGAGTGTAGCAACGCAAGGGAGAGCCTGCACCATCATCGGACCTGAGTGGTGGACTGGTTTTAATGGATCCAACAGAGAACTTGAACAAAATCCAACAAGACATTCTTGATCTTTCAGCGAAATTACACCAGATGACTGAAGTTAATTTTTCATGGTTCGGAAACTTGATTGGGAAACCCTGGCTGTGGATAAAGGAAATAGCAATTATGTTGTTATTTGTTCTACCGGCGTACTATCTATGCGTCCACAGTATCAAGTGTTTCATTCAACAAATGAATCACGCCTCTCACGAGAGAATCACAGTTCCTACCAGAAAAGAATATTACCCGTAAGAACGTCACAGACCCTAAAATTGCATGTTTGTTTCTGTGTCCGCATGCAATTGCAGAAACAGCAACACAGAAGCATGTGCCTGTAACGATCACAAGTTACAAGAATGAACTTTTAAGTGTTTAAATTTGTATATAATGTGAGAGTTATTAGAACTCTCAAAGGGGAAATGTAGTGTTACAAATTTATTAAATGTTTAATTGAGGTTCCAATACAGTAGTATATAAACTGAGACTGTTTCATATACTGAATTTAGCATTTAAGGTTATGATGGTGATGATATTTGCTGTGAAACAGTTTTCCAGCAAGAGAGTCCGGCAAATCCTGTTTTTCTGTTTCTGTCAGATTACGGCTCTCTATCAAACCTGCTATTCCTGTTTCTCTCTGTTGTAAGCAGATTACTGAAACTTTGGTAGTTTCACTGTTTGAATAGTTATGCTGATTGGATTGGAATTGGTAACACTCTCAGTATAGGGCAGGTTCCTAAACCGGTATACATCATTTACATGCTTTGTTCATCACAATGTTAAGCCCTGCCCCTAAAATGTTTATAAATTGCAAGGGAACGTTTCCCTTAGTCAGACTTGGGTAATATTTTGGATGAAGCAGACTACAGCAAATAAAGAATCCTGCTCAAAAGATACAACCCCATGTCTCCTGGCCTTCGCTTCTGAGTTTTTCTACACTTAAGAAGAATAAAGTTCACAACAGAGCCATGAATGAGTTTTGATTGGTGGCACCCAAAATGCACTGCAACATGCTTTATAATTGTCACCATTGTTGAGATTCACAGGCTGATTCTTGATGTCTGTGTGTGCCTACATTAACTATTTTTTTTCTTTTTTATTGATTTGATCATTTGGATTCCATTGAAAAGGCTAAAATGGTATGCTCTACAACGGCAGTGCTGCTATAATCCATAAGGTAAATTAACTCAAATTTTGGTTCTATATGAGTTCAGTGATTCAGGTCAAATGATTGTGATATAATGATTATGTTAAAACACAACCAACATCATCAGATCACTTTTTCTATTTGATCATCTGGCTGTTATAACTCATGTACAGCAGCCAAACATAATCTTAAGTTAATGATGTGAGGGTCAAGAGCCCAACTAAAACAAACACTCATCTCCATAATGGTGACATGAAATTCCGGTTTTCTCCTTCAGTGATTCTGCTTGTTAACATCAGGTGTCTTCAATAATGCTCAATCATCACTCAATTATTCACTTAATTATATCATTAACTTTAACACTGCTTCAGTGTTCATTTAACACTCAGCTCAGAGTTTCATTGGGTCGCTTAAAATGACTTCCATGATGTTGAAGTTACATGAACAAATTATGTTTGCTTAACGAAACCCAGTTATGTGTAACCGGTGGAACCTTTTTACATAAAAAAGTTTAGTAAAGCCAACACATCATTTTTTTGAGTGCTCTCTGGTGCTGTGCACTTGCCGTGAGACTCCGCCCACACGCTGTTCTGATTGGCTGTGGTTTTTGATTGATTTTGAAGCATCTCGCAGTCGCGTTTAGTGTGGACAGACAAATTTTTTGTTGCTGGAATCTCATCGCATCGCATCTGGCTAGGACACGGTGTTAGATTAACAGTGTTGAATATTATGTAACACTTATCACGTAAATTCTCTATTTGATTATTAAAGAATTATAAATAACAGCGACTGACCAATCAGAACCCAATATTGAGCACAGTCAAGCAAGCTTTCACCATTTTTCGCACTTGTTCAAAATGGCCAGGAGAACAGTTCAAGCACATCTTTTGACGTTTTTTTTTTTAAATAGGTCAGAAGGTATGATATTTCTTTGATTTGTATTTAAGGACATTCCCCTGACATATTATAAAGAATAACGAACATAGCTAAAGTTCACTGATTCCGTAAGGGATTCACAAGTACAAACTTATAATTGAGTTAGACAGAGTAGATGGTATGCGTATGCTGTTCGAGGAGAGGGCTCAGAGCTCAGAGTTTTTGGCCCGAACCCAGAGTACTCTCCCATATTCCTGGCTGTGTAAGGAACCAGCCAAGAGTGAGGAGTCGGGGTGGTGGAGGGATGCTGAAAACTGTCAAGGTACGTAGGTGAGTCGATTGTTTGCATAAAGGCCTCTCTCTCTTCTCATGCTGATAGGATAGACGTGATAATTTCTGTTGACATGTTGATTGGATAGATTATTTGAACATGCTCCTCCCGAACTTTGTTAATGAAACATCATTCCACGAGTTCACACTAACAAATAAGTTAGATAGAGCACATTATTATGAACCTAGAGTAACCCCCTAGAAAGATGCAAAACAACGCGAGACAGACTCCAGAAAAAGATGTTGATAACCCCCTCATAAACTTATGGAGTGCAAAGCTGATGGTGTGCCAATCATAGCGAGGGGGTTAGTCGCTGGATCAGGAGGGCTTCTTGCATTGGACGGGAGTTTGGTTGTTGTGGCATTGTATGGGTGAGCCTCGCTGGTAGTTGGCTGGGAATGGTCGTACGTGGGCGCCCAGACAGCAACATAGTGTCGGCCCAGATCCGGCCCACATCTAGTACATGTGGATTCCACACGGCCCAGATGTGGGCCAACACTATGTTGGTGTCTGGGTGAGCTCCTGCGGCAGCAGAGGAGATGATACTACTCTGGCAGTGGAAATGACTTGTTTTTCCAACTTGCTTTCCAACTATTCAATGAGCCAGTTGGACGGAGAAATGGAGCTCCTGCAGGAGTGGAAGAGATAACCAGTGGAAGCATGGTCAGCAGAGAAAAATCGGCAAAAAGCAGGTTGAATGTGAAGTGTACAGACCTAAAAAACTTCGGTTGAATAGGATTGAGGGTTCTAGGAGACGGCTTGAAGAATGGAATTGAGAGAGTCTTCAAGAAGGGATTTCAGAGGGTGGTTTATGGAAATACAAGCTCTGAATAGTGAGGTACTGGGATTGGGATTGGGATTCTGGAGCCAGTAGCCTGAATTTCTGTGAGGATCTGTGCTGTGATGTTGCTGGCAACAGGGGGTGATTCCAATGCTGTGGGATTCAGTGGGATAGGCATCGGCGTTGCGGAGAACAGAGTGAAAGGAGATTTAGCTTGGGGGAGAGTGTGTCAGGAGGAAAAACGGCAGAGCCGAGGCCGCTTGCGGAGGCAACCACACGCTTGGGTCGGCCTCTGGAGGCTGGAGAGGAACGAGGAGATTAGAAAAAGGGGAATCAGGACAATATGACGTCTGGGCCTGGGTTGTTGGATGGACCGAGGTCTATGTTTATGTCGTTTATGTTTATGTTTATTTCATTCATGGATATTTTCTATTAACTTACTTCATCATACTCATAAATATAATTTACAAAACCATGATGAAAAGGAGGCAGGATGAAGAATATCTTATATTTCCTGCCCCCTCCACAAAAAAATAAAAATAAAAAATAAACTCAACATAACAAATGAAACAACTAGAAACCAAAACATCAACCTGAAACAGATTTCCAAAGCAAAAGCAAACCATGGTCACAACCATCATCATCATCTTCTATAAGTGTTCATACAAATCCATTGTTTTCTCTTTAAATCTTTTTTTAAACTGAAATATATTTTTACATTGCTTTAGTTCATTTTGCAAAGAATTCCAAACTTTCACTCCCACCACTGAAGTACACATTTGTTTTGCTGTTGTCCTTGCGGTTTGATACCTAAAATGACCCTTTCTTCTTCCTTCATTTTCTTTAAGGATAAACAAGTGTTGAAGGTTTGTGGGCAATACTCTACCTTTTGCTTTAAACATAACAATAAGTGTCCGTAATTCAACCAATTCTTTAAATTTTAACAATTTAGAGGCAACAAATAATGCATTTGTATGCTCTCTATAATCTGTTTTAAATATAATTCGTATAGCTCTCTTTTGTAATAGAAAGAGTGACCTTGTATTGCTTTGGTATGTGTTTCCCCACACCTCCACACAGTAGCTGATGTAGGGCAAGACCAGTGCACAATACAAGGTTCTCAATGCCTTATAATCTAACACATGTTTTACCTTATTTAATACAAAAATACTCTTAGATATCTTTTTTTGTATGTGTGAGATATGTGGTTTCAACCCTTCATCTAGTAGCACACCCAAAAACCTGATTTCCCTAACTTTCATTATTTTTGTTCCTGCTATTGATAGTACAATACTTTCATCTTTTTTTCTATTACCAAAAATCATAAACTTTGTTATCATTCAATTTAATGACAACCTATTAATATCAAACCATTCCTTCACTTTAACCATTTCTTGTTCCATACTAATTACCAATTCCTTTAAATCATTTCCTGAGAGGTAAATGTTTGTGTCATCTGCGAATAGAACAAAATTCAATAACTTCGAAACATCACAGATATCATTAAGATAAAGTATAAATAATTTCAGTCCTAAAACTGAACCTTGCGGTATACCACATTGAATTTGCATACTATTGGATTTTTTATTATCATACTGAACATACTGTTGTCTTTTATTCAAATAACTACTTAACCAATCCAACATTATTCCTCTCACACCATATGATTGTAGCTTTAATAACAAGATTGAATGATCAATTGTATCAAATGCTTTCTTTAAATCGATAAACACACCTATTGTGTGTTTCTTGTTGTCAGTTGCATTTACTATGTCCTCAACTATATTCATGGTCGCAGAAGCTGTAGATCTACCTGAATGGAATCCATACTGGCTCTCATCTAACAACTGTTTTTTTTTCAATAAATTCATCTAATTTTTGCACAAAATTTTTTTCAAGGACTTTAGAAAATTGGGATGATAACGAAATTGGTCTATAATTTGTAAACATATGCTTAGCACCATCTTTATATTGTGGGACCACCTTTGCTACCTTCATCCTATTCGGAAAGATCCCTGTCTGAAATGAAAGATTAAATATGTAACTTAAAGGTTTAACAATACAATCAATGTTTTTTTTTTTCACAATAATCATATCTAACCCATCCACATCTGTAGATGTCTTGTATTTTAATGCATTTACTATAGATATAATTTTATTTTCACTAACATCTCCAAGAAACATTGATTGGAGTACTCTACTCCCCCTTGTCCCTCCATTCTGTGACCCTAAGTTATGTTTTTCAATATTCTCTGCTAGCTTGGGTCCCACATTTACAAAAAAAGAATTAAATTCGTTTACTACTTCATTTAAGTTTTCAATTTTCTTATTATCCTCATTTATAAAATGGTGTGATGTACTGTCCTGACCTGATGTACTTTTCCCAATCAGTTTATTCAAAACATTCCATGTTCCTTTAATATCAGTTTTGTTTTTTTCTAATAAACTACCAAAATAATCTTTTTTCGCTTGTCTCATTATTGTTGTTAATTTATTTTTATACAACTTATACTTCATTTCTGCTTCTTTTGACCTAAATTTAATAAAATCTCTATAAAGTTTATTCTTCTTTTTGCATGCATTCTGTAGTCCCCTTGTAATCCAAGGGTTTTTACTAAAGCTATCCTTATATCTATATTGCACATATGGACAATACCCTTCATATAATGTAAGATATTTATCTAGAAAAGCTTCATATGCTGCATTTACTTCCCCGACATACACCTCTTTCCAGTCTTGCTCATTCAAGTCATTTCTAAATCTACAAATTGCTTCATCTGTCCTTTTCCTAACATATTTAACCCTACAGCCAGCTTCCTTCTCATTAGGTATTTGACAATCCAAAACACAAAAAACAGGTAAATGGTCGCTTATATCATTGATCATCAAACCACTCTTGATTTTACTTTCTAAAACATTTGTAAAGATATGGTCGATCAATGTCGAACATGTTGTTGTTATCCGAGTTGGCTCGGTGATCAGTGGAAACAACCCTCTACTGTGTAGCATCTCCAAATAATCACTAGCTGCAGCTTGTCTATTCACACTCAACAAATCAATGTTTGTGTCCCCACACAAAATATAATTTTCCTTTTCATTCAGCTGACATAACACCTTTTCTAGCTGTTCATTAAATGAGCTATTCTGTAAATGCATGTAACAACAACATTCCTCTTCTTTTCCATATCAATCTCCACTGTAATACATTCAATTAAATCATTAATGGCTGTTGTCATACATTCTACAATTCTGCATTTCAAATCAGTGGACACAAATAAGGCAACACCACCTCCCATCTTTTCTCTTCTACTGCAATGATACAATTCATAACCTTCCATACAGAAATCTACACCTCGAGCTTCATTAATCCATGTTTCTGACAGCGCTATGGCTGAAATTTTTTGTTTTAAAGACCTTAAATATTCCTGGATATTGGTAAAGTTGCATACAAACTCCTACAATTAAAATGTATTACTGAAAATTTACTGTCCAAGCTAACTATATCATTGAACTTTTCTTCTGTATAGTAATCACACATGGAATTAATTGTGTTAAAGCAGTGATTTTCTGGATCAATATTACATTCAAAATCATACAACTTGTAGTCCATGTGTTTAGCTCTTAACAGTGTGTAGCCCCTTGTAGGCCCTGATAAATCAGTCTCAGTCATCATTTTCTATAAACAAACAGATAAACAAATAATAATACCCTACAGATGTTATTTTTACAACTGCTGTGTTTAACCAACAAGTGCCACCATATGGAGAACAAAATAAATGATTTAGTCCACAATAAGTCCAAAAAATAAAAGTCGCTGCGGTAGGAAGTCCCAATGGCAAAAAATGATATACAGTCATAGTCAAAGTAAAAAAATGTTTCCTACCTTGTTCCCATAGGTGCACCAAACTCCCTTCAAAACTAATTAAACATCGACCAAGGATTGAAGCTTTTCGAGCGCCCATTAAAAAAAGTAAAAAATAAATGATATATCCGGACAATAACGTAACTAATCCTTTGGTCTTCACCTGGCCCAAAACTCCTATATTCCCCAGAAGCATCTTCATTTGTAGCAGTCCAGATCTTTCAGCTCCCTGATCATCAACACTTTCTCCGCTTCCGGCGAGGGGCCATTCAATCTTATCAACACCTTACAATCTCTAGTCCAGGTAGCTTTTATTTTGCGATCCTTCCATAGCTGCCGAGCAACTCGGGCAATCTCGGCATTTTTAGATGTTAGATGTTCATTGATGTACACCGCCGTGCCTTTGAGCTTTTTCCCCTGCACCAAAAGTTCAGTTTTGTGTTTACGACTCACAAAACGCATCATAATTCTGGGCTTGGTTGCGCGGTCCTTTCTTGGTAGAATGTGACAAGCTGCGATGTTACTCTTGTCCAGAAGGATGTTCCTACTTTGAAGAAAGGAAATTACCTGCGTTTCAAGGGATTCTTGATCTTTCAAATTTAAACTTTTCTCGTCATCTCTCTTAATCATCGCGGCAGCGTACGTCTTTGGTTTGACATCAAGGCCGCTTATTATTACATCTTCTTTGCGGGTAAACAGTTCCATATCCTGGATTCTACGTCCCATTTTATCCATCTTCAACACTTTATTTTCAAGTGCAGCAATCCTCAGATCTTTTGCGGCCGCACTTTCTCTGAGTTCTCTAATTTCTGCCAAAAGGTTCGTTATCTCAGTTTGCTTTGCTATAACGTCTCTTATATCTTGCGTCACTTTCTTCAATGTTTCATTCATTTCTTTTATTGTTTCTTCCATCGTTATCTTCTTTGGAGGCATTATAGCTTCTGGGTACCAAAATACTATTAATTTGGCTTACCAATTAAAGTATATATCGATAGAAATATACTTCCACAATGTGGAAGAGCCGCGAGGCACACTCCATCATCATGACGTCACATCCCCTCTTGTGGGTGTGACCCACCAGAAGACCCACCAGTCTAGGAGGATGCTGAAGATGATGGTGGGTGTCTTGATGATGGAGGTGAGGGGACACTCGGTTGGGGTGTCCGGCAGAACGCAAGTGCTCCTTGCATCATTGAAATGCAACAGAGGATCTTGGGCAATGAGGGAGTCGTCATCAGAAGAGTTCAATCTCTGACATTGTAAACAAAGGCCCGGGACCAAGTGCTGAAAACTGTCAATAAAAGTAGCTGAGGAAAGTAAACTTATGTTTATTTAATTAAAAATAAAAATTGTGAGCTTTGGTTATATGCTTCTGCGCTAATTGTCTCATGAAAGCACAAATTTCAAGTCATACCAACAGCCAAGTTCGGATTTTTCACTTAATAATTGTTTTTTTAACCAAATCCTGTCATAAAACCCCAGGACACTTGAAATATGCGACACAGGTTTATGGGGTTCATTTCAGGGATACTTATCTTTGCAATAAAATAATTTAATCATTCAGTATTCCAGGTATTCTTCAATTAACTTGTTTTTGATCATCACAAATCCTTATTTTTATTTTTCCTTTCTTACTTTTTGAATAAAAAATGTTTTTGTATCGCAACCCTTCTAATGCACAACATGGGTCTAAAAAGACCTGTATTCATTTCCTATGTTATTTCAGTCATGGCTGAGTGTTTCTTTGCTGAATCTTTAAAATACATGTATTTTATCATTTGTTATTCCAGGTATTTATTAAATATCTTGTTTTTGATTTCCACAAATCATTGTTTATGTTTCCTTTCTTACTTTATATACAAACACAGTTTCTGTATTTCTACATCAATTTTACATACACAGGTCTAAAATGACACGTATTAATTTCCTATGTTATTTCAGTCATGGCTGAGTGTTTCTTTGATGAATCTTTAAAGATATATGTATATTATAATTTGTTATTCCAGATATTCATTAAATATTTATATTTATGTTTCCTTTCTTACTTTATAAACAAACACAGTTTTTGTATTTCTACATCAATTTTACATACATGGGTCAAAAATGACCCATATAGAAACCTTGATATTTGCACATTTTTGCAAGTAGGAACATATTTACTGCATATACTATTACTATAGTATTACATAATACTATTCACCTGCCACACATTTCACAACTCAACACAGCTGCTTTTGTATATTTGATGCAAGTCTTATTTTATTTTAAATATTTGATATTTTGTAAAAAATAATATTGGATGGACATAATATTTGAATATTGGGCTATGGTTACCTTGACCATGAAGTCCTAGTGAGAAATTACTTGTGAGAAAGAGAAACATGTCCAATACTATTAGCTATCTAGCTGTTGACATGTTAGTTAAACTAAAAAAAGATGGGTTTTAAAGTTTATTTACATGTAATAGGCCTAAAAGTTCTATTAAGAACCGCATCATCTTGAATAAGCCTTCATTTGCTGAAATGGTTCTATGTGTTAAGAGTTTGGGGTCCTTTTTCCCCCGCCTTTTTGATTTTAAAATCTGTAACTGTCAAAGCCACCTGAAATAACATAGGAAATGAATACGGGTCATTTTAGACCCGTGTATGTAAAATTGATGTAGAAAATACAAAAACTGTGTTTGTTTATAAAGTAAGAAAGGAAACATAAACATAATGATTTGTGGAAATCAAAAACAAAGATATTTAATGAATACCTGGGATAACAAATGATAAAATAGATATATTTTAAAGATTCAGCAAAGAAACATTAAGCCATGACTGAAATAACATATGAATACGGGTCTTTTTAGACCCATGTTGTGCATTAGAAGGGGTTTGCATAGCTTGTGCATCAAAGGGTTAAAGCTGCTCATGATCTACTGCCATGAAATTATGTGGAGGAGCGTGAGCAAGACATTTATTCATTCATTCATTTAGAATTTCTGAGTTTGTGGTCTGAAGAAAGAAAGAAGGTAATACGGCATTACAACATTAGGTGTGGAAATAATGACTTTTCACTTTTGGGTGAACACCCTGAAGGGTAAGTACCAACATGAAATCGGTCAGGAAGTGTTTCATTTGAATAATTTCTCACACTATGCATGTGTGATACTGCTCATCTGAAAGCTCACACACAACAGACCAAGCTGTTCTTTCAGAGGCTGCCATGGACCTTTTCAATATCTAACACATACATGTTATTTTTGAGCACAATCCTCAGATTGTCGCCTCTTTTATGTTGGGAGGTATAGCCATAGTCTATAATTATTAAACTGTAAACAGAATACCCTTAGATGTCATTTGGTGATCCTAGAAAATATTAGGTGGGATGTGGGAATAATGTTTATAAAGTGTCACAGGTGATGTGCTAATCATGAAATATAATGTTTGAGATTTACACATTATACATCATTTTTATTTGTTCAGATAATGACAAAATCTGTACTCACACATGACATTGAGATAAACCTCAGGAGAGATGTGAGTGTGTCCGTCTACAGCACAGCTATATCTGCCTGAATCCTCTCTTCTGACTGACTGCAGCAGGAGTTCATTGTTTCTGTCTCTTCTCTCAGTTAATGGCTGTGAGTTTCTGTACCAGATGAATGTTGCTCTGTCAGTCAGAGCGCAGCTGCTTTTACATGTCAGACTGACTGAATCTCCCTCTGTCACTCTCTCAGGAGACTCCACCTGAAGATCTGAACACAACACACACATTATATCTAGTGCTGCTGTCATACACTGATTATTATTCAACATAATACACAGAAGAAGAGATAAACCTCATCAAAGTCACCTTACCAATCCATTTCACATCAGGTTTATCAGTGATGAATCTGAAATAGTACATGTGTGAATCCTTCAGTGTCACATGACTCAGTCTGATGGTGCAGTTCTGCTGTTTATCTCCCAGATACTGAAGCCTCTGACTGTATTCAGTGTCATTAGACAGATCTGGAGGATCTACACTGTTTTCATGAGTCCAGAACGGTTTCTCGATCTTATATCCAGTAGGGTATTTATAAGTGCATCTCATTATCACTGTTGAGTCCTTTAGTGCACAGATGTGTTTAGGACTGTAACTCACACCCCAACCAGCACTAGGAACCTTATCATCATCATCATCATCATCATCATCATCATCATCATCATCATCATCATCATCATCATCATCATCATCACTGAAAACTCCTGAAAAACAAAATGTATATTAAATAAAGCAGCAGTTTCTAATAGAATATATTTGCTCAGTCTTTGAATGTCTTGTGTTTGTTGAGGAAAAGCAGAATTTAACATCTGATACAGAAGCATGAAAACTGTCTAAAGATGAAAATATTAATCAAATTAATTAGATATTATGCTACAATTAATATCATAATCAAACATTTGCCCAGAAAAGCCAAATAATGATGATATTTTAGCATTACATTAATGAGGAAAGACAAAGATGGACATATGTGGTACTTCATGCTTATACTTCTCCAATGGCAGGCGAATCATTATTATTCCTTTTTGAATATAATGAATCAAACTAAATTAACATTTTCAATACCATGTGCAACGAACAACATTCTACTGTATTAAAGAATGACAAATGGAAACACAAGACAGCAAAGCACTGAACATAACATGCAGAAAAACATTAAAGACGTACCTTGAATCATGAGGAGAAAGATCAGAAGAAGAGGAGCCGTTCTGACTGACATCACCATAGCAACACCTACAACATAATCAGTCCAATAATGAGATGAGATTGACAGACAACACGCATAATCAACATGAGCAGAAATTATGCTAGATTTGTGTCCTTGATCATTAAGCAAGAGTGTCTTTGTCAATGTGACATCAGTGAGACCACATATAGAATAATTCAAAATGTTTATGTCACTTTATAATCAAACAAACAAACAAACAAAACAAAACAAAAAACGATAATAAACGGGTCATACCGTAGAGCGGGACACCTCATCTACTGTAACCAACTGACACTTGAGGAGAAATAAGGAAGGTTTCAAGTCCATCAGCCTCATTTATAACCAGAACTGCGTCATTTCCTCTTTTCTATCTCTGATTAGTGGCATACAGATTATATTTAAAAAGTTTTTTTTCTGGCTTTTATATTTTTTTAAATCCTAAAAACATCTTGTTTATTTCCAGGTTTTATTTCGATTTCCAATCCAAGAAACCAACACATACATATGAGCTTGACTTTCAAGACACATAGTAAACACACAAAAAACAAAACAATTAAAAGTCTTAAAATATAAAAGTCTGCTGACGTGCAAGAGCCTACGCAGATCTATTATTAACAGAAGCTGTGAAAGCTCAATAAAAGGCAAACTGATGGTAACTGTTGGTGTTTCCTGTTGCACACACACACACACTCACACACACACACACACACACACACACACACACACACACACACACACACACACACACACACACACACACACACACACACACACACACACACACACACACACACACACACACACACACACGAGTAATGTTTCAGTGATGGGTTCATTTCCAGGAAGTTTCGTGGCTTACGTCACTATAAACATGAGTATATTCATGGCATGCTGTTATAATTTTGCATATATAATATTATTTTATACATTCATTTTCTTTACATTATTTTTATTTATAAGTTTTTTTTGAATAGGGACAGTACAAAAAACATGATTCCATTCGAAAGCTGCAAAATATGTATTGCACATCGAGAGTATAGCATAAGCTAGTTTGCAATTAGTAACAATGATTATCAATACTATTTGCATGTTACCCATCAATTATTTTAGATGTTACCACATAAAGCAAATTTTTAGGTGCTTTCAATGCATGTACGCATCATCGCATCCACATTTGAAAACAGAGGAAGGTTTCACTTCCTTGACATAACCACAGATGCTTAACTAGTGAGAATTTAGTCTGACTCGCGCTGCAGACGAAGTTATTTATAGATTTGAATAACAAAAATGGGCCTGAAATAATTAATTTCATGTAACAATAGAAAACTCTGTTATCATCTGCACAGATATCTCAGGTAAACTTGATGTTTCTACTCTTCTGGGTAAATGATGTAGGGGCTTGACCATGCGTTGTCATCAGTTTGTCAGTAAACGGATATGAGGCGTCTGATGTTATTACTGCGAGAGGATGTGAAGAAGAAATGGCCACTAAGGTGCTCATACGTTTGCTGGTTCAAACTTCTGCAAGGATCCATGTGATACAAATCAGGTCAACTAGGGAAAGAGATTGCATGCCTCTATAAAACCAGTCAGTTCTCACCACAGTTTTGAAAAATGCTACAAAAGTGGGCTTGGTGAGTTTCTTCCCAAACATCCATGCTGCAATTTACCATTATGCAACACAATATACATATATTATATATAGTTTTCTAAGCTCACTTTTAATTAAACAAATACACATCCTGTAATTTAATGCACAAATAAATGCACAGCCATTCACATCAACAATATATACGGACGTGCTGTTGCATCTTTAATAACTTTTGTGGCCCGTTTTCAAAAGCCGTTTGATTGGTTAAAGGTTGACTGTCAGGGTTGGGTGAAAGGATGAGGCGAGGAATCAGATGAAATAAACAATGGGCTTTTTATTAATAAAAAATAAAACAAAAACTACCCCGTAAGGGTTTATCCCAAGAATAAACAGACCGAATTGACAGAACCCTGACAGGGTTCCACTCACAATGTGGATGAATCACTTTTGTGTTGAAGACTCAGGAACTATTGAATAGAACATATGCGAAGCATTACTTTTACAAAGCAAAAACGTACTCGGTTACTAACGTAACCTTGGTTCCCTGAGAGTAGAGAACGAGTATTGCGTAGCTATACACAGTGAGAAAACTCCTTTTCTTGAGAATATTGAAGCCATTATTTTAAAACACAGTGCAGCTGCACAGCGAGCACAGAGCAGAGCTTCTAGCTCACTCATTGGCTGTGCTGCGGAAACTGCACGAATATTGCGAGGCGGCTGAAACACGAGAACCAGTCAGGTCGCTTCGTGCCCGTTATTTATTTTTGGTTGGCTACATTTCTTAAGAAGCATAATTTATTTTTAGACTTATTTTTTGGCCAGTTGTGGTCTGTGCAATAAATATAAAAAGTTCTAAACCATCTATTGTGTTTTGTTGTTCCACTATAGCAATGATAATATTTTAATATTTAAGTTTTTTAATAATAGGTGTCTCTCACATTGTCCCACAGCAACATTAAAATAGTGTAGATTAGTGTACAATATTTTATAATAATAATTTATTCTATTTAGTTTCCATTTCATTCATTTAACATATTTAATATTGGAGGTATCCAAGTTATTTCACATATTTAAACTTTTTTTTTTTAAAGTAATGCAATAGTTACTTTTCCTGGTAATTAGTTACTTTTGTAATGATGTAACTCAGTTACTAACTCGATTACTTTTTGTGAGAAGTAATTAGTAACTTACCCAACACTGTTCAACACACATAACTCTGTTAAAATCTCAGAAAATGTAGTTTTGGGTTTCATGACCCTTTAAGATAAATGTGCTCACAGAGTATAGAGGTGGGTTTTTACAAATAATTTCTCTTGGCACATTTTTGTCAGAAGGGTCTCTACACAAACCATGCCAAATTTCATACAAATCCGATGAAGATTTAATCATTTTTAAAGGATTTTCTGAAAACTCCCAAATTGTTGAAAAATGGAAGCCACGTGACTGACAGATTGAGACAGAAATGTAGGTTTAAATACATACATTCATTAATTATATTGCAAAAAAAATATCTTCAACAGATGAATTTGACAAATCAAAATTTCTGGATTGAGAATTTAGGCCTTAAGCAAAATCACAATCAGAGAACCAGTGGATAAGTGAGAGAGAAAAAAGCTAAACAGGAGAAATGAAAACCCAGCATCAGACTATCAGTGCCACAGTCCCACCACATGAGGGAGTTGTTATCACGGAGATCGGTTTTCCCAGGAAAAGTATCCCCGGCAGCACTGTAAATTCACAAAACTGATCTGTTGATCATTTGACTGTGCTGTAAATCACTGATTGATCCTCCACGATCTGATTAGATCTGTGAAATCAAAATATTCAGAGATAAAGGCATCAATAACCTTTTTTAGATCAGTACTGCCTACAAATACAATCTCAACCAATACAGGAGCTAAATGAAAACTGAGTGAGGCTCAAAAGTGCCTCTGATTCATTTCTAAGCATGTCCTGAATGTGTTGCTCACCTGGCAGCATCAGGCTGGTGTGTTCTGATGTTGTCGTACAGGTTTTCGCTCTGTTCCTTCACGTGATGCAAGACAGTTGCATACTGGATTTCATCTGAATCTTCAGAATCAGAAGCTTTTCCTTTAGTCTGATCTCCACTGAAATTGTTTAGGGTTATTAAGGCATACAGGGCATCGTTTTGATTTGTGGCATCAGATTTAGACTGAACCTCATCAGGAGCTGGTACTCCGCCTGTTAAGTTGGCATACAGATCATCCTAAAATGAGAGAAAATGACTTGTTACACTTTTATTAAAGAAAAGCTTTAAGTATAACAGGGTGGTGTTTACATTTGTTTAATGCTCATTTGATAATTTGATTTACCTGCTCTTGACTGATGTGTTTAGCTCTGTGCTTTTTCCGTCTGTAATAAATAATGAACTAAAATGTTTCTTTTGTTTATAAAATAAGTCAGCTTGATATACTAATGTGCTTTCCGACAGAATGAACTTACATGAACACAATGATGAAAATGAAGACCATACCTCCCAATCCACCAGCGAACCCAGCAAATGCATAGAGAAGCATTCTTCCTACAACACGAAAAGTGACAGGATGTTGTTTTTATCATTATCTAGAATGACAGAACTAAACCATAATCATAGTGTTCAGCGGGAGGACGGCTGCATTTCAACACACTCATGTTTATCTCCATAGTTAAAGATCTTGTGACTGAGGCAGGGGAGACGGTGCCCCCTCATACAAACTACTGTTTAATTGACAATACAAAAGCAAAAGAAAACAAGATTATCCTACAAAATATGATTATTACGAAATCAAACCGCAATTTTGTAAAGTAGCACTGTCCAACAGCGACCACCAATTATTCATTGGGGATTCACTTTTAGACAACTAGCTAAAAAATAGTCAGTCTCATTAATAAATTAACCACCTCACCCATAAAATATTGCCACTTTCAGTAGGTGAGCTAAAAAACACAGAGCAAACGGTCAGGGGAGTAAATTCGGCACACGAGCAGTGAGGTTAGTGAGTTTGCCTCCTCCTGCGTTTAAAAAAAAAATCCTGTCTACATGAAAACGCAGGAACACGCTATCAAGCGTTGTCAAGAGCATGCCACACCAGCAGGCGGCGATAGAACCCTAACCGTAAAGCCACATTGGCCAATCAGAAGCCGTCAGCGGCGCACAATCTGACGTCAAACACAGCGGACAACGGCGCACACTCTGACGCCGCAAGGCAAAAACTCCAGTTTTACTGTACATGACAACGCTGCAACCAGTGTTTCTGAAAATCCTCACCCTGGCAGGGGCTTTCAAAAATCTTCGGTTTCAGTGACCTGATACTGCGTTTCTGTGTGGATGAACGGTAGAACCGCGTAAAAAAAGTCACGGTTATAAAAATACCCATGTCCGTGTGGACAAGGCCTATTCTAGAGTGATGGCTGGCTGTGCTCTGGATCTGGAGTGGGGCTGGTGTCCTCCATGGGGCAGATGGTGAAGTCCGATCCATCATTCACCATCACACACTTCACGAATGGGGCCAAATCCTCTCTGGGACCATGCACAGGAAGGCAAACTAACTAACCAGCAAACGGAGACAATGAGACTTAGGGTGCTTTCACACCTGTAGTTCGGTTTATCTGGTCCGGACTAAGGGCGAAAAATTATACTTTGTATCATTTTCAGGCGTTTTGGTTCCTTTTCACACCACACTGATTGCTCTGGTCCGAATCAGATGAGTTGATGAAACAAACCAAAATGCAGTCACGTGACAACATCCACATCACTCGTTGGCCAGAGGTAACTGCACTTCGATTGGTCAGAATTAACGTGCGGGAAAATTCCAGAGCACCCGGAAGTTAACAAAGAGGAGGAAAATCCGGCAGACAGCTTTTTACTGTGGAGAAACGACTGCGTGGGCTGAGTGTATCCCTGGTCATAGTGTATTATATAGTTTGTCTATATAATATTAATTATAGTTTAATAATTATGTAGTTTGCTTGATGCTCCGCTCCTCCTCAGAACTCCACGTTTGTCCGCGAGCTGCCATGCTAGTGCAAACTGTCAACAAACATTAGTCCTCATCCCATAATGCACAGCGCTGCTGATTACGGCAGCTGGTTTAGTCCAGAAATGCGCAGTTCTTTGGCAATTGGGTCTGTTCGAGGTCGGATCACGTTCTCACCACAAACAAACCGCTCCAGAGTTCGTTTCAAAGCGTACCGTACGCTTGTTTGGTCCGCTTTTGGTGCGCACCCGAGTGCAATTGCTGCTTTCACACCTGCCCAAACGAACCGCACCAAGGGGGAACAACCAACTCTAGTGCGATTCAACCCAACTAAACAAGGCAGGTGTGAAAGCACCCTAAGCCTGCAACGATGAACATCACCCCGGAGGCCGAGCTTTGTGAAATGTCTAACAAGGTGCGTGAGCCGGTTACATTGTGTGATTACGTAGGAATTCTAGTTGAATATCAGGGAATGGATATTCCCATATTTCAGTTATTGAGGGTGACCTGCAGCTGGCCTCTGCTAACTGTTTTTTAGAGTAATTTGAGTTTCCCTCCTGTTTCTCCCATCTCCACTGGTCTCGTCCAGTACGGAGTCTCCTGTGTCCCCACTGGTTTCGCCCAGCTACCCCCCCCCCCTCCCCTTTCTTTCCAAGTAACATACAAACTCAAAAAGTGCATAATATATTTTTCATCAGTAGCAGAAATGCTTGTCCTATCACAAAATGACTGATACACACCATGTACTGACACAGTGACAGCGTCTGATCGCTGAGATCCATGTTGATTGTGAGCCTGACAGTAGAAGCGTCCACTCTGTAGTGCACTGAAACTCTGTCCAGATCCAACAGCTGAGGTTTCATTCTCCTTAAACCAGCTGAAGTTCAGAGCAGGAGGGTTTGAGTCACTGATGCACTTCAGAGTCACTGAATCTCCCTCCACTATTACACCAGATCCACGCATCAACACTGAGACGCTCCTGGGAGGATCTATCATGAAAAAGGGGAAATTATTAATCTACTAAATAAATTTAACAGCCCGATCTCATGAGAAATAGTACGAATTTTATGATGTGATTCGTAAAAAAAAAGGAAAAAGGATTTGCAACAAAAAATTTGCAGGAACCTGCACCCCTAAACCAGACCCATGAGCAGGTCATACAAAACATGAGACTGTACCAATTCACAGATGTTTAGCGGATGTCTTGTCAAAATATAAAAAAAATAAAACATTAACTCACACATGACATTTAAAGTCACAGCTTTAGAGTATTTCTTTCCATGTTTATAGATGGACTTGCACTTGTATTCTCCACTGTCATCAGAGCTGATCTTTGAGATGCTGTAGATTCTTCCAGATCCTACAATCGTTCCTCCTTTAAACCAGCTGATTTCTGCAGGAGGGTTTGAGTCACTGATGCAGTTCAAAGTCACTGAATCTCCCTCCACTATTACACCAGATCCATTTATCAACACTGAGACGTTCCTGGGAGGATCTAAAACAGACAAAAATGACAATTCATA
Organism: Gila orcuttii; assembly: GCA_026230005.1. Classification (NCBI taxonomy): domain Eukaryota; kingdom Metazoa; phylum Chordata; class Actinopteri; order Cypriniformes; family Leuciscidae; genus Gila; species Gila orcuttii. The sequence continues at coordinate 6,392,312 of JAPDVR010000002.1, read as the reverse complement.
ATAACTATTACAAAATGATGTGTTTGGAAATTTTAAACAATGTGCAGATGATTATTAACTCACACATGACGTTTAAAGTCACATTATCAGAGTATTTCTCTTGATGTTCATAGATGGACTTGCACTTGTATTCTCCACTGTCATCAGAGCTGATCTTTGAGATGCTGTAGATTCTTCCAGATCCTACAATTGTTCCTCCTTTAAACCAGCTGATTTCTGCAGGAGGGTTTGAGTCACTGATGCAGTTCAGAGTCACTGAATCTCCCTCCACTATTACACCAGATGGACTGATGAACACTGAGACGCTCTTTGGAGGATCTAAAAGGGACAAAAATTAAAACCTCAAATCATCTCTTTGAAGACTAAGTGAATCTGTACTCACACATGACATTGATCTGAACAGCAGGAGAGATGTGAGTGTGTCCGTCTACAGCACAGCTATATCTGCCTGAATCCTCTCTTCTGACTGACTGCAGCAGGAGTTCATTGTTTCTGTCTCTTCTCTCAGTTAATGGCTGTGAGTTTTTGTACCAGATGAATGTTGCTCTGTCAGTCAGAGCGCAGCTGCTTTTACATGTCAGACTGACTGAATCTCCCTCTGTCACTCTCTCAGGAGACTCCACCTGAAGATCTGAACACAACACACACATTATATCTAGTGCTGCTGTCATACACTGATTATTATTCAACATAATGCACAGAAGAAGAGATAAACATCACCAAAGTCACCTGTGATAGTAAGAGACACTCCTGATTTACCAGTCCATTTTCCATCAGGTTTATCAGTGATGAATCTGAAATAGTACATGTGTGAATCATTCAGTGTCACATGACTCAGTCTGATGGTGCAGTTCTGCTGTGTATCTCCCAGATACTGAAGCCTCTGACTGTATTCAGTGTCATTAGACAGATCTAGAAGCTCAACACCCTGCTTTATTGGCCCTTTTGTCCAGAACGCTTTCTCGATCTGATATTCAGTAGGGTATTTATAAGTGCATCTCATTATCACTGTTGAGTCCTTTAGTGCACAGATGTGTGAAGGACTGTAACTCACACCCCAATCATCACTACAAACCCCTGAAACACAGAAATCATCTCGAACAATTTAGCATCATGATCATCAGCCACATCCCAACCTTTTTCACTGAAGACATCTGAAATTATTTTCTTTATTCAAATGAACTGCATCTGTAGTGCTTGAGGATGTTGAAAAGCATAAATAGGTCTGACTTACCCGAAATGATGAGCATGAAGATCAGAGGAAGTGGAGGAGCCATTCTGACTGACACCAGCAGGAAAACCTACAAAACATTCAATATACAGTTTATTAAAATATACTTATTTTAGCTTCTGTGAAGGCGAATCTTATGAAATTCGGCAAGAACAAGATCAGGTTATTGTGAGATAGTTTTCATGACAGAAAAATTAAAACAGTCTTTAAAAACAAGATTTTTATGTGAAATATAGGCCTGGTGTCACAGACAGGGCTTAGATTATGCCAGGATTAGGCAGGATGAGTAGGATGAGTAGGATGAGTAGCTTTAAACGTGCCTTAGAAAAAAACATTACCAGTGTGTATCGAGTCAAAACAATGGCACTGAGTGACATATTTATCCGTGCAAGTTGCTTTCAGTTATAACAGCTCAAGCATACATTTTAGTGTGGGACCTTGTCTGTGAAACCAGGGGATAACGTTTTTTTTTTAAATTTCCGGGTAAAACATGACTTTGATTTAGCTCTGCGGGAGGTACGTACCTAGCTGTTTGGCTAATTTTGCTGCTAGCGCATAGTTTGAATTACAGGGGGGTTTTGGAGGGTCCTGGGGGGTCCGACCCCGCTAGATGAGACTTGGACCCTCCCAAAAGGAATGAAAATAATAAGTTGGGGGGTACTGAAAAAAAATGTATACAATATAATGTTAGCCTATCCAAAATTGTATGTTTTTAAATGCAGTAGGCTATTACCCTCACATACCAACAATTCAGGAAATAATCTAATTGGGCTGTACCATTTCTCTGGTACGTTCAGACTGTGTTCTTTGCTATGGTTCTGTGATATCACTTCACTAGCTGTCAAAACGTACGTACCTGGTGTGTGTCAACTAAAAATGAAGAGTAAGTAGCTGAATCAACTTTAATCTCTGCCTATAGTTTTGACTGCCATGTATATCATCTTGTTGTGCTTTGTGGTAAATGTTATGAGCAGCTCATCATCTAAACAGGTTTTCAGAACTGTTTTAATTTGGTTGTTCATAGTGCAGACATCCCAAGTCTCCCGGAAGTTCCGGGAGTCTCCCGCATATTGATAGCGGCTCCCTGATGCCTCTATATACATTAGTGTCATTTTTGCCCTCCACCGCCTCGCCACATCAACAATTGCATTTTTTTAAACACCGTATGAACACATGCAGATAACGAGGATAATTCCTGTTTTACTTTTAAAATGTAATGTTATATACTACAAACAGAGAAATTCTCTTACCATTTTTTCAGCGATGAAACGATGTTGTGAATCAGAGGTTTACTACCATAAGATGAGCCTTGAAGATGAACTCTTTATCTTCCTCTTTACATTTTACCCCCACTTGCTGCTTCAAAACCAGCTTTGATTAAAACTATTTAAAGAATACTTTTAGTAACATAAGAAAACACCTCATCATAAAACGCACAGGGCAAATGAAGCAGCATCCTTCAGAGCAGGAGAATTAGTCAAACAGAGAAAGAATGAGGAAGTGAAAAGAGTCGAGAACATGCAAAGTTCTTCACATTTACAAAGCATTTCTTTAAGACGTGTGTTTTTTATTTATTTTGTATCTCTTCACAGACAGGATTGTTCACAGATACCGAGTTCCTGCCGAGTGCAAAAATGCTTGAAATTCATTTATTTATTGAGTTTGATGGGACTTTGTAAGATCATCTTTACTAAAACCCTTGGTCTCACTTCCTATTTTTTTGAGTTGATAAGAGGCCTACGAACTGCATTAAACCTTTATGCAAATCCTGACCTGACAGATGGGATACTGTACAACACAGACACTTTTTCTTGTTCCACAACACTTTAACACAGGGCTATTCAAATACTTTTGCAGGGGGCCAAACTAGGAAATTACAAAATTTGTGAGGGCCGGACGGACAAATTGATATCAGCTAAAGGAAATTAAAATATACTGTATGTATACGGTACAAAATATATATTAAATAAAATAAGGTACTGTACATTATTCTTTTGGTTTCCTTTATTATTTCAACACATTCAACTTGTATTGATTAGGCCTACAACAAAGTGCACAACTGCAAATACTGAGACATATACACAGCTTTTACCCTTACAGTAAACATAAGTAGCCTAATAGCTTATATATATAAAAAAAAATCAAACAATCAAAATAAAGCTGTCATAAGTGCAAAACTGCAACTGCAGTTTCAAGAATCAAATCTTATTTGGGGAAATAAGATTCAAATATCCCTGAAGTAACTTATATCTTTCAGACACTGAGTACACATTTTAAAACTAGAAAAAACATTTCAAGTGTACAGTAAGTACAAATCTGCTAACTATGTGCTGTAAACATACTCTTGATGAAAACTAATAACAAGAATATTTTTTTCGGTACAAAACCCACCAATTGAACGCTGACTTTGCTCAAAAGAAGTTACCAGTCTGTCTATTCTACGTTGTCTCTCCACTGAGCCCTCTTGGTATTGCGCAGAAAAAGACGAATGTTTTGTAGTAAAATGTCTCTTCACATTATATTCTTTGGCCACAGCCACTAATTCGTTGCACAGTAAACACACAGGTCTATCGGTCTCTCGCTTGCTTGCCGTAGTTGGCACAGTAAATAAGTACTTCTCCGTCCATTCCCTCTGAAACTTACGATTTTCTCTGTCAACTTTGTGGTTTGGCTTGGACAACGCCATGTTATGCCGCGTTCCAGGCAACCTGTAACCCGTGTTTTTCCAACCTTATACCCGTGAAAGTGCACTGGAACGGCAGTCAAACCCGTGACTTCCCACCCATGAACTCGTACTAGATCGATGTACTCTAATGCTGCGTTCCAGGCAGGTTTTTAAGCACGTAAATCACGACTTCAAACCACGACTCACGACTTTGTAGCGTTCCAGGCCAGTCACGCCAAACTACCTGTGCGCAATATACATACTTATTGTTTCAGAGACACATACAATTGTAATACATAATTGTGTGTGTATTATTATTATTATTATATTATTATTAATTTGACTGAAACGTTATATTGTCCTAAAGTGTATTCTCACCGTGTGTGTGGGGAGGGGGGTAGGGAGGGGGTGGCTGCCATTGTTGTTTTGTATGGTTTCGCGGGCTATGTGACATCAGAACTCGTAACTGGGAGTACATCGATCTAGTACGAGTTCACGGGTGGGAAGTCACGGGTTTGACTGCCATTCCAGTGCACTTTCACGGGTATAAGGTTGGAAAAACATGGGTTACAGGTTGCCTGGAACGCGGCGTAAGTTACGAGCTCTGACGTCACATAGCCCGCAAAACCATACAAAACAACAATGGCAGCCCCTACGGATGATGCAGTGTTTCTGCAGGCGGTACACGGTGAGAATACACTTTAGCACAATATAACGTTTCAGTCAAATTAATAATAATATAATAATGATAATAATACACACGCGATTATGTATTACAATGTCATGTGTCTGAAACAATAAGTATATATAATGCGCTCAGGTAGTTTGGCGTGACTGGCCTGGAACGCTACAAAGTCGTGAGTCATGGTTTGAAGTCGTGATTTACGCGCTCAAAAACCTGCCTGGAACGCAGGCATTAGATGCATGTGTCATAGGCAGCGTGAGAACATCGAATCAGCGAGAATGAGTGTTTGTCACCATGGAGACTACCTGCTCTGCTCTAGAATCTTTGCCTGTACTCTTGTCTGTGCGCCACGGCAGATTCATAGATTTTTTTTAGACTTTTTTTTATTTTAATTTTTTTAATCTGCTGCAGGCCAGAATAAATTTCAAGCGGGCCAAATTTGCCCCCGGGCCGCTATTTGAATAGGCCTGCTTTAACAGAACCACAACATTACCACTTTATAATTCTTGAAAACCAAGGATTGGTTGCTAGAACCTTGGTTGCTAGAGGGAATAAACTAGACTGAAGGCCTACTGCACTGCATGCATGTTAAATTGCATGTTAAATACATGTTAAATTAATACTGGCAATAATATTCTCCTCTTAACTTCAAGAACATCACCTCCACCAGCACTTTACACCTCCACTGCTGCTCATGTGAACACATTCACTCTCATTTCTCACAAGAAATGTCTGTCAATTCGAATAACTAAAGAAGTGCAAATAAGTGTCACCAGCAGGTGGTGCAAAGACATGGAGAACAAAATCACTGATTCATGTAACATATCAAAACTACTTATTGTACTTATTGAAAAGTTTTGTATTCAGCTTCAAAATGGCCAGTGCATCTTGTCTTTTATTATTGCACGGGTCGCTGGAATACCATACTTGATGGTGATTGGCCAAAAGCGACATTCACCAGCCAAATATTTCTGAATAACGACCGTTGCACGATAACAGCGCTGTATAACTGACCGTTCATAATGTGTCCTACATAGTTGTGCTCCTCTTCTATGGGGTTAGAATTGTTGCATTATTCCAAATAAATAGATTAAGATTCACAAATAAATGTAAAGAGATTTGAAAATAAAAAAATATTTACAAATGTTTTATTATTTTACAAACACAACTTTGCCTAGCATTTCTTTGTAAACCGCTTCTTGTGCATTTGTAAATCCCCTCACACATCTGTGGATTTTGAAACACTTCTAGTGTCACGTGCAGAAAAAAACACAAATAAGTGACTCCACCCACCGTTTACTCAAGCCAATCAGATAACGGCCACATTGAGCTGGCCAATCTATGTCTAATTTTCAAGTATCCAGCACTAGTCAATATAAGTACGATTATGCAGACAGTTCATATCTGCAGCTAAGAAAACAGACGTCACATAGGGAAAAATGTGCTAACATTTCAAACATGCTAGTTTTAGATTATTTGAAACTGCTATGGCAGCAGTTAAAAAATAATGGGGCACTATTTGCTTTTGATGCGCTTTGTCGCGCCTCTTGCCGGTGTAGCTGATCATGATGCTCGGGATCTGTGATGATCATAATTCCCTGAGTTTATCCGGATTAAATTCATTTTACTGCAGGTTTGAAAAGCCCTCATTCACACCACACACCCGGTCTAATCTGCACTTCACACATTCACCATCACCTCCTGCACTCCCATTACTCCCCCCTCCTGCCATCCTACCTGAGCTTAAGGTCTGTGTGGAGGACGTGAGCCGAGTCTTCAAAAAACAGAAGACTAGGAAAGCCTCAGGCCCAGACGGCATCTCATCTGCTTGTTTAAAAGCCTGCGCTGACCAACTGGCCCCGGTCTTTACGCAGATCTTCAATAGATCATTGGAGCAGTGTGAAGTTCCCTGCTGCTTCAAACGCTCCACTATCATTCCTGTCCCCAAAAAACCCCAAATCACTGGACTTAATGACTAAAGACCTGTCGCTCTCACGTCTGTGGTCATGAAGTCGTTTGAAAGACTGGTGTTGGCCCACCTGAAGGACATCACTGGACCCCTGCTGGATCCCTTTCAGTTTGCTTACAGAGCAAACCGGTCTGTGGATGATGCAGTCAACATGGGACTGCATTATATCCTGCAACATCTCGACAGACCAGGGACTTATGCAAGGATCCTCTTTGTGGACTTCAGTTCGGCCTTCAATACCATCATGCCTGGTCTTCTCACAGCCAAACTGACCCAGCTCTCCATACCATCCTCGATCTGTCAGTGGATCTCCAGCTTCCTGACGGACCGGCAGCAGCGAGTGAGACTGGGGAAACACACATCCAGGACTCTCACCACCAGCACTGGCGCCCCTCAAGGGTGCGTTCTCTCCCCACTGCTCTTCTCCCTGTACACTAATGAATGCACTTCTAAAGACCCCTCTGTCAAGCTCCTGAAATTTGCCGATGACACCACTGTCATCGGTCTCATCCGGAACGGTGACGAGTCTGCTTACAGACTGGAGGTTGAACAGCTGGCTGTCTGGTGCAGTTATAACAACCTTGAGCTGAACACGCTCAAAACGGTGGAGATGATCGTGGACTTCAGGAGGAACAGCCCAGCACTCCCCCCACTCACCATCATGAACAGCACTGTGGAAGCAGTGGAGTCATTCAGGTTCCTGGGCACTTCCATCTCTCAGGACCTGAAGTGGGACAATCACATTGACTCCATTGTGAAAAAGGCCCAGCAGAGACTGTACTTCCTTCGCCAGCTGAGGAAGTTCAACTTGCCACAGGAGCTGCTGATTCAGTTCTACTCAGCCGTCATTGAGTCTGTCTTATGCACATCCATCACTGTCTGGTTTGGTTCAGCTACCAAATCAGACATCAGGAGACTACAACGGACAGTCCGGACTGCGGAGAGGATCATCGGTGCCCCCCTGCCAACCCTCCAGGACCTGTACTCTTCCAGAGTGAGGAAGAGAGCAGGTAAAATCATCACAGACTCCACTCACCCTGGACACCACCTGTTTGAACTGTTACCGTCAAGACGGCGACTCAGATCACTGGCCACAAGAACATCTCGGCACAGGAACAGTTTCTTCCCACAGGCCATCTCCCTTCTGAACAGTTAACACACCTGCCAAGGCATATGCCTTAAGTGCAATACTCCCACTGTTTAGTGCAATACCCTACAACTCAGGTGATACTTATATGTAGATTTATTTATTTATAATATTCAAAACACTGTAAATATGTTCATAATCTGTAAATCTGGAAATGTCTATTCTGACTTAACCCAACTGTTATACTTTTATTCCCATACATTTATATTCTTATTCTTTATTCTTATAATTTGTAGTATTATGTTTCTTGTTGTATTTGTATTTGTATATGTCCACTGGAAGCCTCAGCACCAAAACAAATTCATTGTGTGTGCAAGCACACTTGGCAATAAAGCTCTTTCTTTCTTTCTGATTCTGATGGAAATATAAAGAGGTCTTAAACTCCAACAATCTTTTGAAAACAGTGTTTTAACCACACAAACAGTTCAGCTCAATTTGAACGAGGCGCCCAAAGATTATTTCTGCTCCTTTCAAGGGTGCAAGAATCAGTTCCCGCCCCGAGTGTAAAGCCAAACATGATTGGTTGTAGCTAGAACGTGCTACGATTGGTCAGCACAATGTGGCCGTTATCTGATTGGCTTGAGTAAACAGTGGGTGGAGTCACTTATTTGTGGATTTGTCTGCACGTCGACGCTAGAAGTGTTTCAAAATCCACAGATGCATGAGGGGATTTACAAATGCACAAAAAGCTATTCACAAATAAATGCCAGGCAGAGTTGTGTTCGTAAAATAATAAAACATTTGTAAATATTTTTTATTTGCAAATCCAATTTTAATTGATTGTGAATTTTATATTTTTTTTTTGAATATTAATCTATTTATTTGGAATAACAATACTAACCCCATACTCTTCCTCCTCCCGCGAACGCCACAAATAAGCTAATAATCAACTCGTATTTGTAGGAAGCGCGTTTTGAAAGTAATTTCGTCCAGGTTTTCTCTGGCTGCAGTTCTGAGTACTGAGGGATTGAAAACACTCAGTGGAGCTCGAGCGGTGGATTACATGATGCTTTGATCCGGGAAGGGAATATCTGTCGCTCCGCTCCACCCATTTATATTATTCCAGTCCAGCTTTCAGTCTGTGTTTCTGTTAGTCACTCACGAGTTGCTTCTGTTGGAACTGTTTTAATCATCGTAGAAGGAATACGTTGAAACGTAAGTTGAGGACTTGTTAAATGAAATATTGTTGTTCCGAACAACAGCAAGATTGCGAGTGTAATTTAGATTAGCTAGTATTATATTCATTATATTAATAATTCAATTCACATTTATTTGTATAGCGCTTTTCACAATACACATCATTTCAAAGCAGCTTTACAGAAAGTGAATATTACAATTTAGATATTAAATATTACAAATTACAACTGATCTGTTATCAGAGGTGACTGTCTAATTTATGTTTTTCAGAAATGTATACAAAATCACAGTTAGCTAAAACATGTATTAATACAAAATCACAGTTAGCTAAAAAATGTATTAATACTAAATCACAGTTAGCTAAAACATTTATTAATACAAAATCACAGTTAGTTAAAAAAATATTAATACAAAATCACAGTTAGCTAAAGAATTTATTAATTTAAACAAAGTAGCAATTTAATGCAGATACAATGAGCTCATTGAAGTAATGAATACTTGTTTGTTAACAAATGATTATGACATTTAGAAAAATATAACATTGGTGCATGTTGATTCAGAGTTTGCTGAATCTCACTAGATTTTTTTTTCTCTAGCATGTAATGTACATTGATATTTGTTATGTTGTAACAATCTGCTGTATTGAATGACAGAAAAGTGTGAAATTGTACGAGCCTAATTTTTTCTGCCTTTCATTTGAAACATAAACAATACTGATGATTAAGGTTAAAAACATTCTAAATAAAGTAAGCTTCATACGTGATATACATCATGACACTCCTGTCAATCATTCAAGGCTCCTCCCACAAGGAGATGCATAAAGGCTGTAATATTTACTGTGTCCAAAACACTACAGCCTCATGTTATGCTGAATAAGAAAGAAAGAAAGTGAAAACATTAATAAGGATATATTTAAATAAAAGCATCAACAACATTTGTCATAAGGAAAGGCTAATAGATTGGGTTTTGTCTCTATCTAGTGGGTATTCTTACTTACAGGAAGATTTTCATACAGAGACGAGTCCAGTTCGGGTTTACAATCATCAAGTTGAGCAGTCTTTACGAATGAACGTAAAAGTAAAAACAGGAGTGTGTTATTTAAATTTCCATACACTTAGTTAATATATTTAGCATTTTATTCCTTTTGGCTAAAGGTGAAGAGAGTTTAGTCTTGTACACTTACCGTTATATTCTCATACACAGGATCACTGAATTCATCACCATAAGCGTAGCGTCTGTCATGATCAGGTCTGGAATTATTCATCTTTGCCATTAAAGAAAAAAACAGAATGGAGTGAAAATAAATAATGTCTATAAACCACTCACTAAAGTCACTAATTCAGACTTTCAATCTGTTAGAGATCAATTCATATAGATGCCATATCAACTTCTGATCATTTTTCTCACCTGAGACTCCTGTGTCTCATTTTTCTTTTTCATCCACCTGGTCCCCCTTTAAACACAATGATTTGAAACAATTACAACCAATCAGAATTTATTTGATGTTTAATACACAGTTATGAGTAAAGAGATATCTTTTGGGGGTGCTACTATGGGTATGTTTACACGATAACAATATGCTTCAAATGGAGAAATCTTTCCTTTGAGTTCCCTTACGAAGGGAACTCAACGATGCGTCCAACAACGCCATGGGAACGCCCCTAGCGTGACTGCGTCTGAAGCATCTATGTCAACTAGTCCAATGGAAAGAATGAGCGTCACGGGCGGGTGACGTCATGACCAGGATATGATAAAAGCACATCCGGTGCAAACCGGCATTAGCTTCTGTTGCCTCAGCAAGCGATCTGTGTTATACTGTCTCTGTCTATTTATTGTTGTCTGTTGCAATTTATTCGGAAACGTTATGGCGAAACAAGTGTACAAGCAGTGTGTTCCTCCCTGCCCGCGTTATTTAACGGGTGGGGACACACACAAGCTTTGTGTCATTTGTTTGGGAGTGGAGCATGCGGTCTCAGCCTTCGAGGAGGCTGAGTGTCAACACTGTGAAATGCTACCGCCCCGCATGCTCCGCTCTCGCCTGTCACTCTTTGATGTAAAGAGTGGGCAGGCTCGCGATCCTCAGGGATCAGGACCCGCGTCTGCCGAGGCGGCGCGGAGAATGCATTCCTGGGGATCGCAGAAGGATCTTTCGGAGGGGTTGGAGACGGGTCCCTTGGCCTTTTCTCCTTCCTTACCCGGAAGATCCAGCGCTCTCCCCCCGGTGTCGGAAGCACGCTCTGCGGTTTCTTCCGCCCGGGGAGAGAGCACTCCATTACTTCAATGCTCTTCCTCCGAGGAGGTCGATGTTATGAGTATGGAGAGTGAAAGCACACACATGGGGGAAAAAGATTCACAATTTATTTCCCCAGCATATGATGAGCTGGTGGATGTTATGTCACGGGCTGTAGAAAAATTAAATATTATATGGCCATCTGAGAATAAAAGCGCTCGTCCTAAAAGTAAATTAGATGAGCGCTTTTTATCGTCCACGACATTATCTCCACCACGAGAGCTTCCCTTTTTTCCCGATCTTCACAATGAAATATCGAAATCGTGGAATAAACCTTACTCTTCACGACTTTTTAGCCCTCAAGTTAAAACTTATTCGAGAATAAGAGGGCTAAAAGAGTATGGTTATGAGGCGATGCCCCAGGCGGAACAGAATTTAGCCAGCTATCTTTCGCCTGGTCCCGCATCGTCCCTGAAAGCCTCGGCTTTGCCCACTAGACCGCTTAAAGCCACCTCGGTTTTAGTGGGCAAAGCTTATACGGCAGCAGGTCAAGCTGGAGCATGTCTGCATACAATGGCAGTGCTACAGGCGTATCAAGCTGACCTGCTGGGGGATCTGGATAGTAGTGAGGGAATTACTCATGACGATATTCAAGAACTTCGTCGTGCTACCGATCTTTCTCTCAGGGCTACTAAGGAGACCGCCAGAGCAATTGGGCGGTCTATGGCAGCCTTGGTAGCTACTGAGAGACATTTATGGTTAAATCTGTCAGAGATTAAAGAAAAAGATCGAGCTTTTTTATTAGATGCTCCGCTTGAACCTTCTGGTCTCTTTGGCGACGCAGTCCACGCGATCGTCGAGCGATTTCAGGAGTCTAAGAAGCAAGCTGACGCTTTTAAAAAGTTTATCCCTCGCCGTGTCCAGCCCCCTGGGGCTGCTGGGCGTGAGCAGCCCCAGCCGTCGAGCTCATCATATCATGTGCAACAGAAAGAGAGTGTTGCGTCTCGTGCACCTCCACGTAGACACTGGAGACAGACGCAACCCTCTCAGCCGAAGTCTTCTAAGTCGAAGCCGGATCTGAGGACCGTTCTTCAGGCGAAGAAGACTTCGGCTCAGAAAAAAAAAAGGTCCTGATGTTCATGCGTCAGGCCTGTGAGGACAGCCCCGACCGAAGTAGAGCGGTGTACACCTCATTATACGGTGCCCGTTCCATTTCGGGGTCCTCACGAGACCGTTCTGCCAACCCTGCCACCCTTGGTGCTTCAGGGCGCAGCGGTCTCCAGCGAGTCGCTGATGCTATGCTGCGGCACAGCATCGGTTCCGCGCCCTCTGAGGGGGGCGTTAGAGCAGCCAGTTCAGGTAGTTCCTGCCATGATGTTTCAGGCTCCAGAATTAGCTGTCTCAGTAACACCAGAGACCAGCCTCGAGAGGCTGGTTCCCTTAGTAAATTTTCTGGCAGCGTGGAAGCTTCTGCCGAATATTTCTCGTTGGGTCCTGCAGATTGTAGAGAAAGGATACAGAATCCAGTTTGGTTCTCGTCCTCCTCGTGTCGTGGAAATAATTCTATTCGAAAAGTTAGGAGGAAGGAGACAAGTGGAAACCTTGGAAAAGTCAAAGTATCAAACGTTTTATTTCTTGCAAGAAAGGCAGTTCACACACAGACAGAGTCTGACATGAGAAGGGCAAAGGGCTGATCCCTTTCACCCCGTTATATACCCTAACACATCCTGTGTAGGCCTGCATCTGTTTTAGAAAAAACCTTAAAAGGAAATGTTGTTTCCAAGTTTCTGGTCTCTCAAGTTCGTTGTCTCACAGAAATTTGCTCAAGCTCTTGGTCACACATAAATTTATTCAGACAGACCATCTAAGTTTCCTGTCAACTTGACATCACACTCTTTGCCTATATTTATTTCTGTCCGAAAACTACCCACATACATTTCACACTTGAGATATAACAGACCACTCAGACTACGTGACAGAACATGTTGTTCCAGAAGCATATCTTAACTTATGCATTTCTATCAGCTTGATTATATTCTTTAATAATGTTCTTTAACTTATACGAACATCTCTTCCTTAAATGCTTATTGATTATGTAAGTCTTTTTAGTTTAATAAAAGGTTAAAACAAGTTAATCTAAATGTTAATAAAGAAGTAAAGAAAAATAGAAGAACACATCTAATGTAAAAGAAAAAACACCTCTAAATGTAAAATTACGATCACATTCCACCCCATGTTCATTTAAAGAACATACACACAAAATTTTGACATTTACTCATCCATAATCATAGTAATTTACACCTGGTAAATTTTTCCCATGGTTACTTCATTTCTTAGTGAAACTCATGTTCGCTCTCGTTCTCGTATGTCTCAGCTTCAGGCACTGTAACCTCAACTTCATCTTCTGGTGCCCTACGTATCATTGTTACGTATTCCCCTGCAGTCATTCTAACCATAGTGGTAGACACCGCTTTAGCAGTGAAAGTAGAAATACAATTCATAAAACATGGAATCATCAGAAGCAAAATCAAAGCTAAACATGCTATTGGCATAATTGTACTTATCAGCCATTTCGTCCACCCCTGAATCGTCCTGTACTATTGATTCGTCCTCTCTCCAATGACGATGGTTTTCTAATGAATACCCGACAGGCTGACAAGCAACTTTGGTTAGTCTGACACCTGTTCGGTACTCGTTAGCTGTGAATGGGATTCTTCTTCCGTTGCAGCAACCGCATGAGCTGGCACCGTTGCAGCTACCGCATGAGCTGGCACTTTTCCCGTTGCAGCTACCGCATGAGCTGGCACTTTTCGACATTGCATCCCATGGATCCACGGAGCCCTCTCCTCGACTTTCACCCCAGTGTGAGTTGTCAGTAAAACCTGAAATGGCCCCTGCCACCTCTTCGCGTTCCAGTGTTTCCGTCTCAGATCCTTTATCAGTACGAAATCACCTGGCCTGATGCTGTGCAGGGCCGTCTCAGCTGGCTCTGGAACTGCTGCTTTGACCTGTTTTGAGATATCAGCAAACACCTTATCCAGTTCAACACAATGTTGCAACATGTCATGTTCACAAAGAGTGGTGTCAGGCAGTGGTCTAGGATTATGTGGTTCCCAGCCCATGTGAGGTGGACGAGCAAACAGAATCTCAAATGGAGAGAGCTGTGCGCGTCCCCTCTATCTCATTCTCATATAAGTCAATGCAATGGGCAGAGCCTTAGGCCATGAAAGCCCTGTTTCATCACAAATTTTTGCCAATTTATTCTTAATGGTTCCGTTCTCACGTTCAACAGCGCCTCCTGCCTGTGGCCAATAGGAGCAGTGGTACTTCCAGGAAGTACCCAGGAATGCTTCAATTGCTGAGATCGCGCTGTTTACAAAATGTGAACCATTGTCACTTGATAATTTCTCAGGTATCCCCCATCGTGGGACGGTTTCCTGTAGGAGTAGTTTTGCCACCCCTTTTGCATCTGCCTTTGTTGTTGGCATTGCTTCTACCCATTTTGAAAACATATCCACCGCAACTATGCAGTATTTCTTTTTGTCAGATGGTGTCAATTCAATATAATCAAGCATTACATGTGAGAATGGTCTTGGCGGCCTGGGATGCCCCGCCTGTCTCATTGCCTGACCCCTGCCGACATTGTTAGTTCCGCAAATCAGACATCTGCTGCAAAAATCTGCTGCCACTGTGGAAAAACCTTTGGTAAACCAGTTATTCTGCATAACAGTAAACATCCCGCTTTTTGATGTATGGTCCAATCCATGCGTCAACTTAGCATAAGCCTGAAAGAAATGAGAAGGTAAACATGGTTTATTATTGGGGCCCCTCCATTGTCCATTCTCATACACACACCCTGCATTTCTCCATTTCTCCTTGTCAGAAGATGAAGCATGCTGCTGCATCATTTCTATGTCACCTATTCCCTCAGTCAGCCGTGCTGCAGTGGTTATCTGGACAGGAAGTAGAGCTGCGGCTTTCACAGCTAAATTAGCCGCTCTGTTTCCTTTAGAAACATCATCACTTCCCGTAGTATGAGCTTGGCACTTGCAAACAGCCACTTCCTTTGGCAACAGCAGAGCATCCAACAATTCACTCACCAGCAGGTGGTTTAATATTGGCTTGCCATCTGCTTTCAGAAACTTTCGATGTTTCCATAATGCCCCAAAATCATGCACAACACCAAAAGCATACCTTGAGTCAGTGTAAATTGTAACACGTTGGCCACTTGCCAATTTGCATGCTGCAGTCAGAGCAACCAGTTCAGCAGCTTGTGCAGAAAAATGTGACCGCAATGAGTGTTGTTCCAGAACCTCAGTTAAGGAAACTACTGAATATCCAGCTCTGTTTTTGCCTAGGTCATCTCTGCTGGATGACCCATCCACAAAAAGAATCATGTCACTGTTGGATAAAGCCTCGTCTGTCAAGTCTGGTCTCGGACTACATATCTGTTCCAAGGCTGAAATGCAACAGTGAGGTTCACCGTCTTGCTCCGTTGGGAGCAGGGTAGCTGGATTTAAAACATTACAACGTTTCTTTTGCAGCCATACTGTTACCATAAATCATTTTTGTTAATGGTGCCTCTTTATCAGTATAACCTGAGATGAATCGTTCTACAATATGATGTCATACCCAAAAAGGACATAATTTGTTTCTTTGTTGTAGGTTTTGGAATATTCTGAATCGCTGTCACTCTTTTATCTGAGAGTGACTTTCCTGCAGCTGACAGGACGTGGCCTAAAAATACGACCGACGTCTGTGCCACAGACACTTTGCAAGGGTTAACCTTGTGACCCTGCTCAGCAAAATGTGTCAACAGAGCCACTGTTGCAACTTTGCATACTTCCATTGACGGAGAGCACAGCAAAATATCGTCGACGTATTGCAACAAACTCTAAGCTTTGTTTCAGCGCTTCATTATAAATTGTTGGGCTTTCGCGATACCCTTGACACAATCTCGTAAACGTATACGGTTTTCCATTGAAATTGAAAGCGAACCAGAATTGAGAGTCTTTATCAACTGGTACACTGAAGAAGGCATTTGAAATGTCTACCACAGTGTAACAGACTGTCTTGGGCGGAATTTGAGACAGTATTGTCATATCTTTTGGTACGCTCGGAGCTCTGGCCTGAACAGCACTGTTGACCGCTTGGAGGTCTAGCACGAATTGCCACTCCGTCTGCTTATTCCTATCCCTAATTTTCTTCACAGGAAAAATAGTTGTTCTGACAGGTGAATCTGGACACGGCACAATCACGCCCTTTTCCAGTAATGAATTAAATACTGTGTGATACCATCAATAGCTTCCTGTTTTAGAGCATATTGCATTTTCTTAGGTCTGTAATCACTTTTTTGGAGTGATTTTAACAGGGTCACACCCTTTAATCAGACCTACGTCGTATTTGTCACGTGCCCAGAGTCCCTGTGGAACTGCTTCTAAACCCTCAGGAATAGACATTTCTTCTTTTTTATTATTTTATTATTTTTTTTTTTATCACACAACACTTCAACAGTCCTAATTCCCTTAATGTATTTTCTTAGTGACTGTTTGTAAAACCTTGTGCTCTCAGATTGCCACACATTTTTGTCAGTGGTTGGAAATCTTTTAACGAGTCATATTGTTTTAAAAAAAAAAAACAAGTCTTGCCGATCGTAAAATTACGATCACACTCGTTACAACGGGGTGTTGCCCACAGTGGTGCATCCCGAGCAGGCTCTGGTAATGGAGCAAGAGGTAAAGGCCCTGTTAGCGAAAGAAGCTATAGAACAGGTGTACTCACCCGACCGAGAGTCGGGTTTTTACAGCCGTTATTTCATTGTTCCAAAAAAGGATGGAGGGTTGCGTCCTATTTTAGATCTTCGTTTGTTAAATCGGTCAGTTCAGAAACTAAAGTTCAAAATGCTGACACTCAAACAGATCGTGACTCAAATCAGATCCGAGGACTGGTTTGTCACGATAGATCTGAAGGACGCCTACTTCCATATCTCCATCCTCCCTCAGCACAGGAAGTTCCTAAGGTTTTCTTTCGGGGGCAAAGAATACCAATATCGGGTTCTTCCGTTCGGTCTAGCTTTATCACCCCGCACGTTCACGAAATGCGTGGATGCAGCGTTAGCCCCTCTCAGGCTTCAGGGCATACGTATTCTGAACTACATCGACGACTGGCTGATTCTAGCGGAATCAGAGCAGTTGGCGGTTCGGCACCGAGGTGTCGTTCTCGCTCATATGCAGATGTTGGGGTTGAGGCTCAATGCCAAGAAGAGTGTGCTTTCTCCAGTACAGAGAACCACCGCATTCAGTGACAATGCGGGCCATCCTATCGCCCGTTCGTGTAGCTGCTATCCTGTCAGCCACAAAAGAGCTGAAGCTAGGCCAGTCACGCACTGTAAAACAGTTCGAGAAACTGTTGGGTCTTTTGGCAGCAGCGTCCAACGTGATACCTTTTGGCCTGCTGTACATGAGGCCTTTACAGTGGTGGCTCAGGACCAGAGGGTTCTCCCCGAGGGGAAACCCACTTCGTATGATCAAGGTCACGCGGCGTTGCCTTCGTGCCTTAGTTATATGGAGGGAGCACTGGTTCTTAACCCAAGGTCCGGTGTTGGGAGCTCTTTGCCATCGAGTTACTATCTCGACAGATGCTTCCCTCACCGGCTGGGGAGCGGTAATGGAAGGCCGCTCGGTTCAGGGTCTGTGGAAGAGTCATCATCTCTCGTGGCACATAAATTGCCTGGAGATGATGGCTGTCTTCAATGCGTTGAGGCAGTTCCTCCCAGACCTGAGGGGCCATCATGTGCTCGTACGAACAGACAACACATCAGTGGTCTCTTATCTGAACCGTCAGGGGGGCCTGCGTTCGCGTCCGCTTTGCAAACTGGCGCACCAGATCCTCCTGTGGTCTCTGGGGAAGGTACTCTCTCTGAGGGCAGTGTATATTCCTGGGGTCCAGAATATAGGAGCAGACATCCTGTCGAGGCAGGAGCTGAGGCCAGGAGACTGGAGACTCCACCCCGAGGTGGTGGAGAAAATCTGGGAGTTTTACGGCCAAGCACAAGTGGATCTGTTTGCGTCTCAGAATACGACGCACTGTCCTCTGTGGTTCTCCCTTACTCACCCAGCCCCTCTGGGGCTGGATGCTATGGTGCAGACGTGGCCGAGGCTACGTCTGTACGCCTTTCCCCCTGTTGCTCTGCTCCCAGGAGTTCTGGAGCGAGTCCGCCGGCATGGAATAAGCCTACTGCTAGTAGCACCACGCTGGCCAAGTCGGATCTGGTTTTCGGACCTGATCCATCTCCTAGACGGTCCTCCCTTCGAGATCCCGATCAGGAGAGACCTTCTGTCTCAGGCCGGGGGCACAATATTTCACCCTCGACCAGAGATTTGGAACCTGTGGGTTTGGCCTCTGAGGGGGCCCAACTCATAGAGAGTGGTCTTTCAGCCGAGGCTGCTGAGACCATTCTAAGCTCCAGAGCCCCAGCTACTAGGAAACTATATGCGCTTAAATGGAGAGATTTCTCTTTATGGTGTCACCAACATCAGTGGGATCCAGTTAACTGTTCTGTGAACACAGTACTCGAGTTCCTGCAGGAGCGCTTTACGTCAGGCCTATGTCCTTCCACGCTCAAAGTCAACGTGGCGGCCATTGCGGCTTACCACGCCCTGGTGGGGGGTACATCGTTGGGTCGAGACCCCCTGGTTACACGTTTCCTTCGTGGCACTTTAAGGCTGAGGCTTGCAACTCGCACTAGGGTGCCAGCTTGGGATCTTGCTATAGTACTAGAAGGCCTTTCTAGGGCTCCATTTGAGCCCTTAGATTCGGTTTCAGATAAGTTTCTTACCTTTAAGACTATCTTTCTGCTAGCTATTTCGTCCCTTAAGAGAGTTGGAGACCTTCAGGCCCTTTCGGTTTCCCCCACTTGCCTTGAGTTTGCACCGGGGATGGTCAAGGCATTCTTATATCCAAAACAGGGGTACGTCCCTAAGGTGCCGACCTCGACTCCGAGGCCTATTGTGCTGCAGGCTTTCTGTCCTCCTCCTTTTGCATCTGCAGACCAGGAAAGACTGAACCTCTTGTGTCCAGTGCGAGCACTGGACACTTATGTGCATCGGACTTCTTCATTTAGGAAGTCCGACCAATTACTGATTTGCAGTCCGACCAATTACTGATTTGCTTCGGATCACCTAAGAAGGGTCTTCCTGCTTCTAAACAGACGGTCAGTAGGTGGATAGTTGAGGCTATTTCACTTGCATACGAGTACTCGGACCAGCCATGTCCTTTGGTGGTCCGAGCTCATTCTACTAGGAGTATGGCGGCTTCTAAAGCCTTACTATATGGGGTTTCTCTTCGGGACGTCTGTGATGCGGCGGGCTGGTCCTCTCCGCTCACATTCGTTAGATTTTACAGTTTAGACCTGGATGCTGCCCCAGGTTCTCAGGTGCTTAGTGCTTAGTTACAACAGACTGACACTCATGTACTTGGACTTCTGGCGCTTTGGGTATTCTCGTTCCCATGGCGTCGTTGGACGCATCGTTGAGTTCCCTTTGTAAGGGAACGTCTCAGGTTACTATTGTAACCATAGTTCCCTGAGAACAGGGAACGAGACGATGCGTCACCCTGCCATACTTCCTGCATCCCTGCGATCGGCTTGCTTCGGCAATTTTCGAAGCTAATGCCGGTTTGCACCGGATGTGCTTTTATCATATCCTGGTCATGACGTCACCCGCCCGTGACGCTCATTCTTTCCATTGGACTAGTTGACATAGATGCTTCAGACGCAGTCACGCTAGGGGCGTTCCCATGGCGTCGTTGGACGCATCGTCTCGTTCCCTGTTCTCAGGGAACTATGGTTACAATAGTAACCTGAGACGTTTTCCATGTACAGACGTTGTCATTGTCAAAACGATTCCGTTACACAGATTTGCAAAAACAACTAAAAACGCTGTATATTACTGCCAGGCCATTAGATGGCGATAAAACACTATAGACTAAACATGTAATACACATGTGGATGACATCATTGTCTTCACAAATTCGTGTTTTTGATGTTTTCAACCCGTTTTCAAAAGTTTTCAGGAACCCAAAACGCTGTTGTCGTGTAAATGAACGGCCAAAACGCATAAAAAGCTTTACCTTTTTAGTTGAAAATGTTTTTTTGAAAACAGGCCCTAAGTTATCATGTTACTTTACAACGAAACCTATTTTGTGTTGGTTAAACAAGTGGTTAAGCATTTTAATCACTTAACAAGTGCTTTTAAATGTGCTGACATATTAAAAGTGCTCTATTTTCATAGCATGAAAAATTATTGCTTTACATAAAAATACTATCTTTGAAATCATCGGACATAACAGAGAGCAGAATACAACAAGAAACTATTTGTTTCAGTTAGAGTCCAAAAGTATTTGTATGAAAAAGCGCAGCAGATGCATGTGTAAACATGATGCTTTTGGGCCGCATTTTGGTTTGTAACATCATGAAATTAGTAAACCATAGTAGATCACACATCTTTATTTAGAGCAGGTGATCTCTTACAAACTCAAACATAAGACAAGGCTTAGATCACAGAGTGACATGATTGACATGCTGCTTGGCTAAAGCTATAGGACTTGCGGGATCCGATTGAGTCACGATCATGACGCAGTGTTTTCCAACGCATTTGAAAATTCAGCTAATGGAAACTGGATCTTGGGTGTAGTGGGTGGGTATAGTGGGCAGAGATTATGTGATGAGACTAGGGATGTGACGATGAGGAAATTTTCCCTCCAGTTAATCGACGTGTTACAACACCGGTAATACTGGTGTTACGAGGGTGGGGGACGTTGAAGTTTTTCCCTCTTTTGCACCTCGCTTTTAAATAGTTAATTATTATCCTTAATGACAACGCAACTAATCCTTTGCAGGTTCCCTATTAGCATAGAATAGCATTAGGTTTAAATCCTAAATATTGCCAAATAGGCGCTTTTACATTTCGCTTTGAAACCAAATCTTCCGCCATCGTCTTGTCAGTCAGCACCTCACTCTCGTGATACATGACTCCTTCTGCTGATCTGTGCTGCGATTCTCGTTCAGCTCACGCTGCATTGAGGAGACACGTTCAGTTTTTAATTGTAGTGTCTGTTCTCTAACTGAACTAAATTATTTTTACTATAAAAAATCTAAACGAAGTGGGGGCTGTTCTGCTATGGACAAGCAGTGTAACTAGTGTTGCGGCGGTGTTAAACACTGTTAACACCGACAATCACAGCAAGCCTAGTAAAGACCAATTAGACACTGTTTTACAGCAGGAATGCGCTAAGATTGGTTTGATCGCTCAGATTGACAGGTCTTTATTTAATCATAGAATAGGAGCACACAGTGAAACAGCGCCGGATGATCATCACTCATCAACCAGGATCATATTACTTGTTTTTTTTACACAAGTAATTAGTTCTTATGTTCAGTAAAATTACTTGTTTGAAGTGTTTTTTGATCCTTGGTTAATTATATTTTTAAATAAACGCCTAGCCTACCTAATCCATTTAATGGCTTGAATACATGAATACATTTAGAAAACGTGAATACTGCAGGCTCGCTTAATTTTTAACTCTAATGACGACCTTGCTTATTCAACCATCAATATGTTTTTTTTGGATTAAATTATTATCGACAATTAAGCGATAGTTGATTAATTGTTGGATTGAAATCACACACACATAAGACCACAGACACGCATCTTACCAAATCAGCATCGTAATGATAACTGCAGCTCCACAAATCACTCCAATGGATATGTATAATATCACCAGACTTCCTAAAACTAGCACAAATGTATAAAACATCAGAAAATAATAATAACTTTAGAAAGAGTAATATAAGTATATGAGCTGCTTTACCTTTAACAGTGACAGTTACAGCGTCTGATCTCTGAGATCCATGTTGATTGTGAGCCTGACAGTAGAAGCGTCCACTCTGTAGTGCACTGAAACTCTGTCCAGATCCAACAGCTGAGGTTTCATTCTCCTTAAACCAGCTGAAGTTCAGAGCAGGAGGGTTTGAGTCACTGATGCACTTCAGAGTCACTGAATCTCCCTCCACTATTACACCAGATCCACGCATCAACACTGAGACGCTCCTGGGAGGATATAAAACAGACAAAAGAAACTCTAAATTCATGTTTTGCGATTGCTAATTCACAAATTTGTTTGTTACAACATTGACTGAACCATCATTAACTCACACATGACGTTTAAAGTCACATTATCAGAGTATTTCTCTCCATGTTCATTGATAGACTTGCTCTTGTATTTTTTATTGTCATCAGAGCTGATCTTTGAGATGCTGTAGATTCTTCCAGATCCTACAATCGTTCCTCCTTTAAACCAGCTGAAGTTCAGAGCAGGAGGGTTTGAGTCACTGATGCAGTTCAGAGTCACTGAATCTCCCTCCACTATTACACCATATGGACTGATAGACACTGAGACGTTCCTGGGAGGATCTAAAACAGACATAAATTAAACCCTTAAATCATCTAATTTAAACACAATCTCTAGTTTTTAAAAAGACTAAGTGAATCTGTATTCACACATGACATTGAGCTGAACATCAGGAGAGATGTGAGTGTGTCCGTCTACAGCACAGCTATATCTGCTTGAATCCTCTCTTCTGACTGACTGCAGCAGGAGTTCATTGTTTCTGTCTCTTCTCTCAGTTAATGGCTGTGAGTTTCTGTACCAGATGAATGTTGCTCTGTCAGTGAGAGCGCAGCTGCTTTTACATGTCAGACTGACTGAATCTCCCTCTGTCACTCTCTCAGGAGACTCCACCTGAAGATCTGAACACAACACACACACAGGCCCGGATTAAGAGGACTTTGGGCCCTGGGGCTATAGCAACACCAAGGGCCCCCTTTCATCTGATTGCCACGCCACAGTATTCTACCGCAATAGATATTTTTTTATTGTTATTAAAGTAACACCAGGTAACGTTTCAACCTTCATAATATATTTCCAAGTCTCTTGTGATGGTACATCGACTTACAATAGGTTGAATGACACGTCTGCCATAGCCTGACGGGGTCTGTAGCATTTTTAATCGTACTTTTAAACTTGGGGTTTCGGGTAGTAACCGGCGAACAAAGAGAACTACAAAACTCGACTGCTTTACAGCATACACGTCACTTCCACCACCACCCCCACTTCCTTAAAATCGCAGGGCTGTCAAGTGTCACACATTGAGCGTGACAGTCACTCATTTCGGTCTTTTGTCACGCTCTCCCGCCACACATTGTATTTCTCACACTAAAAAACTATTTGTAATATATTTAATATGCCGCAGCGCCCAAAACTCTGTCCGCGCGGCTCTCACTGTGGAACAGGCATGAATTCAAGCGCGTCTCCTCTGGTGTTGTTCGTCTGGTGTTGTTAGCCAATCAGAAAATAGCACTATTGTATCTGGGTAACATTTAACGCAACAACCAATGACACCCCGTAGTCTGGGGTGTTTTTTTGTCTACCTGACTATGTTACGGAAGCTATCTTATCCTCCGTTTATCTTCATGAATCAGGTAATGATTATTTGTCTTGCCTCCAGCTATAATGCAAATCGATTTGTAAAATTTGCAGATTTATTTATGGTAGCTTGATATTATAATATTGACGATATATGGTTATTATCTACCACTCAAACATCGCATTGAAGTATCATATAGATTCAGTAAAACGGTAACCAATAGACTAGGCTACTATAATGACACTGGCTTGTAAACGTGATCATCGCGATCATTTGTCGTTAGAAAAAAAAATAAAACCCATGAAATTATATTCATATGACATGCTGAAATATATGCCACTGTACCTGGGATGAAGACATTTCACACGCGACGCAAGCAGAACACCTGCATGTGACCTCCTCCTACAGTGTTCAGCGCTATCATGGTTGTCAACAAATGCACGATGACAGAGTTAAGGACAGTAGTAGAGGACAATACTGTTTCCCAACTGTAGGGGGACCCCGAGAGCAAAAGTTACCTGGTGTTACTTTAAAGCTGCAGTCCGTAGCTTTTCCTCTTTGTCGCAATCTCTGTTCGAAAACTGCAATTTCAGTTATTTGCGGAATTATCAACTTTATGTGGGTTGTACATCGGCATGAAACAGCACGGATGAATCCAATGTTTTGAGGTGAGTGTTCGGCTGTCAATAATATAAACATCTTAAGACAGGAACATTTTCATTTTTTCTTTATCATTATTTATTATTATCATTTTTGCACACTAAATAGTCCAGGCTATTTAACATAAAAACCCTCTACTAATACTACTAGACTAGATTTTGACTACTAGATTTTGATGGAATATCATGATAAAAATTACTCCACATAATTTCTTGGTTCATTTTGGGAACATCCTAAAACATACGGATTATTCAGTAACGAATCACCATTATCAGTTTCAGAGATTGTTTCTGCTGTGGTTTCATTTTGGAATTTTCATCTGCGAAATGACGATAAACAAAACATAACGCTCAATAGGCGCGTTTCCATTACAGATTTGCACAAAACTTTTGCGATTTTTTTTCTCTAACATTCGTGGTATAGATACGCACTTTCATGTGACTGTGTTGTAAATGACGGCGTTTCCCTCACGATAAGTCATTTAAACATCATGGCAACGGGTAGGATAATAGCCTATATCACAGCCACCACCACACTAGACATTATTATTATTAATGGAAGGAGACGTGGTGTGTTATCCAAGCATTAATGGCAGGGAAAGACCCTTATACTGCGAACGGCACATAGGCTATAGCCTAAGGAGTTTCTGGGTGTTTCTCCCTCATTTCTGCTCCGAGGTCTTGATTGTGGCATTTCTTTGAGGTTTAAAATCCAGTATTCCTGTAATTATTGTTTCTTTTATGAATTTAATAAAGAACTCTGTCTTGTATTATGTCCAAACGGTCAGTGTCCATTTGTGTCCATTCGTTTTTCCTTATTTAACCCGTAATCGCAAAACAAAAAATTAACGGTGGTTGTTTTTTTAAAACGCAAAGTTGAACACCAATTTTTTTTTATTTGAACTGTACACAAATACTGCGCAAAAAAATAAATATCGACTAAATTTCAGATTTTTGTTTATGACTTTTTGCCACTTTATTAATCATAAAATATTCACAAATTAATACAAAAAAATGTAGATTTTAATGGTTTTCTAAGGCCAAATTAGAACCAGGAAATTATATTTTTCCCGCAGTGCTAAATGAGAAGAGCCATATTTATGTCTCTGGAACCACAGCCTACAGAAAGATGATTTAGGTGAGTTATAGGCTAATGATAATAAATGTGTCTGAAAATACAACGAGGCATTTTAATTGTTTAATAATAAACTATTGTTTTCTAAATCAGTGTCGGCTAAAAACGTCTCGGTTACATATGGTAACCCTCGTTCCCTGAGGGAGGGAACGGAGACGTAGGTCATGACTGACCAATAGGAATCTCGCTAGAGAGGCCAATCTACTTCGAGTGAAAACTAAAAGAAGCCAATACACATTGGCGTGCAATCATTTGCATCAGCTGCGCGCCCTCGTTAGCGCGGGTATAAACGAGCAGCTGGTGCGATTGCACACTAGTTTTTTGCTGAGGAGCCAAGCCTGAGAGAGCTGGCCGCCCCGGCGGGCGGCAGCGGATGTGGCGACGGGACCTACGTCTCCGTTCCCTCCCTCAGGGAACGAGGGTTACCATATGTAACCGAGACGTTCCCTATCGGTCAGTCACTACAACGTAGGTCATGACTGACCAATAGGAATCCCTACCAAAGCGCCACAGCCGCTGCACCCCATCCAGCGCCCCTGTGCGAGCCTCTACACCTCCTTGCCTGGAAGGACGATATGAGGAGGCTTACACAGAGTGAGTCTGACACTGTTGTTCCGTGATAACCCATACAGTGAGATATTGGAACACTGGGAAAGCGTGCCCTCTCCGTTTAGGAAGGAGAACGCTGTGGAAGCCACTTCTTCAAAGAGTTATGTTGAAAATACGTATGGACTAACCCGAGGTTGTACTGCATACGAAATAATGGGTGACTTAGCCCAAGGGAAAGACACGGGCTTCCGATAGGAGTGTCCGTGGAAGTATACACATATGGGATCCCCGTAGGGTCACACATATGGAACCCAGCCCAGATCCGGTTCTCAAGGATTCAGCGGATAAGGGCCTGGCGCCGGACGCTCCGCCAAGTCCGGGCCGAGGGGTTTGGAGGACTCGACAGGTTTTACTCTGGAGCAATAAGGGTGCACAGTAGGGTGCAGCAAGCCGACAGAGCCAGGCCTCTCAGTGCTTCTACCCGTCTAGGGTGAGAACACGGGAGGAGACCGGCTCTACACGTAGGCTATAGTATCTAGCGAACGTGTTAGGTGTCGCCCAGCCCGCAGCTCTACATATATCTGTTAGCGAGGAGCCACGTGCCAGCGCCCAGGAGGATGCAACGCCTCTCGTGGAGTGTGCATGCAACCTGAGCGGGCAGGGCACGCCTTGGGCTTGGTAAGCCAAGACGATGGCATCCACTATCCAGTGGGCCATCCTCTGCTTGGAGACAGCCTTTCCCTTCTGCTGGCCTCCGTAACAGACGAAGAGCTGATCTGAGGTCCTGACGCTTTGAGTTCTGTCCACGTACATACGCAGAGCGCGAACGGGACAGAGCAAAGCCAGGGCTGGGTCTGCCTCCTCCAAAGGCAGCGCTTGCAGGTTCACTACCTGGTCTTTGAAGGGAGTGGTAGGAACCTTGGGCACATAGCCAGGCCGGGGTCTTAGTACCACATGGCTGTCACCCGGCCCGAACTCTAGGCACGACTCGTCGACCGAAAATGCATGCAGGTCTCCTACCCTCTTGACAGAGGCCAGTGCAACCAGCAGCAAAGTCTTCATGGAAAGAAGCTTTAAGTCTACTGACTGCAGAGGCTCAAAGGGAACATCCTGAAGTGCTCGAAGCACCAGGGAAAGATCCCAAGAGGGTATGGAGGGGGGTCGAGGAGGATTTAATCGTCTCGCCCCCCTAAGAAACCTGACGACCAGGTCGTGCTTTACAACTGTTCTGCCATCTATGTGGTCGTGATAAGCTGAAATAGCGGCAGCATGTACTTTGAGGGTGGAGGGAGACAGTCTACGCTCCAACCCCTGCTGCAAGAAGGAAAGCACAGACCCTATCGAACATCTTCGGGGGTTTTCTCGGCGAGAAGAACACCACTCGACGAACAGGTTCCACTTCAGGGCGTAAGCACGTCTCGTGGACGGCGCCCGTGCTGAAGTGATGGTGTTAAGTACCTCTGGGGGTAAGTCACCTAGAACCTCCGCGTCCCGTCCAGGGACCAGACATGGAGTTTCCAGAGGTCTGGGCGCGGGTGCCATAGGGTGCCCCGTCTCTGAGTCAGAAGATCCTTCCTCAGAGGAATGGGCCAGGGAGGGACTGTCACGAGGAGCATGAGTTCTGGGAACCAAGTCCGGGTGGGCCAATAGGGAGCCACCAGAAGGACCTGCTCCTCGTCCTCCCTGACTTTGCACAGTGTCTGCGCAAGTAGGCTCACTGGGGGAAACGCATATTTGCGAAGGCCCCGGGGCCAGCTGTGTGCCAGTGCGTCCGTGCCGAGTGTTCCCTCGGTCAGGGAGTAAAACAGCTGGCAGTGGGAGGTCTCTGAGGAGGCAAACAGGTCTACCTGAGCCTCCCCGAACTCTCTCCAGATCAGCTGAACTGCCTGGGGGTGGAGTCGCCATTCTCCCGGAAGCACAGCTCGTGATAGCTCGTCGGCCACACGGTTGAGCACGCCGGGGACATACATGACTCGAAGCGACCTCAGATGCTTCTGACTCCAGAGGAGGAGATGGCGGGCGAGTTGCGACATGCGACGGGAGCGTAGACCACCTTGTCGGTTGATGTACGCAACGGTCGCCGTGTTGTCCGTACGGACCAGCACGTCCCTGCCCCGTAGCGGCCTTTTTTTATTTTTTTTCAAGCGGCTCAGAGCGAGATGTACTGCTAGCAACTCGAGGCAATTGATGTGCCAATGCAGTTGGGGGTCCGTCCACACCCCTGACACTGCATGCCCGTTGTACGTGGCACCCCAGCCGGTGGTAGAGGCATCTGTGAATACCACAGCATGCCTGGACACCTGTTCCAAGGGGACTCCTGCCCGCAGGAACAAGAGGTCTGACCATGGGCTGAAGGTCTGGCGGCATGCCGGTGTGATTACCACCCGGTGAGTGCCGTGATGCCACGCCCATCTCGGGACTCGGCCGTGAAGCCAATGCTGAAGCGGTCTCATATGAAGCAGGCCGAGCGGGGTTACCGCTGCTGCTGCTGCCATATGCCCCAGGAGCCTCTGAAAGAATTTCAGTGGGACCGCTGTCCTGCCTTTGAACGTGTTCAAGCAGTTCAGCACCGACTGAGCACGCTGCTCTGTGAGGCGCGCTGTCTGGGCGACCGAATCCAACTCCATACCGAGATAAGAGATCCTCTGCACAGGGGAGAGTTTGCTCTTTTCCCAGTTGACCTGAAGACCCAGCTGGCTGAGGTGCCTGAGCACTAGGTCCCTGTGTTCGCATAGCTGATCTCGAGAGTGTGCTAGTATGAGCCAGTCATCGAGATAGTTGAGGATGCGAACGCCCTGTTCTCTCATGGGAACAAGGGCCCCCTCCGTGACTTTCGTGAAGACACGGGGGGACAGGGACAACCCGAAGGGTAGGACCTTGTACTGATATGCTCGACCCTCGAACGCAAAGCGCAGGAATGGCCTGTGTCGAGGAAGAATCGAGACATGAAAGTACGCGTCCTTCAGGTCGATCGCTGCAAACCAATCTTGGGGACGGATGCATTCGAAAATGCGTCTCTGCGTGAGCATTTTGAACGGTAGCTTGTGGAGGCTCCGATTCAAAACTCGCAGATCCAAGATCGGTCGTAACCCACCACCTTTCTTGGGTACAATGAAGTAGGGACTGTAGTGCCCTGACCTCATATCGGCTGGAGGGACCGGCTCTATCTCATCCTTCACCAGTAGGACTGCGATCTCCGCACGCAAGACATGGGCATCGGCTGCTCTCACTGTAGTGGAGTGGATGGCCCGAAACTTGGGGGGACGCCGGGCGAACTGAATCGCATAGCCGAGCCTGATGGTTCGAATGAGCCAGCGGGACGGACTGGGGAGCGCTAACCAGGCTCGCAGAGACCGTACAAGCGGGACCAAAGGGACCGTAGGCGTAACCGGAGTGGGGCAGCGTGGTGGAACACAGGGACGCGGCTCGGGAGGCTCTCTCTGGGAGGCGGCCCGTAGCGGGGTCTGAGTGTCCTGTGCAGCACTTACCTGGTTCCACGGGGCAGGAGGTGCGGGAGGCGGCTCGGTGGCGTTCTCGGACCGTACACAGCTGCCGTCTGGCGAAAGAAGAGGCGGATGAAAGTGGTGAGGATTCCAACCCCCCACTGCTCTCCGGGTCTTCTTCGGACCCAGAGATGATAGAAACTGCTCTTTTATTGAGAATTTGGGTACCGCTGGTTTTAAGGCCAGCGGCGGAACACAAACAAAATGAAACAAAGGATTTACCACCCGGCCCTCTTCCGGGGGAGGGAGCGATGCAGTCATCGTCTCCTGGAGAGCAGTCCCTTCCATCTCTGGGTCGCCCGTCCTAGGGCCGCTTACCCTTGGTTTTGCTGCCCCTCTTGGCGGGGGCCTGGACGGGCGGAGCGCCCTGCCTGCGACTGGCTCCACGGCGCCGTTTAGATGGAGGCTGCTGCTGCGGCGCGGGAGCAGGGGCAGACGCAGGAGGACGCCCACGGCGACGAGCAGACCGAGGCGACGAGCGGTGGGGTGGAGGCAGCAGCTGACCGCCGCGGCAGGATGTGTCTGATGGCCTCAGTCTGCTTCTGTACAGCCGAGAACTGCTGGGCGAAGTTCTCGACCGCGTCGCTGAAGAGGCCGGTCTGGGACACGGGGGAGTTAAGGAACCTGATCTTGTCAGTCTCCCGCATGTCAGCCAGACACAGCCAGAGATGGCGTTCCTGGACCACCAGAGTGGACATCGCACGACCCACTGACCGCGCAGTGACCTTCGTCGCACGAAGCGCGAGGTCAGTTGCGGCACGAAGTTCTTGGAGAACTTGTGGGTCATGACCACCCTCGTGCAGGTCCTTCAGTGCCTTGGCCTGATGAACCTGCAACAACGCCATAGCGTGTATGGCAGAGGCAGCTTCCCCACTGGCCTTGCCTTGCCGGTCAGGTCCGACGAGTACTTACAGGCCCGGGAAGGAAGACACGGTTCTCCACGCCAAGTGGAGTTAGGGCACAGTTGCATAGCAACGGCCCGTTCCACTGGTGGGATGCGCGTGTATCCCTTAGCTGCCCCGCCATCAAGGGTGGTGAGGGAGGAGGAGCCACCGAGACGGTTTCTGGCAGTAAAAGGTGCCGTCCACGTCCCTGTGAGCTCCTCATGCACCTCCGGGAAGAAAGGCACTGGGGTGGGTTGCTGAGAACCAGCGCGCGCCACCCCGAGATACCAATCGTCCAACCTCGAGGGCTCGGGACACGGTGGAGGGTTCCACACGAGCCCGATCCTGTTGGCGGCCCGGGAAAGCATGGCCATCATCTCCGGGTCCGACTCGGGCACTGCCGGCACACCCGAAGGAGGCAGCGGCTCTGCGCCGTCATCCGCGGAGAGGTCTGACCCACCCTCCGATGCAGCGATCGACATCTGGTCGTCGCAGGGAGCGCCAAACGAAACGACCGGTACACACCTCGAGGATGGTCCAGAACGTTCCGTTAGCAGCTCAACTGGTTGCGGAGCATGAGAGGAGTGAGGGTTCCTAGGGGGTTGGTTCCCCGAAGGAAGCACGCTCACTGTGATCCTCAGGTCACCCGTGTCACTGCCTGAAGCAACCCGCAAAGGGGGGTTGGAACGAGGTGCAGGCACGGGGACTCCGCCCCTTTGCAGGAACGTGAGTCTCGACCTTAGCTCCGAGATGGTCATCTTCCCACAATGGGTACATGACTCATCCACGAACGCTGCCTGTGCGTGTTTGAGGCCCAGACACACGAGGCAGCGATCGTGACCATCCCGCGACCCCAGGTAACGACCGCATCCAGAAACACACAGATAGAACGTCATCTTGAAAAAGACGCGAACTATCTGTGTATGCTCTTTTAGGGACTACTCTCACTGGTGCTGAAGCACGCAGGGGAACAGCCACAGTGATCACAGACGGGAATGTGCACCCGTCTGTGCGCTGGATCTCTCTCGCTGGGGGTCTTACCAGCTGTTATAACAGCTTTTGAGCACTTGCAAGGCGCACCTTACCAGCTGTTACAACAGCTTTTGAGCGCTCTGAAGCGCACCTCACCAGCTGTTAAAACAGCTCTTTTTTTTGCTCAGTTTTTAAAACAGCAAAACAAAAAAAAGAAAGAGAGAGAAGAGAAACTGCTCGCGCTGCCGTGCTGTCACGCCCGCACCGGGAAGGAGAGGTCCAGAAAGGCTCGTAAAAGTTGGTTTCAACTGTAGCAGAGACATCGAAGTGTTTGGCTCCGAAGCAAAAAGCTAGTGTGCAATCGCACCAGCTTCTCGTTTATACCCGCGCTAACGAGGGCGCGCAGCTGATGCAAATGATTGCACGCCAATGTGTATTGGCTTGTTTTAGTTTTCACTCGAAGTAGATTGGCCTCTCTAGCGAGATTCCTATTGGTCAGTCATGACCTACGTTGTAGTGACTGACCGATAGGGAACATATCTCCATCTCCTCCTTTCCTCCAGCCAATCACTGGCCCCCTAATCCTGCGGGCCCTGGGGCTACAGCCCCACCTAGCCCTTATGTTAATCCGGCCCTGCACACACATTATATCTAGTGCTGCTGTCATATACTGATTATTATTCAACATAATGCACAGATGAAGAGATAAACATCACCAAAGTCACCTGTGACAGTAAGAGTCACTCCAGGAACACCAATCCATTTCACATTAAGTTGATCAGTTGTGAATCTGAAATAGTACATGTGTGAATCCTTCAGTGTCACATGACTCAGTCTGATGTTGCAGTTCTGCTGTTTATCTCCCAGATACTGAAGCCTCTGACTGTATTCAGGATCCTCAGACAGATCTGGATGATCTTCATGATCCTTTAGCAGTGTTTTGGTCCAGAACACTTTCATGATCTAACATCCAGTAGGGTATGTATAAGTGCATCTTATTATCACTGTTGAGTCTTTTAGTGCGCAGATGTGTGAAGGACTGTAACTCACACCCTCTATCTGACTACAAACCCCTAAAAAAAGTGAATCCTGAACAAATTAGCAGCAGATTATGCATAAAAACTGCAGTATGCAAAAATTCCTGAGCAGGGGTTGCAGAGACTCACCGTGAATCATGAGCAGAAAGATCAGAGGAAGAGGAGGAGCCATTTTGACTGATGTCACCATAGCAACACCTACAACACATTCACAGTGGCTTATTTTCAGCTTTAATGTCGACATAACAAATGAAACATAACAAATACTGCTTTATTTATCAAAGAACATGACAGCAACAGTGATTTTTGCACTGCATGAGTTTGTAACAGTTACTGTCCAATGTCTTTCACCGCCCCCTTTTGATTGACAGCCCATCATAGACAGTTGTACCTAGCCAGAACGATGGCCTTTAATTTCATACTGAGAAACTGTTATAAAGTACCTTAGTTGACTTTTGTATTCGTGCAGTGCTAATATTTTCAATACATACTCTGGAGCTTGTTGTCACTCTGGTGAATATGCAGGTTTATTTTTAAAAGCCACTTTAATATATAAGTCTTGGGTATAAGTCTATATAATCTATCTTCATTATATAGTTATCTGTTGTGTAAAACATTAAAAAGGATTTTTTTATCAATTTGTTTTTCGCCAAAAAAAAACAAAACTGCTAGAGAAAACAAATTTGTGCTATTGGACTTTTGATTTTAAACCATATAGTTACTGAGACACAGCCCTGTGACAACTAGCCCCAACCAATCTCCCATAAATCCCCCACACTTAAGATATTTGACAGAATAGTTATAAAATCATGCTCTTACCCGTTTCACCAACAACCGTGACCAGTGACAACACTACAAATGATCAGGAGAAAACCAGTGTTGGCTTTTTCACACTGAATGACACGTGATTAACACATTATATATAATATGAGCTTATGACACCTCAACTAGTGCAGATCGGGCAGAAGAAGTTTTAACAGACAAAATTAATGCCCGTTTCACACATAGGCCTAACTCTATTTGCAGTGCGTATGTGGTGCATATTATTTTTTTTCTGTACCCGTGTCAACAGGTTAGAGCTTTTACATGACACGCGGATACACTGCAATGCATTCCAGGAGCGGTGCGTATACAGCAGTGTAGTGATCGTTTCTGCACCAAGTCTATTTTTGCTGTGGTGCACACGCTGAATTAAAGTGACAGCACATGGTTCGTGGTCAAAATGAACATGGATTGACATGGAAATGTAGTAATCTCACCATAAATGCATTTAATTAAATTACACTGGGCTTAAAGTAAAAAGGTGACTGTGAAAAATAGTAGTATAAAGCAAGGAAAACTATTGCTTACTTACTGTATGGCACTCGTCTCTTTGTGGAGGTGGAAAAACAAGTTATTTAAAATGCGTAGGCTTTCTTCTATAAAGGTATTAGACTATAGGCATACATGCTACTGTAAAACCTAACAGTACTATTTACTCAATTAAATTGAGGTCACTGCACTCAAATAATACCGAAACTTGAAGTGTATTGAATGACTGAAACAGAACTCAAACTGAATGAGTTATAGAACATGTCTAGATCCCAGAATGATAATTGAATAATAATTGTATAGTTAAGTTAATTAATCATCAATTAAGTGATGATTGTTCATTAGTGATTAACACCTGCTGTTAACAAGCAGAATCACTGAAGGAAAGAGAAACACAAGAAATACAAGGTTTAAGGTCACCATGATGGAGATCAACGTTTGCTTTAGTTGGGCTCTTGACCCTTGACATTTGAGTACAAGTTTTTCTTTGGCTGCTGTAATTGGGTGTTTATAAAACATTTGTCATGGTACAAAAGTCAAGGAAAAGTATGATCGGGTGACGAAGGTCAAGGTTTGATGATGACAATCATCACTTAATGACTTTATTCACTGAGCTCATTCAGAGTCTAATCTCTGATTATATTATTAGTTGTATTTAAAAATAGATTCTACAACATAAGAACTAGCAATGTTATGAATTTCAGATAGTAGGAAGGATTTTATAGAAAATGTGATTCATTACCAAAACTAACACAGATATCAAGAATCAGCATATGAATCTCAACAATGGTGACCATTAAAAAAACTATTCATACTGCAATGCATGCTGGGTACTACCATAATACAAACCTTATCCATGGCTCCCAGCATGCATTGCAGCATGTATCGTTTTTTAATGGTCACCATTGTTGAGATTCATATACTGATTCTTGATGTCTGTATAAGTCAACATGATACCATAGACGTTTTTAAAATCTGATTGAAAGGGCCTTGCAGCAGAATCACAGTTATTTTATAATGAATACTATAAGTTATATATCACCTGTTTATCAGAGATTACTCTCTAGAAAAGATCAGAGAATCAAAACACCAAATGTTGATTCATCATTCCATAAATCATCATCAATACAAAATTTTCTTTTGGCTTTTGTGCAATAACAAATGTGTTATATAAACACTCAGTTACAGCAGCCAGAGAAAAAACTGTTGTTATAAAGTCAAGGGTCAAGAGCCCAACTAAAGCAAACACTGACCACTATCATGGTGTCTTTAAATGAAACTCAATAAATCATCTTCATCTAAACCTCTGTTCATTCACAATAATAACTTCTGTAGACGCATGATAAAAGTCAAACTGGTTAGTAATAAGTGAAGCTGGTAATGCTGTTTGTGGAGTTGTTCAATCCTTCTCTGCTGAGATCTTGAGAGATTTAAAATTATTTTATCTTCAGTTGATTTCATCTAATGTTGTGGTTGGAAGTCAGTTGTAGTTCTTGTGTTTCTCTTTCCTTCAGTGATGTTAACAGCAGGTGTTCATCATTAATGCTCAACAATAACTTAATTAATCACTTAATTAATCACTTAATTTATTGACTGCAATATCTACTTTTAGTGAACTCAACTGAAATAATTTCAGAGTACTCATAACTATTGTTTTTTATAAACTTAAATGAATTTATGTAATCGGTTTCCTCAAATGTAATGAGTTAGCTTAACTCATTGGATTTGACTTTGTGTGTGATCTTGTGAGCTAGCAGTAACTGCAAGTGCTCTGAGTTCATTTAAAGTTTGTCATTTCACTGTTTTTACTCAATAAAGTGAAGTTTCAGCTATATACAGTTTTAAATGCAGTGTAACGTTTAATTGTGTTTTAAGAAATATTATTGTTTTAGTGAACTCAAATAAAATAAGTTCAGAGTACTCATAACTATTGTTTTTTATAAACTTAAATGAATTGATGTAATCGGTTTCCTCAAATGAAATGAGTTAGCTTAACTTGTTGGGTTTTACAGTGAGAAACTTTACATCAATCCATAAAGATGCTAACATAATAATGTTTTCAAATTTGGGAATATCTATATTCAATCAGTTGCTGGGGCATTACCCCATGTAAGGCCGTGCGGACCTTCCACTCTATCTCCCAAGTTTATATAACAGGATGGGCTTGGGAGAATGCGGGCATTCAGATTTGTCAAAAACACAGGACATTGGATGCTTTAGCATAAGTTCTGCCGGGAAGACCCAATTGCTACATCACTTATTACCTTCTCATCTATCCAATCGTGTTCTTATACTCTATAGCAACCTCTGACATGCTGAACATGTTCCTGGAGAAATGGAGAAAATATCAATATGTCATCCAGGTAAACATAAACGAACTGATCGACCATACCTCTCAACACGTCATTAACGAGTGCTTGGAAAACCGCGGGGGAGTTGGGCAACCCGAATGGTATACCAAGATATTCAAACAGCCCCCTGGGTGGTTTTCCACTCATCCTCCTCCCTCATGTGGACCAAATTATAGGCGTTGCGAAGGTCCAACTTTGTCATCAACGGCAAAGGATAGGTATTCTTTACCGGGATGTCCTTGATAATCAATACAATGACGTAGGAAACAGTCTTTCTTTTCCACAAAGAAGAACTCGGCACCTGCAGGAGAAGAGGAAGGGTGAATAAGTTTGTTTGCCAGAGAATCCAAAATACTTTTCTCCTCTCTACATGGCCTCCCTTTCCAGAGCGGGAAGCGAGTATAATCTGCCTGGAGACGTACCTGGCAATACGTCTACAGCACAGTCGTAAGCACCATGCGGAGGAAGAGAAGAAGCTTGAGACATACTGAACACGTCCTTCAGGTCAAGGTATTCGCTGGGCACGTTAGACAGGTCTGTATGTTCATCCTGCAACACAGAGCAAATCACAGAGGAACAAGCAGACACCATACAAGAAGCATGACAATCCTCGCTCCAAGACAAGACAGTGTTCTGACGGCAGTTTATGTGAGGGTGTTACGACCGCTAGGGGTCAGCCGCAACAGAAAAAGGACGAGAGTCACACTACCAGAGAGATAAAGAGTAATATGAATTTTATTGACCATAAGGGGTTATCGTCAGGGGTAGACAAGGCCAAAATAACAAACAAAACAATTTACTTTTTTAGAATCTAAATAACCTTTAACAAAAGAAAGAAGAAATGAAAATACAGTTTAACTTACCTAACTCCCTTACACATAAACAAAGTGAAAAATAGATATAAATAAATTGGCGTCAAACCCCCTACATCCCTTGATATGGTAATAATTACAAGAATGTTTACACACATTTAAAATAGTATCAGGTTGACAAGTTAGAATCAGAATCCAAAGAGGTAGTCAATCAGGCAATAATCAGATAGAAGAAAACCCGAAATATTATTACATTCAACAAACACTTACTCAATTTCACTAAACACTAATAATCTCTCTGGCACTACACTCTTACTCAATCAAACAATGGTGACACAAACAAAGCTAACGAGAAGTACCTAAACGGTACAACCACAAAACACAGAAGCACAAAGTCAGCGAGGCTCAAAGGCCTTGATAGAGTGTCAGAGGCGGTCCTTATATCCAGGTCAGGTGCATAGCTGGTCCAATCACAGTCTTCCACAGATTAACGGAGGTAACGCCCATCTGAAACAAGCTTATTAACATACAGAGAGAAAAAGAGAGCAATACAAACCCACACACAAGGACAGTTGATACCAACACACAAAATCTCTCAAAATCCTAACAGAGGGTTATGGAGTGTGAGTCAGGGATGACTAAGGGCGACAGGAGCCAGGGCAGAGTCAATCAACAAAAATGCAATGTCTTCCCTCATGTGATGAGACTCACCGGCCAAGTGGAATGGGTAATGGATAGGTGCTGTCCACCAAGAGCACTGATGGAAATTGGGTGAGTGAGGAGAACCACTGGAATCTTGAGTTTGTGAGCCATGTTGACGTCCAAAAAATGTCCACTAAGGCTTGACAGAGATGATGCGTAGGAACCCCACAATAGAGAAAAAGTCCAAGAGTCTGACGTCGCACCTTCTCCTTCTGAGAAAGACGAGTCTGTCCACCTGCATGGGTTCAGGATCGAATGAGGGGTCGACCACATCAATGGAAGTGACAATGGAATGATTATCCATGGCTGGAACAAGGCTTTGAGCGCATTGATCTCGACGCAATCCAGACACAGTCAGGCAGTAAGTAATCCAGACACGAGGAGGAATAGTAGACTAGAGAGGTGCTGTTGAAAGCAAGACGGCAAGACATGAACACCAAAGCGATCTGACAATGAACACAGCAAACACAAGACTACATATAGGGAACGGTGACCAGCTATCCTGGTATGGAAACTGCTGGAACCAGGATTGTAAAACACTGGAAGGAATTGCAGCAATGACGTCAAAAAACACATTTCATCGCCAACATCGCCAAATGTGCATTTGATAAACCTCCAATTTACTGATTTATTAATATCAATCTGGAAGTTAAATAAAGAACTTAAAACACGCTGATAAAGCAGAATTGATTAATCGGAATGTTTTTATCGTGAGAATTACTACGCTTTTTATTCAGTCAGTGGCCTTGTTCTTCTTGAATGATCATGTCAGAAAACAATTGCGTCTTCATTTTGTCTCTAATTGGACAGCCTTTGGTGGGTCAGCACCCTGAGCAGAACTTGTTCTATATCGTGAAGAGCTATCAAGCTAAAAGTATTTTTTTCTATTCCAAGAATACTTTTTGTAACATTAGAAAATACCTCATCATAAAATGGACAGGGCAAATTAAGCTGCATCTTCATAGCACGAGATTTAGCCAAACGGAGAAAGAAAGAGGAAGTAAAAATAGCATTTCTTTAAAGGGGTGGTTGATTATGATTTCACTTTTCTAACTTTAGTTAGTGTGTAATGTTGCTGTTTGAACATAAACATCTGCAAAGTTACGAAGCTCAAAGTTCAAAGCAACGTAAGATATTTGCTTTTAAAGAAATGTCTTTTTAAGGACTACAACAAACGGCTGGTAGGGACTACACGACATTCCTCCCGGGTTAGTGACATCTCCAACCCTGAAATTTACATAAACCCCGCCCCCGAGAACGCATTTAGAGATCATCATGACAGAATATGCTAATAAATGACTAGAAGATAACTACACATAAGCTACACATAAGCTACATTCATCAACTAACCATTCAGAAATGTAGAATTGCATTCTACATGTTGTCACTTCTTCTTGAGTCTCTCCATCTTTGTCTGACTCTGGTTTGAACATAAAAGGCTGAAAGTTTTTTACATTTTCAGTGCATGTCTGTGTGAGGTAAAAGGACACGAGCTGTTGAAGCTCCGCCCTCTGTGCGAGATCAACAGCTAATTTGCATTTAAAGGGACACACACAAGAATGGTGCTTTTGTGCTCACCCTCAAAAAGTGACAATTTTAACATGTTACGTAAACATGTATGTGGGGTATTTTGAGCTAAAACTTCACATACGCACTCTGGGGACATCAAAGACTTATTTTACATCTTGTGAAAAGGGCATTATACCACCCCTTTAAGATGTGTGTGATTTTCACATGCAGTGAAAAGTTTTTTTCTTCACAGACAGGATTGTTCACATACTGAGTTCCTGCTGAGTGAACAAATGCAACTGTGATCCTTTTTTCTTGAAATTAATTTAATGAGTTTGATGGGACTCTATAAGATCATCTTTACTAAAACCCTTAGTCTCACTTCCTCTTTTGTGTGTTGATAAGAGGACTGCAAACTGCATTAAACCTTTATGCAAATGCTGACCTGACAGAAGCTGTATCCTGTACAACACAGACATTCGCTTTTTCTTGTTCCATAATGCTTTAAGAGAACCACAAAATTACCACTTTATAATTCATGAAAACCAAGGAGGAGATTGGTTGCAATTGGGAAAGGGATTTATCATTCCACTGCACATATGGCAATAAACTAGACTGAAGGCCTATTGCGCTGCATACATGTTAAATTAATACTAGCAGTCATACTCGCCTCTAAACTTGGAGTAATGGAGGGATCGAAGGCTCGCAATATAAGTTGGTATAGTTCTAGCTGCAAACTTACAACTGGTGTAACCAGTGTTTTAGCTGCATCTCTTCAGGCTGCTCACTGACAGCCACATTTAGAGGGTCTGCAAAGAGGTCTTTGCTTTCTAATATGCATTTACAAGAAGGCATTAATGATCTCTTGAGGATTTTTGAAGAGCTGCATGGAACAACACTGTATTCAGCTTGTTTACATCAGGAACACACTTACTCATGTGTAACTTGTGCATTCAGTACTCATTGAGTCCCCCTAGTGGGCTGGATAGAACAGCACAACTCTAAGGTAATTTACAATACCCTGACATATTCAAGGCTGCATGACGTGAAAGACCTGGAAGTGAATTCTGAACTGCTCTTGTAGACTTTCAATTTCTTTTCTGTACTTGGCAAAACACATCTTGCATTTTGGAAGATCTTTGCATATCTCCTCGCAGGCAGAGAAGTGTGTCAAATTTACCGGATTGGATGAAAATCCATTGTGAAAGCTATGTTAAAGATATTTAAGTGATTAATTGAGTGATGATTGAGCATTATTGAAGACACCTAAAGCAGAATCACTGAAGGAGAAAACCGGAATTTCAGGTCACCATTATGGAGATGAGTGGTTGCTTTAGTTGGTCTCTTGACCCTTATATTATTAACTTTAGATTTTGTTCGGCTGGTGTATCTGAGTTAAACCTGCCAGATGAACAATGCACAAATTGATCTAATGGTGTTGGTTATATTATGACATCTATCATTTGAACTAAATGTTTGTGATTAATGCTGTTGGTTACACCATAACTGAGATTCTGCATAAATATCCAGATTTTGAGATATAACATAAAGGAGTTGTAAAAAAAAAAAAAAAAAAAGTTTCTTTTAGGCACACAGAGATATCAATATTCAGTCAATGCATCTCAACAATGGTGACGAGCAGAATATTCAATTAGGAAAAGTAAATTACATAGACAATTCAGATCATAATTTATTCATACCGCAATGCATGATGGGAGCCATTAATGAGTTGTGATTGGTGGCAACAAGGATTATTATTGTCACCACGGTTGAGATTCACAGGCTGATTATTGATGTCTGTGTTTCTAAATAAATGCATTTGAAAGTGATTTGATCAAGACAATTTTTATTAAATGTTTTGGATTATAAGAAAAATACAATTATCATATGCTGTAGAACCACTGAACTGTTGCTATCAATTTAAACCAGATCATCTGAATGAGTTTCATTTTTCAGATCACAGCATGATTATGTCAAAACATAACCAATACTACCTGATCACACTTGTCTTTGTTCATTTGACTGTAATAAATCAATAACAGCTGACAAACAAAATTTGAACTTAAAGTATAAGGATCAAGAGCCCAACTAAACCAAACACTTATCGCCATAACGGTGGCTTACAATTTTAGATTTTCTCCTTCAGTGATTCTGCTTGTTATCATCAGGTGTCTTCAATAATGCTCAATAATCACTAAATTAACCACTTAATTATCTCATTAACTTTAACACTCTTGAGCAGGTAATGGTGATTTACTACTAATCAAGGAACCGGCTTTACTGATTAGATGCGCATAACAATATCGTGCGATTAATCGTGCAGCCCTACAACAAACCATATAAATATACCATAAAACGTCATCATGCAAAGTAGCCCCTCAGACAACAAAGTTTCACATTCTTAAAAAAACACAATAAAACAGAACAACAATACAAAATAAAATGCAATATTAATAAACACAACAATACAATATTAGGATATGACAAAAAATGAGTTTTTTGAGTTTATGATTAATG
Source organism: Gila orcuttii (assembly GCA_026230005.1). NCBI lineage: Eukaryota > Metazoa > Chordata > Actinopteri > Cypriniformes > Leuciscidae > Gila > Gila orcuttii. Next base: position 6,350,823 of record JAPDVR010000002.1, on the reverse strand, counting down.
GGTACATGATTGTATAGATTTTAGCCATAATTTTACTTTATATTTAAAACAAGTAAATATACTAATGTCTCTAATCTTCCAGTCCCAGTACTTAGAGGCTCTGATAGAGAAGGCTGATCTGCCAAACTCAGTACGTCTGCGCTGTACGGCACAGTGACCTCTACTGGTCGCCCTGGTTGTTCTCCGACTATCTGAGAGCAATATTATGAACTCCTCTAATGGGGGCGCAGCCAGATTATTAATTACTCTGTACACTAAACAAACATTGGCAATACACATACAATTTTCAAAAGTCAAGAGCTTATGCTTTTGAATGATATTGCAGTAGTGATAACCAGATGGTTTTTTATCTAATACTTTGAGAGTTTGTTTATATAGCGTTTGTAGTGGAGCTAGTATTGTTTTTCCAGTTTGTGACCAACTTGTGATGCATTATGTAAAGTGTGAGACAATCATTGAATACATATACAATTTGGCAGCATCTAAAGGTAACTGATTACGAATGTGTCTAAAATTTCTTAAATTAAATTTAACAGTATTACAAACCTGCTTTATATGTTTCTTAAAAGACAACTTTGAATCAAGAATAACTCCCAGATATTTAAAGTGTGACACAATCTGGATTTTTTCCCCATTTACAACGACATCTGACTGATTTTCATTTTTCCTTATATAAAAATACATACAGTTTTACTGACGTTTAGTGTCATGCAAGACTCAGAGAGCCATGTGGCAATTTTTGCCATTGCTGCTGTTAATTTGGTTGCCACTTCGTATCTGTCTCTTCCATGTGCCAGAATGACTGTGTCATCTGCATACATTTGGGTGTCAACTTGAGGACATGCTAGCGGTAAATCGTTAACATATAGACTGAATAACAAAGGGCCTAAGACTGAGCCTTGCGGGACACCAACAGAACAGCTACTGAATGATGACATTTTATTCCCAACTCTGGTACTTTGTCTTCTCATGGTAAGATAGGACTCCATCCAGTTCATAGCAGCATCAGAAAAATTAAAATTTGACAACTTAGAAAGAAGAACATTATGATTTACTGTATCGAAAGCTTTTTTTTAAGTCCAGAAAAACTGCTCATACAGCACTCCCACTGTCTAGTTTTGATTTGATTTTTTCAACAAAATAGCAGGTAGCCATTTCGATCGAGTAATTTTTTCTAAAACCAAATTGCATTGGATGAAGTGTTTGTCCAGAATTTAGAAAGTCGGTTAACTGCTCAGTTACCACTTTTTCTGCAATCTTTGATGTCACCGGCAAAATGCTGATGGGTCTATACACTCTTAGAACAGATGTGTTAAAAACAACACATAATGTGTTAAATTTTAACACATGTGCTGAATCAGCTCAGGGACAACACATATTGTGTCAAATTTGACACAACTTATGTGTCCCTTTCTTTAACACATCTACTGTGTCAACTTGGTCAACACAAAGATGTGTTATTTTTACACAAAGATGTGTTTATTTGTGTTTTGATGGATTAATGCGGAATTAAAAATGTACACTCTAAAAAGAGATGTGTTGTGTCAGTTTTAACACATATAGTGAGTGTGCTCAGGGACATCACATGTTGTGTCAAATTTAGCACAATAAATGTGCAAGTCATTTTAACACACACATTGAGTCATTTTAAAAAATAAAGCAAAAGGGCCAGATGCAAAAATATTAACTGTTTAATCAATAGTCGAGTACAGAATGCATGTGCACACAAAGTACAAGACAATGTCTCAAGCTCAATGACTGGACAGACTTACTGTACTGGACATTATTCAGTTATTCACACTTCAACCCATAACTGATAATGCTGCTTTTGACAAAAATTCATGAGAAATAACAGTTAGCAGAGTTTCCACTTTGAATTATTTAAAATGTAGCAACTGACAATATATTTTATATAAATAACTTGTATGTATTTACACTGGCCTGTATGTTTGAGAACATAGCAAACACTACATACCATTCACAGTGATGGTGAGTGTCGGCACGCTCTTATAAAATGATGAGTTGAAAACAACACAACCTGTAAAAAGAGATGTGTTAACTATTACACATGTTGTGTAGATTTTAACACATGTGCTGAATCAGCTCAGGGACAACACATGTTGTGTAGATTTTAACACATGTAGTGTGTGTGCTCAGGGACAACACATGTTGTGTAGATTTTAAACACATGTTGTGTAGATTTTAACACATGTAGTGAGTGTGCTCAGGGACAACACATGTTGTGTAGATTTTAACACATGTAGTGTGTGTGCTCAGGGACAACACATGTTGTGTAGATTTTAACACATGTAATGTGTGTGCTCAGTGACAACACATGTTGTGTCAAATTTAACACACCTCTGTGTTTAGGGCTACACATTTTGTATTACCTTAACACAACTAATGTGTTATTCCTCTTACACATAAGTGTGTTGAAACCTTTTACACACTAATGTGTTATAGTTACACAACTTGTGTCAGATATGTGTCACATGTGACTGTAGTCGGTGTGTATTTGCCAGAGTTACGTCCTGTGTTTTTACAACTGGGTGTTTGGATGAACACTGAAACGTATTGTTAACTTGTGTTTATGTAGTCCAGTGATGTTTTATAAAGAGTTTGTTTGAACATTTGGATGGTTTAGACATCATTAATCTACATAGACAAGCTCTTATCAAGAATTAACTGAGGTTTAGATGTTGATGATTCACTGAATGTTTTATTTGAAGTCACCAGAATTGTGATTAATGGCTCCTTTATTTGAGCTCTTGACCCTTTACTCTTCTTTTAGTTTGTCTCTGGCTGCTTTAATTGTATTTTAATGAAATACATTTGCTATGGAGAGAGATAAGTTGATCAAATGTTTCTTGATGATGTCAAAATCAGCAAGAGCTGATCTGAACAAGTTTATGAGTACATGGATGTAGGGTTGGGTGATATATTGCACGATATTGTTATGCGCATCTCGTCAGTAAAGCCGGTTCCTTGATTAGTAGTAAATCACCTTCACCTGCTTTCAGATGGAGCGGCATTTACTCTACAGCACAAACTCCAGTGTTAAATTAACACTCAAGAGTGTTAAAGTTAATGAGATAATTAAGTGATTAATTTAGTGATGATTGAGCATTATTGAAGACACCTGATGTTAACAAGCAGCATCATTAAAGGAGAAAGTCACAAATTGTAAGCAACCGTTATGTCGATCAGTGTTTGCTTTAGTTGGGCTCTTGACCCTTATACATTCACTTTAAATTTGTTTTTCTGCTGTTATTTTTTTATAACAGTCAAATGAACAAAGAAATGTGTGATTTGATAGTGATGGTTGTGTTTTGGCATAATCATGCTGTGATCTGAAAATGAAACTTATTGCGATAGGTTGGTTTAACTTATTAGCACCAGTTTTGTGATTCTACAGCATGTATGAATATCAGTATGTTTCTTATAATCCAAAATATAATTGTTCTTATCAAAACACTTTCAAATGAATTTATTTAGAAACACTGACATCAATAATCAGCCTGTGATTCTCAACAATGGTGACAATAATAAAGCATGTTGCAGTGGCTGCCACCAATCACAACTCATTAATGGCTCCCATCATGCATTGCGGTATGAAGCTCTTATTTGTCACCATTGTTGAGATTCATACGCTGATTCTTGAAGTCTGTTTGATACCTTATACTGTAAGACTATGTACCAACTATGCTTTTAAAAATTAAGTCATTTGCAATAAGCTCACTTTTATTAAAAGTCGTCTCTTATATAGTACACTTATTTCTCAAATTATAAACTCTTGCTGAGCTCAGCAATCTTACATGTCCATGATGATAACATTATCATCTGAGCATATTTTACCCATGATTTTCTCTGCTGTTTCGAATGTGCGAAATAAAAACATATTTACAGCAATCAGAGAAAACTAATATTAATGAGTCAAGGGTCAAGAGCCCAGATAAAGCGGACACTAATCACGATTCTGGTGACTTTAAATGAAACATTCAATGAATCGTCAACACAAAACCTGTTAATTCTCAATAAGAGCTTCTGTAGAGTCTGACAGAAATAAATAAATAATCTGGTTATTAATAACAAGTGAAAGCAGCATTTGAAAAAGACATTGAAAAGACGCATGATGTGATTGGCTGCCAAAAAACACCCGTTAATCTTTAAGTTTTCATGAATTAAGATTACATTTATTTAATTGAATGTATTGCTTTATTTATTTTAGAGCATTTTATGGGATACCATATAAAATATACCTATAATTTTTCATAAACACAAACTCTCCTCCACCCAGTGCTATTCTATCCAGAGTTACATTTTAACACACATTGTGTGTTAAAATCTACACAACATGTGTCAAAATGCTATCTGCACATCACATGTGTTGTTTTTTGACACATCTCTTTTTAGAGTGTAGTTAGCTACATAAGTCAGCCTTGAAAATCGGAACTAACACTGCTTTTTTGCAAGCAGTTGGAAAAATTGATTGCTTTATCGATAAATTAACGTGTAATGGGGGTGCTGAGGGAGTGAATATTGTTCTTTAGAAATGTTGAATCCCACTTAAATGTATCTTTTGACTTTGAGAACTTTAAAGTGCTTAATGTCTTACAAATTAAATTTTCAGGAACTTCAGTTATCTTAAAAATGGTCTTATTATAATTTGGTGTTGCTTTTAATTCTTGCACCAAAAGTGTCAGATAAATTCTGCACTGATGCAGTAAAATAAGTATTAAATACAGAAGCTATTTCACTAGGATCATTATTGTTGTCTCATCTCTTACTGAATTGGGCTCAACGTCCTTGGATGATGACATTTCACAGCTAAATAATGCGTTGACTATTAACCTGGATTTATCTGCTCCTCGCAAGGTCCGTGAAATCAAGTATACCCGCTCTGCTCCTTGGTATAACAACAACCTTTCTCTCCTTTAGTTCTAATGCTAGTGTGGCAAGTTTTTCGTGTGCCCTGTTTTCAAAATTTTGTGCAACCTGATTTTGCCTCACTTGTTACAGTTCAGATATGAAATCTACTACTTGCATAATTGATCCCCTTCATATTGGTTTGTTTAAGTCTTGTTTTGAGCATTTGTGCCCTGCAGTGCTTAACATAATTAATGAATCCTTAAGTACTGCTGTTGTCACAGCTGCATAAAAACGTGCTGCTGTTGCTCCTGTAGTCAAGAAGCGAAATTTAGATTTGGATGATTTAAATAACAAATAAACCTATGTCAAATCTTCCTTTCCTGGCTAAAATTTTAGAATGAGTTGTAGCTTTACAGTTGCATGATCATCTTTCTGTTAGTAATCTTTTGAGCAACTTCAATCTGGTTTTCAAAATTTTTTATGACTTTTATGACATTACTTTTATAGCTGATTGTTTGGTTGTTTCTGATGGTTCTGTACTCCAGAAGAGATTAAGGAATCTAGGAGTGATCTTTGATTCCCCATTGACATTTACCCTCGTGTACAAAACGGTGTTAAGACATCTTTTTTTACATCTCAGAGATATTGCCAAATTGCACCCCATGCTATTCTTTTGCAGAAAAGCTAATTGCTTGGACTTTTTAAAACAATTTAAAAACTGTTTGTTAGGTTAGGAAAGTTAGGTTATTGTTGATTGTGGTATTAGGGTATTATATTAGGGACTTTTTTATAGAAATGTTGTTGTTCCGAACAGCAAGATTGCGAGTGTAATTTTGTGCAGTAATCCTTATATTAATAATCTTATGTAGTTTGATCTATTTTTTTTTTCTCTCTAGCAATCTCTAAGTGTAATGGTCTTCAATATTTGTTATGCTGTTATTCTTGATTTATTGAATGACACAAAAGTGTGGAATTTTACACTAGAGCCTTATTTTCTTTCCTGCCTTTTATTGGAAACATGAACAATACCGATACTCACGGTCAAAAACATTAATAATCTCAATGAAGTAGACGGAATAAGTTGAAACGTAAGTTGCTATATATTAGGGAGTTTTTTATAGAAATGTTGTTGTTTCGAATTTTGTGCAGTAATCCTTATATTAATAATCTTATGTAGTTTGATCTATTTTTTTCTCTCTAGCAATCTTTAAGTGTAATGGTCTTTAATATTTGTTATGCTGTTATTCTTGATTTCATTTTTTCTGCCTTTTATTGGAAACATGAATAATACCGATACTCACGGTCAAAAACATTAATAATCTCAATGAAGTAAGATTCATACATGATAAAAAGCATAAAGAGAAACACACAACCTAGTGATTGCACAGTTTTACATAAATTCATTAACCGTTTACTTTCATTATCACACATCCATCTATAAAATGATCCCTTATTTACTTCAGTCACATCATCATGGCACTCCTGTCAATCATTCAAGGCTCCTCCCACAAAGAGATGCATAAAGGCTGTAATATTTACAGTGTCCAAAACACTACAGCCTCATGTTAGGCTGAATAAGAAAGAAAGAAAGAAAGAAAGTGAAAACATCAATAATTAAATATTTAAATAAAAGCATCAACAACATTTGTCATAAGGAAAGGCTAATAGATTGGGTTTTGTCTCTATCTAGTGTGTATTCTTACTTACTGGAAGATTTTCATACAGAGACGAGTCCAGTTCGGGGTTACAATCATCAAGTTGAGCAGCCTTTACGAATAGAGACAAAGTATTTAAATTTCCATATACTTTGTCAATATAGATATTTTCACACTGATATTTAGCATGTAATTCCTTTTGGATAAAGGTGAAGAGAGTTTACTCTTTTGTAGGAAACACTCACCGTTACATTCTCATACACAGGATCATTCAGTTCAACATCAAAAGCGCTGCGTCTGTCACGATCAGGTCTGGAAAGATTCATCTTAGCCATTAAAGAGAAAACAGGATAGAGAGAAAATAAATAATGTCTATAAGCATCTCACTAGAAAAAGTCACTAATTCAGACTTTCACATTTAGTTACAAATGAATTTACCTGATCAGTAAACTTCTGAAAATCAAATCATTTTTTCTCACCTGAGACTCCTGTGTGTCATTTCTCTTTTTCAAACACCAGCTTCTCCTGTAAAGACAATGATTGTATACAATTACAACCAATCAGAACCTATTTGATGTTTAATACACAGATTTGATTCGAACCAATAATATTTCTCTATAGGACATGGCACTGCCGTTTTAAATGTGATGAAATTTGGTCTATCTTCAGGATTTACTGCAGTAATGAGCTTCAGATTTCATTATTCAATAACTGAGTAGCTGTCAGTGTGGAAAGATAGGATGGGAAATTTTGCCTTAGCTCACGTTCATCATGACGTCTCACTGAATTCACAACTTTCTAACTCAGTCATTCATTCACACTTTACAGAGTACCATAGACACACATCTTACCAAATCACTAACATCGCAATGATCACTGCAGCTCCACAAACCCCTCCAATGGATGTGTATAATATCACCAGACGTCCTGCAACTGAGACAAAAGAGTAAACTATCTGAAATGATTCATTTGAATCACTTTAGAAAGAGTATATAAGTATATGAGCTGCTTTACCTTTAACAGTGACAGTTACAGCGTCTGATCTCTGAGATCCATGTTGATTGTGAGCCTGACAGTAGAAGCGTCCACTCTGTAGTGCACTGAAACTCTGTCCAGATCCAACAGCTGAGGTTTCATTCTCCTTAAACCAGCTGAAGTTCAGAGCAGGAGGGTTTGAGTCACTGATGCAGTTCAGAGTCACTGAATCTCCCTCCACTATTACACCAGATCCATTTATGAACACTGAGACGTTTCTATGTGCGTCTAAAAAGGACAAAAAATAAAACCTTATATATCCAATTCAAACATTATCTCCTAATTTTAAAAAGAACAAATGAATCTGTACTCACACATGACATTGATCTGAACAGCAGGAGAGATGTGAGTGTGTCCGTCTACGGCACAGCTATATCTGCCTGAATCCTCTCTTCTGACTGACTGCAGCAGGAGTTCATTGTTTCTGTCTCTTCTCTCAGTTAATGGCTGTGAGTTTCTGTACCAGATGAATGTTGCTCTGTCAGTCAGAGCGCAGCTGCTTTTACATGTCAGACTGACTGAATCTCCCTCTGTCACTCTCTCAGGAGACTCCACCTGAAGATCTGAACACAACACACACATTCTGTAAAAATGAATACGAATGAATATGCTAAATCTAATCAATAAAATTGAGGCAACAGATTACAAGCAATATTATTAATTAAATTTAACAAATTAGAATTGAGTAATAATTAACCAAATTATTCCTTAAAAGTTAACCATTTAAAATGAGTAAAATTTACACATTTTCTTAAACAAAAATATCGGAATAACAGACTGACGTCTGTTCCATGATTCAGGTCAAATGATTGTGAAAAAATGATTATGTTAAAACACAACAAACACCATCAGATCACCTTTTCTATTTGTTCATCTGGCTGTTATAACTCATGTACGACAGCCAAACAAAATCTAAAGTCAATGATTTAAGAGTCAAGAGCCCAACTAAAGCAAACACTGATCTCCATAATGGTAACATACCAATTAGGGTTTTCTCCTTCAGTGATTCGGCTTGTTAACATCAGGTGTCTTCAATGTTGGCAATAAAAAAAAGTGTTCTTAATTCATCTTTGACGTCAGTCTGTTATTCCGATATTTTTGTTTTAAAAAATGTGTAAATTTTACTCATTTTAAATGGTTAACTTTTAAGGAATTAATTTGGTTAATTATAACTCAATTCTAATTTGTTAAATTTAATTAATAATATTGCTTGTAATTAGGGGTGTCGAAATTAATCGTTTCTACGGTGCACCGCGATGCAGACGAGGACGATTCGGTATCGGTTCAGTAATAGACCATAACCGGTTATAATGTACTGACGCTTTTCTGACGTCATTTATCGTGCATGTGCTTTGTCGCGGTAGCCGGTAGCATACACTGGCAGAGGGAGGCGAGACGCGAGTGCGAATTAAACATTCTTTCTTACATACATTTACATACATACATTACATGCGCATGCAAGTTACATGCGCTTCTTGAGGCACACACACGCAAGGTCTCGCTCTCTCCCTCTCTGCTGTGCGCGCGCTACACGGTTTGAACATACATTCACATAGCCTTTCGGGAGAGTGGATACATTTCCCGGGACAGGTTATTAAAAGATAAATCGGGACAAACCGAGACAGATGGCAACCCTTCCGCACCCGATGGTCAAATTACAATTGTGTTGTTATGCGTGATTATAAATGGATGATCGTCTTCAACAGCGGACTCGGTGACGGTTGATGCGCGCGTCTCCAGGGTAACATTATACACTGATGAATGAGCGCTGCTTTTAAATGAACATTTCTTTAAAACAAAATTGATTTGACAGAATTTCATTTTCTTAATGGCATAAACAGGCTTTAGTCCCATGAAACTTAAACTGGAATGTCTGTTTTTGTCACTGCGACTTCCCGAACAGGCGAACACACGCGCGCACGCGCACGCACACATCACTTTTGAAGTAAAATTGAAAATTGAGGATGCGGTGCATCGCAATGCATCGCGATATCGAATTGAACCGAATCGATGACATGATAATCGTAATCGAACCGAACCGTGAGACCAGTGTAGGTTCACACCTCTACTTGTAATCTGTTGCCTCAATTTTATTGATTAGATTTAGCATATTCATTCGTATTCATTTTAACAGTGCTGCTGTCATACACTGATTATTATTCAACATAATGCACAGAAGAAGAGATAAACCTCATCAAAGTCACCTGTGACAGTAAGAGTCACTCCAGGATCACCAAACCATTTGTCTTTATCAGTGATGAATCTGAAATAGTACATGTGTGAATCCTTTAGTGTCACATGACTCAGTCTGATGTTGCAGTTCTGCTGTTTATCTCCCAGATACTGAAGCCTCTGACTGTATTCAGTGTCCTCAGACAGATCTGGAGGCTCATCGTTCTTTTTTTCTTTTGTTTTGGTCCAGAACACTTTCTTGATCTGATGTCCAGTAGGGTATGTATAACTGCAGTTCATTATCACTGTTGAGTCCTTTAGTGCACAGATGTGTGAAGGACTGTAACTCACACCCCAATCATCACTAGAAACCCCTGAAATACAGAATTGATCCTGAACATTTTAACACCAGCATGTGCATAAAAAATGCAGTATCCAATTTATCATGAGTGTTTCTGAAGTGTTGCATTGACTAACCGTGAATCATGAGAAGGACGATCAGAGGAAGAGGAAGAGCCATTCTGAGTGATGTCACTATCAACACCTACAACAAATGTACAGTGGCTTATTTTTTAACTTTAAAGACCAGTTACATAAACATAGCCATTATGTTATGGCCCTATCTTACACCCAGCGCAATGCAGTGGCAAAAGCGACGCAAGTGTTTTTAGCTAGTTTCAGTTCGACGAAGTTTTCATTTTCACGTCCTGCGCCACATTGTTTAAATGTGACCCTGGATCACAAAACCAGTCTTAAGTAGCACGGGTATATTTGTGGGAATAGCCAACAATACATTGTATGGGTCAAAATTATAAATTTTTCTGTTATGTCAAAAATCCATTGCCATTAGGATATTAAGTAAAGATCATGTTCCATGAAGATATTTTGTAAATTTCCTACCGTAAATTTATAAAACATTTATATTTGTGAGTGAGTGCAGCACAATCGCGAACATAAATGGACAACTTTAAAGGCGATTTTCTCAATGTTTCGATTTTTTTGCACCCTCAGATTCCAGATTTTCAAATAGTTGTATCTCGGCCAAATATTGTCCTATCCTAACAAGCCATACATCAATGGAAAGCTTATTTATTCAGCTTTCATGTGATGTAAAATCTCAATTTAAAAAAAATGACCCATATGACTGGTTTTGTCATCCAGGGTCACAAATAGCAAATGCATTTGCGCCCATTTGTGCGCCCATGGGCTGCTGGTCTGAAATCCAGGTGTGTTCAGGCTCATTGTTGGTGTGTTGCTATTTTGAGGAACTGAAATAGCCTGTGCCATTGACCAACTGAAACCTGGTCTAAAGTCAATGGTACACAATTTTTTTTTTTTGTTATTTAAAGGGCGCGTTAGTAATGTGAGCCTATAGGCGGGTCCACAACACACGTTCACTCTGCTTATTAAACACACAGGGACGCACAGCAGCACACAAACATGACAAATATTGAAATTAAAAGAATTGTGTAAAATATTATTATTGTGTACATAAAGATATGGTGGAATGAATCTGGCTTGTCCCGTAGATGGTCTGAGCTTTAACCTCGCGCACGAGCAGATCTGTTTGCGCTCTGGAGACGCGTTCAGTCTTTCCACTATTAAATTCCGCCATGGCGCGAGCGCAACTGGCATTTAAAGGGAATGGAAGATGAGACTCTGATTGATTTATTGCATGTAAAGCCCAAAAGACACCCATTACTCATTAAGAGAATAGTGACCATTTAGACCATGCGGCGGGCGCTGACCATTTTTCCCATTGTTAAATTAAAAGTGGATTCGGACACGGCCTAAGTGCACTTGCACTCTGCGCTTTAGTGTGGTGTGGTTCAGTGAAGTCTGCAGTGGGAGAGAGAGACTGGAGACGAGCTGTGAGCAAGAAGGTCAAGTGCAAAATTACAAACATCTGTGTCTTGTTGCAGTAATTGGAATGGAGAATGGATAAAAGCCACTGAGAAACTGGGAGATTCTGAGAGAGACTGGACTGAGGACTCGTGCGCTGTATCTGTGCCGAAACCCGGGAAAGGATAAAGGAACACCGCTGTCGTAATGCAATCCTCGTCAGGTTCCCCATTTGCGGACGTTAAATCGCATGCGGGACTCCATCAGGAACATCATCAGGCGCTAATGGAAATGAGGGACCATCAGTAACGCTGTTTCCAAGCCCTCGTCCTGGTGCAACAGGAGGACCGTGAGCTGTTTCGGAGCTGGGTTAACCGGGAGGTTCAGGTACCTCCTAGTTTACGATGACCTGAAACGAGCCACCCTGCAACGGTTGCTTCGTGTGTTGGCCCAGGGACGGCTGGCACAGATGGCTGTTGGCCCTGTTGTGAGATGCCCTAGTCTACAACTTTTCTATTGAACAGTCACTTTGTGTTTTACTTTACCATTTAAGTCGTTATTCCCCTGTTTTTTTGTTTTCTCTTTATTACTTAGGAACTGTAGGGAGGTGGGCACCATTTTATTTTGTAATCTCCTGTTTTCTCTTGGTTTGTGATTAGGTAGGGAGTGAGTGTACATTTCTGTTATTTATTTGTTATATTATTAGTAAGAATAATTAGTAAGAATTTAACTCCCAGGTAGAATAAACTTTTGTCTGTTATTTTGGCATTGCCCCCTTCTGAAGTCTTTGTTTCCCTCCTAAGTTGTACTTTCTAAGTAAACTGTTATATATTAAGAGCCTTTGAATAAAGGTGTTAAAAATAATCTTGTTGTTGTGGTGCTGTGGCATGGCCCAGACAAATGCTCTTAAAGCTCTCAATTTTGTTACGTTTTGTTAATTAAAACCCCTAGACATTCGTAGGACGTAACACTGTCAAAAAGCACCATCCTGCAGACAAGATATTAAACCGAGGTCCTGACTCTCTGTAATCATTAAAAATTCCAGGATGTCTTTTGAAAAAAGAATAGGGGTTTAACCCCGTCATACTGGCCAAATTTGCTCATTGACCTCTGTCCATCACGGCCTCCTAATCATCCCCATATATACAGTTTGGCTTCATCACTCTGTCTCTTCTCCACCAGTAAGCTGGTGTGTTGTGGGCGTTCTGGCACAGTATGGCTGCCGTTGCATCATCCAGGTGGTGCTGCACATTGGTGGTGGTTGAGGTGATCCCCCCCGCCCCCCAAGTGCATATGATAAACATCTGTGTCTTATTGCAGTAATTGGCATGGAGACAATGGAGAAAAGCAACTGGGAAAGTGGGATATTCTGAGAGAGAGAGGACTAAGGACTTGTGCGCTGTGTCTGTTCCAAGCTCAGAGCAGACTTTATGCTACTTTGATCTACTGAGAAGTTTATGGAAGCTCAGAGATCACAGATGAAGACACTAGCTCAACATAAACCCCCTGTATCTTGACTATAGCGGCGCCACAGTTATTTTTGCACTGCTTGAGTACGAAACTGTCCAACGCCTTTCCCTGCCACCTTTTGATTAACAGCAGCTTTCATTATATAGTCAGCCTGTATTAGACAGTTATCTGTGGTTAAAAGATCAAAGTTGATTTTTATCGAGGTGTTTGTCACTAACATACAAAAAACTGCTAGAGAAAACATTTGTGCTATTAGACTTTTGATTTTAAACCATATAGTTACTGAGACACAGACCTGTGACAACTAGCCCCAACCAATATCCCATAAATCCCCCACACTTAAGATATTTGACAGAACAGTTATAAAATCATGCTCTTACCCGTTTCACCAACACCCGTGACCAGTGACCGCACTACAAATGATCAGGAGGAAACCAGTATAGGCGTTTTCAGATTCTGAATGACACGTGATTAACACATTATATTTTCACATGAACTTATGACACCTCAACTAGTGCAAATCGAGCAGAGAAAGAGTTTTACATTTTAACAACATTAGTCTATATGCATACAAGTTAAACCGAGATAAACTTTATGTCGGTCTATAAAGATTCTTATGTAATAATGTTTTCAAACTTGGGAATACCTATTTTCAATCAGTTGCATATAGATAGTAATGACAAGGAACCTGTTCTTAAGAAACAGAGAAAATAATTGTTTAATAACTGTACTTTAATTTGCATATGCAGACCAACTATCCTAGCTTGTAAAACACTGAAAGGTATTGCAGTGGCAGTGACGTCAAAACACACATTTTATTGCCAGCATCGCCAACTGTGCACTTGATAAACCTCCAATTTACTGATTAATAGCAATCTGGAAGTTAAATAAAGAACTTTAAACACGCTGATGAAGCAGAATTGATTCATCTGAATGTTTTTATCATGATGAATATTATGTTTTTTAATCTGCCAGTTGCCTTGTCCTTCTTGAATGCATCACATGTCTGTAAACATTGTAGGTGAGAAAAAGAAATGCATGAACTTTTGACATCAGCATCACAGTGTGATCACGTGACCTTCATAAGCGATGGAGAGACGCTGAGGGACGTCACACACAAGAGGAAGAGGAAATCAGTCCTGTCAGAGTAACACTTGAGGCCTTTTCACATACCAAATATTTCAGCTCTAGTAATGGAAGTCTTGCCTTCTAAATAAAATATCCAAATTGTGAATTGTCTGGACAAACCTGAAATAAACACTTTTTTGAGCATCAGAAACAACATTTATGGATCTTTATGGATCATGTAAAATTTGAATGCTGATTTGAAATATGTTATTAAAATGTGACTTTGGCCAACAGTATTTCAGGATATTTCACCCTTCAAGCATATGGAGTTGGTCCTGCATGAGCGAAAAATCTGCCTGAAAGGGCTGGAAATAAACTAACTTTCCTTGAAAGGGACTTTGATTATGTTCTATCAGCAAAAGGTGACGTTCCAGTAACTAAATTCGACACTTAAAGAGAATTTAAGACTTACTTCACCTCCATATTGTGATGCATTTTGTGAAGTTGATTATCAAACAAGAAAAAAAAAAAATGAGTGGGACTTGTTGATTGGATTGTGAAAAGTTGGCATTGCAAGGATCCATAGGTACTAGTATTGACACTAGTAATTTATAGAATTCAAGATGAATTCAAAATGTTAAATATTTAAAGTGCATTTAATATTTAACTTGTTGTATTCCTACACAGAGCTTAAAAATGTTTAAGTGACACAAATATACAAAAACTAATAAACAATTAGCTTTAACTATAAGCAAGTATAATCAAACAAGTCACAATGCATAAAGCAACAATATACTTCCATGATGACATTATTTGCCGACCACAAGCCTTTGATTTCCACTTGTATCCATTGTCGAATTTTCCTGATTCTTTTCAAAACACTCCTGTCAATCAGGCTCCACACACACAGTCGCATGAAGACTGTAATGTTTTGGTGTGTGACATCGTCCACTACAGCATATTTCTGTTAGCCTGAGACAAAAAATTTGACAAAAATGAGATCCATTTATCAAGTTTAACCTTTTTGAAATGTTTAAACTGCACACTCATAGCCATTCTGCACTGGTGTCGAGAGAAGACCGACAGAGAAGGACATCTACCGTATTTTTCTGAAAGACGACCCTGATTATAAGACCCCCCTTTCTCAACGTGTACCTTTTGGAAAAAGGCTTTTTGAGGGCCAAATCTTGTCTTTTATAAAGAAAGTAATTTTATTTGAAAATAATTTTCATATTGCATATTTTTGATATTCTAAAGGTCATAAAACGCAGGTGTTTGATCTGCATTACCTATCTGATCCAGGGGATATGATTTGTTTATAGCGCTGAAAAGACAGCAGCTTCTCCCTGAACTCGTAGGGCATGCACTTGGCAAGACTTATGCTAATCCATTACGCCGCATCAAAGCAGACGCTTTGAAGAAGCCGACAGGCAAGTGTGTCATTATGTAGCAGACATAAGAAATGAAGGGCCTCGCTCGTGGGTATGGTTCAGCTCTTCGGCAATATCCAGTGAATGACGGCTCTGGTTATGGGAAGCCCCTCATTTCTCCCCTCGGCCACGCACAGACACACTCACCCGCCAACCTCCCCGAAGCGCCTGCCTTTAGGACCATAGCAAGATTTTCTTTGACTTGTCTTTTTGGGCTCGCCATCTTCTAACATTGAAATCTGACACACCATATTTAATGGCTGCTAAATGGGAGTTGTTTGATGACTCCGCTGTGTTTCATTCATTCCTGGAGGGAACACTCGTTTTACACATATTCGGCGCTCCCTGTTGTTGTGGGTGTATTATTGACATGTAAAAGTCTAGTCCCTGAATATAAGACAACCCCGTGTTCAGTAAAGCACTGCTGTGCCAGTATGGACAGCTTAGCCTGACATGCACTGTGTGCAGGGCCACTTTACAGCAGGACGATGGACATGACTGCTGTCCATCCTGCTTAGTGACGTGACGTGACACACAAGATGGATCCAACTGAAGAATTATGCCCAGTGTGAACCCTTCGGGGATATCCGAGTGCCACAGAAAAACTGTGACAGTCAGACCAACTCTTTCTCTGCTACGGCGGGCCAAGAAAAGGGCAGCCTCTGTCAAAACAAAGGTTGTCACACTGGGTGGTGGAGGTCATTGTCCAGGCATATAAGGCGAACAACCTGACATTGCCAGCCGACAAGAAGTATCTCAACATCTTGGGCAGCATTAAAAGGTGTCCCTCTAATGGACATTTGTGCAGCGGCTGATTGGTCATTCACTGATACCTTTTCCAGACACTACAGAGTTAATGTGGCAGCTCCTGGTGCTATGGAAGCGGCAGTCCTGTTGGGACCCTTAACTTCGGCTTAAGGTTAGGAGTCCTTGTGACTTTGTTGTTATGAGCCTTCCAGTGGGAAGCACTGCCTCTGGCAGTCAGTAAGAACAAAATAGAACAAGAGTTATGTATGTAACTACGGTTCTATGAGTTCTGGATAACCGCTAGAGCACCCTGTCACTCTGAGCTTTGCGAGAAGATTCTCTAGAGACAGTTTGCAGGATGTCATGGGGTTAAATAGAGGGGACACCCATGACGTACTGTACCTGGTCATGTGATGACTTTGTTGTTATATGACTCGACCTGTGCATGAGCAAGATAGATAATATTCAGTGGGAAGCACTGCCTCTGGCGGTCATCCAGAGCTCATAGAACCGTAGTTACATAACTCTCCTTTTGTCTCTATCTAGTAGGTATTCTTACTTACTGGAAGATTTTCATACAGAGATGAGTCCAGTTCAGGGTTACAATCATCTAGTTGGGCAGCCTTTATGAATGAAGGCAAAGTAAAAATAGGAGTGTGTTATTTAAATTTCCATACACTTAGTCAATATAGTTTCACACTGACATTGGGCGTTTAATTTTAGTTTGGCTAAAGGTGAAGAGAGTTTAGTCTTTTGTAGGAAACACTTTCCATTATATTCTCATACACAGGATCACTCAATTCAACATCATAAGCGTTGCATCTGTCATGATGAGGTCTGGAATTATTAATCTTTGCCATTAAAGAAAAAACAGAATAAAGAGAAAATAAATAACATCAATAAACAACTCACTAGAAAAAGTCACTGCTACATTCAGACTTTCAATCTTTTAGATACCAATTCATTTACCTGATAAGCTTTCTCACCTTAGAATCCTGTTTGTCATTTATCTTTTTCATCCACATGGTTCCCCTTTAAAGACAGTGATTTGACACAATTACAACCAATCATATTCAGAAATTATTTGATGTTTAATACACAGATATGATTTGAACTAATGGTATTAGGGCATGGCATTGCCGTTTTGAATGTGATGAAATTGGGACTATCTTAAGGATCTCTGGCAGTAATGACGTGAGCTTCAGATTTCCTCATTCAATAACTAACTGAGTAGCTGTCAGTGTGGAAAGATAGAATGGGAAATTTTACCTTGGCTCACGTTCATCACGACCAAACGAACCTACATTAAGTGCAATGTAAAAAATTGCTGTACAAAAACGGCCAAATTTTGACAGTAACATGCTGTTTTCCATTAAAACAGCAATATACCGGAGAAAAAAATGCATTCTGGGTGATATATGTCATTTTTGAGAAAGTAGGCTGTGTTCCAAATCACACCTTACCCTCATTCACTATTCCCTACATTAGTTCACTACCATAGTCCACTTGACTGAGTGAATAAAAACAAGTGAGTTAATTCAGACACTGATGAACACCTGCTGTTAACAAGCAGAATAACTGAAGGAAAGAGGAACAAGAAGAACAGAAAAAAGATGAAAACAACTGAAGATAAAAGACATTAAATCTCTGAAGATCTCAGCAGAGGAGGATTAAACAACTCCACAAACAGCATTAGCAGATTTACTTACTACTAACCAGACTGACTTTATTTCTGTCAGACGTCTACAAAAGTTTTTTTTTTTTTTTTACCCTCTGAGGTCTAAGGGCATTTTTTCACTTTTTCCTTCGATTTTACATATCTTATTAAATTCACCTTTTAAAGGCAATTACATAACATAATCCCATATGTTTTATATCAAAATGTGCAGAGAAAACCCAGCTCTCTTACTGGTGAGTTCACTACTTGTCCTAGAGCATTGAGTAAAGAGAGAGAGAGAGAGGGATAATCTGGCTCTAAAAGGTGAAAAATTTAAGTCCGATTTTTGAAATTCTTCAAATCTCTTGTGAAAACATACCATTACTCATGTAGATGAATTATTTTGGTCTTTGAAATGGGTTTCCCAAAGTCTTAGGGTCACTGATTGTTTTGAAGGTCAAAAATAGTGTAATATATGAATAAAATAGTAGATAATGAATAATAATTGTCTAAAGTGACATTTTTGAAAAAATCGTTTTTTAGTACAAGTTTTGTCTGTGACTCTACCTTCACCAAATGTTAGAGGGACTAATATATATATATATATATATATATATAGGACTAAAATAACTTCCTACTACATATCAAGCTTCTCTCTCCATGTCAGCTGGTATTTTCCTCACTGTAAGGAGATGGGAGGGTACTTAGGGATCTGCATCTATTGGTTGGTTTCACACAAAATGCAGACAGACAAGCAAGCCCACCAATCACACAAGGTGAACGACCATCTTGTCTTCCCTCTTGCTCTCTGTGTGAGTCACGTATGATCTCGCGAGAATAAGGACGTTGAAGCTGAAAATCTATCGATTACGGCAAAATCAGAACCATTTATGTGTGCTGCACAATTGCAGAGATATTAATAGAAACATTTAGTAAACATCGAGTTGACGCGCCCGTGCGTCATCCGACCTCAGGGGGTTAATTAACAGAGGTTTAACACTAATGTGTTTCATTTGAAGTCATCATTACAGTGATTAGTGTTTCCATTAGTTGGGCTCTTAACTCTTATTATATCTTATGTCTTTTTTTGGCTGCTGTGACAGTGTCAAACACATTTGCTTATGTGGGAAGCAGGTCAAGTGCTAATGATAAACATCTGTGTCTTGTTGCAGTATTTGCAGTAATAGGCATGGAGAGACTGGTTAAAGCCATTGGGATATTCTGAGAGAGAGTGGACTGAGGACTCGTGCGCTGTGTCTGTTCCAAGCCCAGATCAGACTTTATGCTACTTTGATCTACTGAGAAGTTTATGGATGTTCAGAGATCACATGTTCGTTTTTGGTTAATTTTCAACTAATAATAGCACTAGCCTCAGTCAGCTGACCCTGTCCTCTTCCTTTCTAATCAAAAAACTTTGCTAAAGTGTCATACTATTCTTGGACCTACAGATGAAGACACTAGCTCAACATAAACCACCTGTATATTGATTATAGCTGTGCATGCACATATACAAGTGTGTGGGTCACCTAATGTAGCATCAGTGACCTCATCATCCCTTTCTTGTGAAAATTGAGCACCATCTGTTGAGAGATTGAACAGAGAACTAAAAGAGAAATACGCTCTAGTTCTTAGCTTAAAGTCAAACAGAAATCAATAAAATACTTTATTTATTTATCACCGTCCCCTTTTGATTGAAAGCAGCTTTCATTATATAGTCAGCCTGTATTATACAGTTATCTGTTGTTAAAAGATTAAAGTTGATAGTTTTATCATGATTTTTAAGGTGTTTGTTACCAACATAAAAAAACACTGCTAGAGAAAACAAATTTGTGCTATTGGACTTTTGATTTTAAACCATATAGTTACTGAGACACAGCCCTGTGACAACTAGCCCCAACCAATGTCCCATAAATCCCCCACACTTAAGATATTTGACAGAACAGTTATAAAATTATGCTCTTACCCGTTTCACCAACATCCGTGACCAGTGACAGCACTACAAATGATCAGGATGAAACCAGTATTGGCGTTTTCACGCTGATTGACATGTGATTAACACATATTTTAACATGAGCTTATGACACCTCAACTAGTGCAGATCAAGCAGAGGAAGAGTTTTAACAGACAACATTAGACTAAGGCATAAACATTAAACTGAGAGAAACTTTATATCAGTCCATGTGTTCAAACTTAGGAATATCTATATTTAATCAGTTGCAGATAGTAATGACAAGGAACCTGTTCTAAGGAAACAGAGCAAATAATTGCTTGTATAACTTTACTTTAATTTGTATATGCAGACCAACTATCCTAGCTTGTAAAACACTGGAAGGTATTGCAGTGGCAGTGACGTCAAAACACACATTTTATTGCCAGCATCGCCAACTGTGCATTTGATAAACCTCCAATTTAACGATTTATTAATAGCAACCTGAAGTGTTAAATAAACAAATTACTTAAAACACACTGATGAAACAGAATTGATTAATCTGAATGTTTTTATCATGAGAACTTCTAAGCATTTTTTTTGTCAGTGGCCTTGTTCTTCTTGAATGCATCACGTCTCTAAAAATACCTTTTCCTCTTTAGTAAGTGTTCAGACTTCAGCATCACAGTGTGATCACGTGACCTTCATAAGCGATGGAGAGACGCTGAGAGACGTCACACCCAAGAGAAAGAGGAAATCAGTCCTGTCAGAGTAACGCTTGAGGCCTTTTTCACATATGGCAGCTCTAGTAATGGCTCTAGCGTTTTAAATATTAAGATCCAAATTGGTAATCATGTCACTGTTGCTGCTGTAGAAGCTCAGATTTCCATAGAAACAGTTCTGAGATGCACGTTCATTGACGTTCAAGACTGCACAGGCGCATTGGCTAGACAAACCAGAAAGGAGCGCTCTTTTTAACGCTATTTGAGCATCAGAAAAAACATTTATGGATCATGTCAAATTTTTAATGCTGATTTGAAATGTTATTAAAATATGACTTTGGCCAGTGGTTTCCTTTCAAAATGAAACTCGCACTGCGTCCTGAGACGCTTATGGGGAACGCCTCAGTGTGACTGGTATCTGAAGCAACTGTCAAATCACGGCAATCTAATTAGCCAGCGACAGCCTATGAGATCATACAAGTGCGACCAGTAAGTATATAAGGGGCGCCTAGGGAACATGTCAGCCTCTTTTCGTCTTCAGGGTCTGATTGTGTTTAGCACTGAGGTAAAAACAATGTATGAGAAACACTTCAAGCAGTCCCAGATAGCAACATTGTTTCGGCCCAGATCCGGCCCACATCTGGCACTTGTGGGATGCGGATCTGGCCCACATGCAGCGTGGAATGACGGCCCTTGGGTGGCCCACTCCTGTTTGCCAGATCTGGGCCACAAGCAGGCCATAGCAATGCCACATGTCAGCCAAGAGCAAAGAAATAAACCAGAACTGGACTTTATCTGAGCCACAAAATCTGTGTATATTAAATATGGAGTCATCTCAACCTTAATAAGCCTGTTAACAAGCAGAATCACTGAAGGAAAGAAGAGAATAGAAAAAAGAGACGAGCAGAAACACAAGAACTACAACTGACTTCAGACACAGACTTAGATGAAATCACCTGAAGATAAAAGACATTAAATCTGAAGATCTCAGCAGAGGAGGATTAAACAACTCCACAAACAGCATTACCAGCTTCACTTATTACTAACCAGACTGACTTTATTTCTGTCAGACTTCTACAGAAGTTACTGCTCGAAAGCGTGGGGGACGGCGAGCGAACTGTAACGCATAGCCCTGCCTTATTGTGCTTAGCACCCATTCCGATACCCCTGGAATCGCTTCCCATGCTTTTATGTGTGCAACTAGGGGCAGAATGGTCTCCGAGTTCTGATCGCCCCGCTGTGCTGGCTCGAGAAACTGGACCGGAGGAATGTGCGCAGTGCGCGCGCTCTCTGTGCATGAAAGAGGCGGCTCGCTGACAGCGATAGCAGGCTGTTTCATATATAGCATACCGATTGCTGTGAATGGGGAGCGACTTGCGATCACTTTGTGATGCGTGGGCGGCGTCGTGGGCGGCGTGTATGTTAGCAAGCGTGGGCGCTCGTGAGAGGGCACGGGATTTACATTCACAACTTGACCGATGTGTGGCTCACTTCATGACGCGTGATGGGCGCCGTGGGCGAAGTGCATCTCAGTAAGCGTGAGCGCTTGTGAGCGGGCACGAGACTTACGTTTATGAATGGCTGATATGAGGCTGCACCCTGTGGTGTGTGAGTGGCGCCGTGGGCGAGGCGCATGTTAGTAAGCGTGAGCGCCTGTGGGCGGCCACAAGACTTACATTCATAGCCAGATTGATATGAGGCTGCACCCTGTGGTGTGCGAGCGGTGCTGTGGGCGAAATGCATGTCAGTAAGCGTGAGCGCCTGCGAGCGGGCACGAGACTTTTGTTCAAGACTTACATTCATAGCCAGATTGATATGAGGCTGCACATTGTGATGTGCGAGCAGCGCCGTGGGCGAAGTGCGAGTCAGTAAGCGTGAGCGCTTGCGAGCGGCACGAGACTTACAACCTGCTTGATATGAGGCTGACTTGGCCATGTGATAGAGCGGGCAGAGGATAGATGTGGGCATGGACCTGTGGGCACATTTCCTGTAGTTAACACTCGATCAGCACCTGCCAGCTTTATGTGAGTGGGCTCTGTGAGTGACACGGGAAGTGCTGTGTTTGTGTGTAGAGGCGGGCACTGTGGCGCGGGCACTTTTTCTCCACTTAAAACACCATCGGCGTGAGCCGGATAACCAGACATTCTGCTCTTTATGAGATTTCTCTGGGTCGCGTAAAAACGGTGGTTGTGTGCAGGCAAGCGGGTCGTGTTGCCGGCTCGTTGGCTGCCGAAAAAAACACTGCAGTAGCCTGTGTTAAGGGGACTGATAGGGTGAGAAGCTTTGACGGTGGTCCGGCCGCGGCGAGACTCAACCGTCTTTTCCCTCTTGCTGTTGCTAGGAGGGCTTTGCGTGCTCGGGCTTCAACGCGATCTTGGTCCGTGGCCCACGTGGGGGGTGCGGTCCATGGCGGTTGGTCGAGCGTGATCTGGGGCGGCCGCCCCGTCACTGCGTGGACTGGCTTTGCTGGTTGGACTGCCTGGGCTGAGTCGGGCGCTGTGAAGAGGCTCGTGCAGGCGGCCGGTCACGTGGGCGACCTGCAACGGAGATAGCGCGACTGCAACGGAGATAGCGCGACGAGGCAGGAATAGGTTCATGGCCTGGGAGGTTTTTTGTACCTCTGAAAAACGGTCGACGATCCCGTCCACCACAGGGCCAAAGAGACCAACGTGAGAGAGGGGCGCGTCGAGGAAAGTGGAGCGCTCAGACTCTCTCATGTCTGCCAGTGTCAACCAGAGATGCCTCTCCGTTACCGTCAACAAGGCCATGCATCGTCCCAGGGCTTGAGCAGCTGACTTGGTAGCGCGCAGGGAGAGATCCGTCGCACTTCTCAGGTCCGTAATGGCCGCTGGGTCCGGGCCTTTCTCATCCCAATCACGGAGGAGATCGGCTTGTAGGATCTGCAGAACAGCCATTGAGTGCAGGGCGGAAGCTGCTTGTCTGGCGGCGGCATAAGCGCGACCAACAAGAGCAGATGTGGTCCTGCAGGCTTTCGACGGCAGGGCAGACTTTGAGCGCCATCTCGGGGAGGGCGGGCAAAGGTGCGCAGCAACCGCTTCCTCGATCTTGGGGATCGAGCTGCACCCTTTCTCGGCGGCGCCGTCCACCTGGGAGAGCGACGCGGAGACGGAAGAGTGGAGCCTCGTGGAGAGAGGTGCATTCCATGACTTAGAAAGCTTGGAGTGCAGCTCTGGGAGGAAGGGAGCAGGCCTGGCTGAGGGCGCTCGGCGGCGGCGATGAAGGAAGCAGCCGTCGAGTCTGTTGGGCGCGGACTCCTTAGGCGGTGACCACTCGAGCCCGAGTCGTTCAACGGCCTGCGAGAGGAGGCGCATCAGCTCAGTGTCCACTCCAGCGCGGGTCCTGCCGGACTCCTGGATCGAGGAGGAGGCGGAGTGATGAGAACCCGACCACTCCTAGCTATCCGAAGCCAGGATGGAACAGCTGTCTCCCGTGGCGAAAACTTCTGCCTCGTCATCCGACACGACGGCAGCGCGGGCGTCAGCCGGCGGCTGCGCAACGGTGAGGAGAGGCGGAGAAGGCGAGAAGCGTGTTCCTGGCCCAGGCAGAGAGCGCAGATCACGTGGCGGTCTCCGGCGCTGAACTGGGCTCTGCACGAGCCACAGGAAGTGCGAGACATCATTACAAAGACGAGAAGATCATCTTTACTAAAACCCTTAGTCTCACTTCCTCTTTTGTGTGTTGATAAGAGGCCTGCAAACTGCATTAAACCTTTATGCAAATGCTGACCTGACAGAAGCTGTATCCTGTACAACACAGACATTCGCTTTTTCTTGTTCCATAATGCTTTAAGAGAACCACAAAATTACCACTTTATAATTCATGAAAACCAAGGAGGAGATTGTTTGCAACTGGGAAAGGGATTTGACATTCCACTGCACATATGGCAATAAACTAGACTGAAGGCCTATTGCGCTGCATTCATGTTAACTTAATACTAGCAATAATACTCACCTCTAAACTTGGAGTAATGGAGGCATCGAAGGATCGCAATATACGTTTGTAGTTCTAGCTGCAAACTTACAACTGGTGTAACCAGTGTTTCAGCTGCATCCGTTCAGGCTGCTCACTGACAGCCACATTTAGAGGGTCTGTGAAGAGGTCCATACTTTTTAGTAAGCATTTACAAGGAGGCATTAATCATCTTTTGAGGTTTTTTGAAGAGCTGCATGGATCAACACTGTATTCAGCTTGTTTACATCAGGAACACACTCATGTGTAACTTGTGCATTCAGTACTCATTGAGTCCCCCTAGTGGCCTGGATAGAACATCACAACTCTAAGGTAATTTACAATACCCTGACATATGCAAGGCTGCATGACGTGAAAGACCTGGAAATGAATTCTGAACTGCTCTTGTAGACTTTCAATTTCTTTTCTGTACTTGGCAAAACACATCTTGCATTTGGGAGCATCTTTGCACATCTCCTCGCAGGCAGAGAAGTGTGCCAAATTTACCAGATTGGATGAAAATCCGTTGTGAAAAAGGTTAAGTTTACTTTAGCTGCTTTAAAGGCACTATAGAAAATAAAGTTGTTTATTTGTTGTTGTTCCGAACAGCAAGATTGCGAGTGTAATTTTGTGCAGTAATCCTTATATTAATAATCTTATGTAGTTCGATCTATTTTTTTCCCTCTCTAGCAATCTCTAAGTGTAATGGTCTTTAATATCTGTTATGCTGTTATTCTTGATTAATTGAATGACAGAAAAGTGTGTAATTTTATACTAGAGCCTTTTATTGGAAACATGAACAATACCGATACTCACAGTCAAAAACATTAATAATCTCAATGAAGTAAGATTCATACATGATAAAAAGCATAAAGAGAAACACACAACCTAGTGATTTCACAGTTTTACATAAATTCATTAACCGTTTACTTTCATTATCACACATCCATCTATAAAATGATCCCTTAATTACTTCAGTCACACGTCATCATGGCACTCCTGTCAATCATTCAAGGCTCCTCCCACAAAGAGATGCATAAAGGCTGCAATTTTTACTGTGTCCAAAACACTACAGCCTCTTGTTTGGCTGAATAAGAAAGAAAGAAAGTGAAAAATCAATATTTAAATAAAAGCATCAACAACATTTGTCATAAGGAAAGGCTAATAGATTGGGTTTTGTTTCTATCTATTGGGTATTCTTACTTACTGGAAGATTTTCATACAGGGACGAGTCCAGTTCGGGTTTACAATCATCAAGTTGAGCAGACTTTATGAATGAAGACAGAGTAAAAACAGGACTGTGTTATTTAAATTTCCATATATATGTCAATATAGATATTTTCACACTGATATTTAGCATTTAATTCCTTTTGGCTAAAGGTGAAGAGAGTTTAGTCTTGTAGGAAACACTTACCGTTATATTCTCATACACAGGATCCCTCAATTCAACATCATAAGCGTAGCGTCTGTCATGATCAGGTCTGGACAGATTCATCTTTGCCATTAAAGAGAAAACAGAATAGAGAGAAAATAAATAATGTCTATAAGCAACTCACTAGAAAAAGTCACTAATTCAGACTTTCACTTTTAGTTACAAATGAATTTACCTGATCAGTAAACTCCTGAAAACCAAATAATTTTTTCTCACCTGAAACTCCTGTGTGTCATTTCTCTTTTTCAAACACCAGCTTCTCCTGTAAAGACAATGATTTTATACAATTACAACTAATCAGAACCTATTTGATGTTTAATACACAGATTTGATTCAAACCAATGATATTTCTCTATGTAGGACATGGCACTGCCGTTTTGAATGTGATGAAATCTGGTCTATCTTCAGGATTTATGGCAGTAATGATGTGAGCTTCAGATTTCATTATTCAATAACTAACTGAGTAGCTGTCAGTGTGGAAAGATAGGTTGGGAATTTTTACCTATAGCTCACGTTCAGAGATTAATTTTCCCTAACAAAAAAAAAATCAAATGTAATTTGTATTTAAATAATTTGAGATACTGTATTTTGTATTTCAAATACTTAAACATTATTTAAATAGGCCTATGTCATTTTATTTTCGTATACAATAACTTTAATCACCAGGCTTATTAGGACTATCAAATAGCCTATCACAATTTTTGGGCAAGATGCAGGTAAATCACGTGACATGTTCCTGTTGGATCCATTCCATTGCGCGACCAAGATCAGAATAAAGAAGCTGTTTTTGTGCACATTCAAACTGCTTCAAGGTAAAGTATCTAGTAAAATATACTATCAAATATTATTCATATTATATATATTATTATATATATATATTATATATATTATTATTATTGAATGTAGGGCTGGGCGATATATCACACGATATATCTTTCCGCTTCCGCTTTGACTATTGCCCTGCGATCGACTGCTTTTGTCAGCCTCGTTACCCGCTGTGAGTTTGTTGTTTGCGCAAATACGGTTTGAACATTGGTTGTTGGTCGTAGAGCGAGACACCGCTTCACTGCTGCTCGCCCTGCGATCGACTGCTTTTGTCAGCCTCGTTACCCGCTGTGAGTTTGTTTGTTTGCGTTTGTTTGTTTGCGCAAATACGGTTTGAACATTGGTTGTTGGTCGTAGAGCGAGACACCGCTTCACTGCTGCTCGCCCTGCGATCGACTGCTTTTGTCAGCCTCGTTACCCGCTGTGAGTTTGTTTGTTTGCGTTTGTTTGTTTGCGCAAATACGGTTTGAACATTGGTTGTTGGTCGTAGAGCGAGACACCGCTTCACTGCTGCTCGCCCTGCGATCGACTGTTTTTGTCAGCCTCGTTGCCTGCTGTGAGTTTGTTTGTTTTCCCGTCTATCCTGCGTCTATATTACACCCATACCACTAAAAAGACGGTTATACCCAAGACTTGAGTCATAAATTAGTATAAATATTAATAGCATCACTGGTTGCATCATTGCTAACTTACTGTCCATCTGTTAAAATGGCGAATATATCAGGTGTATGTTATCTACCTTTTGGTGCAGATGAGAACAAATCTGAATTGCTTGCGGTGCAGTCTGAATTAGAAGCTGTAGAAAAGCAGATCCTTGACCTTCTAGAGAGACAAACTGAGCTGAGAGACCGGCGTTTAGCTCTTGAAACATCACGCGCTGATGCACACGGATCAGTGATTAACGTTAGTAACCCGCTGACGCTGACCTCGTCTACTCCGTGCGTTTCTCAGCATTGGTCCCGAGCGTCCAGGTCACGATCAGCCATGATTTCATTCACTCCGGCTCCAACACACCACCACGAAGCCTGGGTGGTTCCGCGGAAGCCGCGAGCCAGGACAAGAATCTTTTCGCCCCTCCCGGTTTTCGAGATCTCCACTCAGAACCGCTTCTCCCCTCTTCGCGAAACGGAACGCGATGCTGTGATCATCGGCGATTCCACCGTCCGACACGTCCATGCTACGTTAGGTAAAAGTAAGGTGCACAGTCACTGCTTTCCTGGTGCTCGTGTTCTCGATATCACTGCGCGGGTAACTGAGATCTTGAACGGTGACGAGCGCGTCGGAGCTGTTGTGCTGCATGCGGGAGCTAACGACACTAGGCTGCGACAGACGGAGGTTCTGAAGAAAGACTTCAGGAGCCTTATCGATACGGTACGCAGCACATCGCCTGAAACATCGATTATTGTGTCTGGACCGCTTCCTACGTACCGACGAGGGCATGAAAAGTTCAGTAGATTATTCGCTCTAAATGAATGGTTATTGTCATGGTGCAATGAGCAGAAATTGATTTTTGTAAATAATTGGAATCTGTTTTGGGAGCGACCAAGGCTCTTCCGCGCTGATGGCTTACACCCAAGTAGAATCGGGGCAGATCTTCTGTCGGATAACATCTCCAAGATGTTAAATACCATTTGACTAGTAACCAAAAATCCAAATCACAGTCTCTACTGCACCAATTTAATTGATATTAATACTAGTGTAGAACATTGCATAGAAACTGTGTCTATTCCTCGTTTACTAAGATCAAATAATAAATCTACTGCAGGATCTAGAAAAAATCTAATTGTTATTAAAACAAAAAATCTCGCTATTAGTGAACAAAAACAATTTCTAAAGCTAGGTCTTCTAAACATTAGATCGCTCACACCTAAGGCGGTTATTGTAAATGAAATGGTCACAGATAATAATTTCGATGTTCTGTGCCTTACTGAAACCTGGCTTAAACCAAATGATTATTTCGGTCTAAATGAGTCTACTCCGCCAGGATACTGTTATAAGCATGAGCCCCGTCTGATCGGTCGTGGCGGCGGTGTTGCAACAATCTACAGAGATATCCTGAATGTTACTAAGAAAACTCGTCATAGGTTTAATTCGTTTGAAGTACTTGTGCTAAATGTTACGCTCTTAGATGTAAGAAAAAAATCCCTATTATCTCTAGCATTGGCTACCGTATATAGACCTCCAGGGCCTTACGCCAATTTCCTAAAAGAGTTTGCTGACTTTCTATCAGATCTTTTGGTCAACGTCGATAAAGCATTAATTGTTGGAGATTTTAACATACACGTAGATAATTTAAATGATGCGTTAGGGGCTGCGTTTACAGATTTATTAAACTCCTTCGGGGTCAAGCAAAACGTCACCGGACCAACTCATCGTCTTAATCATACACTCGATTTAATTATATCATATGGAACCAATCCAACCGATATAGATATTGTTCCACAAAGTGATGATGTCACTGACCATTACTTGGTAACTTGCATATTACGCACTGCTGTAATATGTCATGCTGCGCCACGTTATCGACCAGGTAGAACAATTCGTCCATCCACCATAGATCATTTCTCAAATAGCTTATCTGATCTGTCTCAGCTGCAGTCTGAACCCAAACAAACAGATGAATTAGACGAACTAACTAGCACTATGAGCACCATTCTCTCTAGAACATTGGATATTGTTGCACCCATTAGATTAAAAAAGGTCAGAGAAAAAAGTATAGCACCATGGTACAATAATACTACGTATGTTTTAAAGAGAGAAATCCGTAATTTAGAGCGTAAATGGAAAAAAACTAATTTAGAGGTCTTTAGAATCGCGTGGAAAGACAGTATGTCACTTTATAAAAAGGCACTTAAAACGGCCAGGGCTGAGCACCTCAGCAAATTAATAGAAAACAACCGAAATAATCCAAGGTTTTTATTTAATACCGTGGCTAGACTAACAAATAAACAGACGTCGTCTGAACAAAATACCTCGTTACAGTTTAGTAGTAATGATTTCATGAACTTCTTCACCGAGAAAATTGAAAGCATCAGAATCAAAATCGTAAACGTTCGATCTTTGCTCGCGCCTTATAATTCGGCCGCAATTATCACCCCGCAAGAACAATTACAATGCTTTACAACCATAGAACAAAAAGAGTTAAATAAACTTATCACTTCATCTAAAACAACAACATGTTTATTAGATCCTATACCAACTGAACTACTGAAAGAAGTGTTACCTGTAGTGGAAGAGCCTCTTCTCAATATTATTAACTCATCTTTATCTTTAGGTCATGTTCCAAGAACGTTCAAGCTGGCAGTTATAAAACCTCTTATTAAGAAACCACAATTAGATCCAAATAACCTAGCAAATTACAGACCCATTTCGAATCTTCCATTTATGTCAAAAATATTAGAAAAAGTAGTGTCCGCTCAACTAGGCTCTTTCTTGCAAGAAAACGACATCTATGAAAAGTTTCAGTCTGGATTCAGGCCACATCATAGCACTGAAACTGCGCTTGTTAGAATCACAAATGATTTACTTTTAGCTTCGGACCAAGGCTGTATCTCAGTACTAGTTTTACTTGATCTTAGTGCTGCGTTCGATACTATAGATCACACAATACTCTTAGATCGACTACAAAATTACACTGGTGTTCAAGGACAAGCATTAAGCTGGTTCAGGTCATACTTATCTGACCGCTACCATTTCGTCTACTTAAATGGAGAAAAATCGATTATAACTTCGGCAAACTATGGAGTGCCGCAGGGATCTGTGTTAGGCCCTTTATTATTCTCAATATATATGCTGCCACTTGGTAATATTCTAAGGAAACATGGAATTAGTTTCCATTGTTATGCTGATGACACTCAAATATATATTTCCTCACGGCCAGATGAATACGCTAAATTATCCAAATTGACAGATTGTGTTAAAGATATAAAAGATTGGATGACGCATAATTTTCTTTTATTAAATCCAGACAAGACAGAGGTAATACTTATCGGTTCTAAAAACCATCCACAAAACCTTTCACAGCACGACTTTAACATAGTAGGATGCCCTTTTACTCTATCCGCTACAGTAAAAGACCTGGGTGTTACATTAGACTGCAACCTGTCTTTTGAAAAGCATATTTCATATGTTACAAAAACAGCCTTTTTCCACCTTAGAAACATTGCTAAGCTACGTAATATGCTATCAGTCTCTGATGCAGAAAAGTTAGTTCATGCATTCATGACCTCGAGACTAGATTACTGTAATGCTTTATTAGCTGGTTGTCCTGCATCTTCAATAAACAAGCTACAGTTAGTCCAAAATGCAGCCGCTAGAGTTCTTACTAGATCAAGAAAATATGATCATATAACACCGATTTTATCATCACTTCATTGGTTACCTATAAAGTTCCGTATTAATTACAAGGTATTGCTTTTGACCTATAAAGCTCTAAATGGTTTAGCTCCAGTCTATTTAACGGATCTTCTATCGCCTTACAATCCATCGCGCTCTTTAAGATCACTAGATTCGAGGTTTCTGGTCATTCCTAGGATATCCAGATCCACCAAAGGAGGCAGAGCATTTTCACATTTAGCTCCGAAGCTCTGGAATAGCCTTCCTGATATTGTTCGTTGCTCAGACTCGCTCTCCCAGTTTAAAACTAGACTGAAGACGCATCTATTTAGCCAGGCATTCATATAAATTTTTTATCTTACAGTTACTGTAAATTCGGCCTCTAGTTCATAAACGCCAGAGGAGAACTGGCCCCCGACTGAGCCTGGGTTCTCCCAAGGTTTTTTTTTTTCTCCATTGGGTCATCTGATGGGGTGTTAGGACACCATTAGGTCACTGGATGGAGTTTTTCGGTTCCTTGCCACTGTTGCCTTAGGCTTGCTCAGTTGGGGATATTCAAATTAATTAACCAATCATACCATTGATCAGCTCTACCAAACTTGGATGTCTTTTTTCCAGTAATAAACAAACATTAAGTTGTTTTGATTGATACTGTGAAGCAGCTTTGATACAATCTGTATTGTGAAAAGCGCTATATAAATATATTTGACTTGACTTGACTTGACGATATTGTTATGCGCATCTCGTCAGTAAAGCCGGTTCCTTGATTAGTAGTAAATCACCATCACCTGCTTTCAGATGGAGCGGCATTTACTACACAGCACAA
The DNA here is from genome assembly GCA_026230005.1 of Gila orcuttii. NCBI lineage: Eukaryota > Metazoa > Chordata > Actinopteri > Cypriniformes > Leuciscidae > Gila > Gila orcuttii. The sequence goes on along the minus strand of JAPDVR010000002.1, from coordinate 6,318,842 downwards.
GCTCCAGTGTTAAATTAACACTCAAGAGTGTTAAAGTTAATGAGATAATTAAGTGATTCATTTAGTGATGTTTGAGCATTAGCTATTGAAGACACCTGGGGCCTCATGTATCAATCTTGCGTACGCACAAAAACTTTGCGTACGCCAGCTTTCACGCTCACGGTCGGATGTACTAACAGTGAAATTAACGTGAGAATGTGCGTTCCTCCACGCCAATTTCATGTCTGGCGTACGTACATTTCTCATAGTTTTTGTTCGTCGGCGACTCTTACAGGCAATGAAGTTAAGTTGCAAACATTACACAACGAATTGTTCTACAAGTCTATCGCACTACCACCTGTGGGATGCATTGCTATTAATTTGCAATTTATAAAATAATTTACATATATTGTCACACGAGCCTTATGGGAATATTCTATCAATTATGCAATTAAGTAAGAACATATAAAAGCATATGATATTCCCATATAATGCAGTTGACCAGCCAAACATTAAAACGCAATTTGCAGCGATAGCCGGTTTTCCTAATGTAATCGGTAGAGGTGGGCGATACTGCAAAATTTGGTATCGATCCGATACCAAGTAAATACAGGGCCAGTATCGCCGATATCGATACCGATACCAATACTTTTTAATTTTAAAAGCATGCACTTGAACTTACATGATCTTTCCTCTGCTAGAGCAGTGTGTCATGATTTATGAGGTGAATGCATCATTAATATGCTAAATCTGAATACGTTTTCATGACCACTAAATATTTTGTGATTTGTGCTCTCAACTCGCCTGTAATTAGTCAGTGACTTTTACCAAACTACCCTAATTATAGTAAATGCACTATTGTACACTAGCCTACTGTTCAAAAGTTTGGGGGCTGTCAGATTTTTAATTCTCTTCTGCATTTATTTGATCAAATATACAGTAAAAACTGTAATATTATTACAATTTAACATAGGCTATTCTGTAATTTATTCCTGTGATCAAAGCTGAATTTTCAGCATCATTACTCCAGTCTTCATGATCCTTCATGATGAGAATTCATTTTAATATGCTGATTTGCTGCTCAAGAAACATTTCTTATTATTATCAATGTTGAAAACAGTTTTATGTTTCTGTGGAAACCAAATCATTTTGCATAAAATGTATCATGATGAACATAGATGAAAGAACAGTATTTATATTAAATAGATTTTTTTTAACAGTGTAAAACCCTTGACTGTCACTTTCGATCAATTTAATGCATCGATCCTTGTTGAATAACAATATTAATTTCATTATACAAATCTTACTTACGTCAACATTGTGAACCGTTATGTAAACTTTTAATTTGTTTATTGCGAAATAACTCCCGATTGTTTCTCTGTCATCTAAGCAAGGCTTCGTTTCCCAAACGCACTGTGACAGAAGCACCAGCTTTGAACGCTCTCTGTGATTGATTAGTTTCGTCTTGTATCCAGATGACTAGGAGAAATAGTTCTACCCTACACAATTAATTAATCGCTAACATTCGCTTATTTTTCAACTTAGAAGCTTTTTTACGCACTGAATTGCGTTCTAAATTAATAAAAATTACTGGTAAAAAAAACACACATTTGGATCGATATTTTTATGTGAGGATCGATCCTTTTCGATACCACGTCAGTATCGAAGTATCGATACTTCAGGATCGATCCGCCCACCTCTGGTAATCGGAGCGATCGACTGCACACGCATTGCTATAAAGGCGCCATCTGAAGAAGAATTTGCATATGTGAATCGGAAACATTTCCATTCAATAAATGTGCAGATAATATTGGTTACCTTCGTGGCAGTCCTGTAGTAAATCCGAGTCTCCCACAGCAGCGGATACTACTCCAGAGAGTAAAGTGTCACCCATAATTGAGGCAATTCTCTGACCCCTTTACCACTGCTTGTTCTGTGCGCAGCAGTTCTCCATTTAACGTCCACCTTTATATCAGACCATTTTTTTAAGGTCATTTACAGTGCGATTTTCAGATCCCACCGCATTGACGGCATTAACCAAACTCTCCCACTCATATGTTTTCCTTTCGTTATTAAGTCCGGAGGACAAAGTTCCAAATATTTTTTTTTCTCGTTTCTACCTCCGATAGTAGCACCTCCGATTCACTTTCTGTAAAGTTTCGCTTCTTGCCGCTTGCTTTAGCCATTTTCTTACTCCTTTCTTTTGCCAAAGTGGACTCATTACCATATTTAAATGTATTTAATTAAGGGAGGAGACTGGGTGGGGCGTTGTGCTCGTGCATGTGCGCTCATTTTCACGTTAATTGGGATGTACAAAGAGAATATGCGTGGGATCCTTCGTACGCAGAGATTCATACATCTGTTTTTTTGTGTGCGTACGCACATTTACAGCTTTGTCCCTACGCAATGTTTTAGTATGAATTCAACGCAAGTCTTTGTACATGAGGCCCCAGATGTTAAGTTCTCGCAGCTGGCTGCGTTCTTCGTCGACTCACGAGCCGAGTGATCCACCGCTAAGAGTTGTACACTTAACAATCAGAATCACTGAAGGAGAAAATCTCAAATTCTAAGCCACCGTTATGGCGATAAGTGTTTGCTTTAGTTGGGCTCTTAACCTTTATACATTTGTTTGTCTGCTGTTATTTATTTATAACAGTCAAACAAAAAAAAGTGTGATCTGATAGTTTTGGTTGTGTTCTGGCATAATCATGCTGTGATCTGAAAAATGAATCTTATTGTGATAGTTTGGTTTAACTTGTTGGCATCAACTTTTTGATTCTACAGCATATATGAATATAGGTATGTTTCTTATAATCTGAAATATTCAATAACATTTTTTCTGATCAAAAAACTTTCAAATAAATTTATTTAGAAACACAGACATCAATAATCAGCCTGTGAATCTCAACAATGGTGACAATAATAATGCATGTTGCAGTGGCTGCCACCAATCACAACTCATTAATGGCTCCTATTATGCATTGCGATATGAATAAATTATAAAAATTACATTTTCTATGTAATTTACTTTTCCTAATTGAATATTCTGCTCGTCACCATTGTTGAGATGCATTGACTGAATCTTGACGTCTGTGAGTGCCTACAAGAAAGATTTTTTATTTTTTTTAGAAACAACTAAAAAAATCCTAAGAAATCTTTTTTATTATAGCTAAAATTCTGGATATTTATTCAGAATCACAGTTATGCTGTAACCAACAACATAAATCAAAATCAAAAAGTTCAAATGATGATTGTCATAATATAACCAACACCATCAGATCACTTTTTTCTTTGTTCATCTGGCAGTTATAACTCTGATACATCAACCAAACAAAATCTAAAGTTAATAATTTAAGGATCAAGACCCCAACTAAAGCAACTAAAGATCGCCATAACGGTGTCTTACAATTTTAGATTTTCTCCTTCAGTGATTCTGCTTTAGGTGTCTTCAATAATGCTCAATCATCACTCAATTAATCACTTAATTATCTCATTAACTTCAACACTCTTGAGTGTGGACTCATATCCCAGGAGTGTTAATTTAACACTGGAGTTTTTGCTGTGTACAAAGAGCCGTAGTTAACTGACAAGCTGAGCCATATCGCATTAATTATCGCTGGCGATACGTCTGCGATATTGATGCGATATGGCTCAGCTTGTCAGTTAACTACGGCTCTTTGTAGTAAATGCCGCTCCATCTGAAAGCAGGTGAAGGCGATTTACTACTAATCAAGGAACCGGCTTTACTGATGAGATGCGCATAACAATATCGTGTGATATATCGCCCAGCCCTAATTGAATGTCATTATACACAGCAAAATCCGCAGTGTTAAATGAACACTCCAGGTCCAACTACAGGGTGTTAAAAATGAACACTGAAGCAGTGTTGAAGTTAATGAGATAATTAAGTTATGATTGGCCATTAGTGGTGACACCTAATGTTAATAAGAGGAATCATTGAAGGAAAGAGAAACAGCAAGAACAGAAAAAAAGAGAAACACAAGAACTACTGACTTTGAGCCATTACACATTAATGCACTTATAAACGGAAATGTTTTATGGAATATTTAGTTTCAAGTCACCATTATGGTGGTCAGCGTTTGCTTTAGTTGAGCTCTTGACCCTTTTAATTTGTATTGTTAGATTTTCTGTGTCTATTCAAATATTGTGATTGCTAAGCACATTTGTTACTGCAAGAGAAAACTTGCTCACAATATGTTATGTGATGATGTTATCATCATGTAGTGACCTGATTCACATTTAGAGTCTACATATTTGACTACATGCCTAATGTCTAATTTTAGCATTGATGATTGTATCCTGATATTCTACAGTTTGAGATCCAACAGCAATCAAAAAAACTGAGCATAGAAGTTATTTTGTTTGGACACACAGACATCAAGAATCATCATATGAATCTCAACAATGGTGACAATAAACAAACTAGTGACAAACAGATCAACTCTGAACATCACAAAACAAGCTACTAAAGTCATAACAAAACAATAGCAAAATAAAAGCAAACAGGTAAAACAATGAAAATTACAGGACAATCCAGCTGCATAATTTATTCATGCTGTAATGCATGATGTGAGCCATGGATGCGTTTTGATTGGTGGCTCCCATCATGCACTGCAACATAAAGCATTTGTGTGATTGTCACCATTGTTGAGATTCATATGTAGATTCTTGATGTCTGTGTGTGATTTAAAAACCTTCAAATTATTAAAACATTGCTGGAATTAGTTACTGAAACGAATAATGCATTTACATAATCGGTTTATAATGCTGGTTCAATGTATCAGGCCACTACAGGATTGGATTTGATCTAAACATTATCATTCCATCGTTCCACCTTCATCATCCAAGATCCAAGATGGCGGCAGACCAACAGAGTGCTGTGTTGCTCTGAGAAGCATGTGTTTAATGTTAATGTGTTTTAATGTGAAATTTTAGTCTGAAAATAGAGTCATTTTAGCTTTAAAGTCCGAGCCTTTCTTGAGCTTTTTTTTTTATTACAGTTTATATTACATTTTGGACTCTAAATTGGACTCTGTACATGTGTGACTAGCCAGCAAGCTGTTTTTCCACCTTGGGCCTGCACCACCTGGCTGTTAGCAGATTCTACACCCTGGGCCTGTACTATATGGCTGCACTAGGCCTGCTAGGCCTGCACTGCCTGGCTTTCTAGTTGTTCTCCACCCTGGGCCTGCACCACCTAGCTGTTTCTCTACCCTGGCTGCTAGCTGTTTTTCCACCCTGGACCTGCACAGCCTGGCTGCTAGCTGCTCCTCTACGCTGGGCCTGCATTGCCTGGCTGCTAGCTGTTCCTCTACGCTGGGCCTGCATTGCCTGGCTGCTAGCTGCTCCTCTACACTGGGCCTGCTTCGCCTGGTTGCTAGCTGTTTATCCATCCTGGGCCTGCACTGACTGGCTACTAGCTGTGTTTCTTCAATCGGGGCCTGCATCGCCTGGCTGCTAGCTGTTCTCCATCCTGGGCCTGTACTGCCTGGCTGCTAGCTGCTTTTCCACCCTGGGCCTTTACCAACTGGCTGCAGGCTGTCTCTCCACCCTGGGCCTGCACCGCCTGGCTTCTAGCTGTTTCTCTACCCTGGGCCTGCTCTGCCTGGCTTCTAGCTGTTTCTCCACCCTGGGCCTGCTCTGCCTGGCTTTTAGCTGTTTTTCCACCCTGGACCTGCACTGCCTAGCTGTTGGCTTCTGACTGCAATTCCAAAATCAAAATTGCTCTGCCTGGCTTCTAGCTGTTTCTCCACCCCGGGCCTGTTCTGCCTGGCTGCTAGCTGCTTTTCCACCCTGGGCCTTTACCAACTGGCTGCAGGCTGTCTCTCCACCCTGGGCCTGCACTGCCTGGCTTCTAGCTGTTTCTCTACCCTGGGCCTGCTCTGCCTGGCTTCTAGCTGTTTCTCCACCCCGGGCCTGTTCTGCCTGGCTTTTAGCTGTTTTTCCACCTTGGACCTGCACTGCCTAGCTGCTGGCTCTTGACTGCAATTCCAAAATCAAAATTGCTGATCCTACCTGGTATGACTTTCAATTTAAATATGCATATCCAATTTAAATATCCAAGTGTATTGTTGTGCCTTCTGCTCATTTATCACAATTCTTACAAAAGTCATGATAAATTTTCTGCATGTAATTTTGGAAAGACTCCGGGTGCCCATACTTATGAACATATCCAAGTTAATGTGAACTACGATCATAACAAATCAACTGCTCCTACGTATAAAATGCCAATATCAAAACTAAAAATTGTGTGTGTTTTACAACCTTGGGTCATAAAACAACTCCCTAGTTTTTTGGTTTTGTATGATTATTTTTTACTTAATGAAACCTCTATTATGTTACTTTCAATTGAGATTGTGTCTAAAAACACAATTCCCAAATGTTCTGGATACCAAAGACGACTAATTATTCTGTTACTCTTACTATCTGGAAATATACAACCAAACCCTGCCCCAGAGGTTCAAACCCCATCTGACTTTAAGTTAGGGCTGGGCGATATATCGCACGATATTGTAATGCGCATCTCGTCAGTAAAGCCGGTTCCTTGATTAGCAGTAAATCACCATCACCTGCTTTCAGATGGAGCGGCATTTACTACACAGCACAAACTCCTGTGTTAAATTAACACTCAAGAGTGTTAAAGTTAATGAGATAATTAAGTGATTAATTTAGTGATGTTTGAGCTTTATTGAAGACACCTGATGTTAAGTTCTCGCAGCTGGCTGCGTTCTTCATCCACTCACGAGCCGAGTGATCCACCACTAAGAGTTGTACACTTAACAAGCAAAATCACTGAAGGAGAAAATCTCAAATTGTAAGCCACCGTTATGGCGATAAGTATTTGCTTTAGTTGGGCTCTTAACCATACATTCACTTTAAACTTGTTTGTCTCATGTTACTTATTTATAACAGTCAAATGAACAAAAAAAAGTGTGATCTGATAATGTTGGTTATTTTCTGTCATAATCATGCTGTGATCTGAAAATGAATCATATTGCGATAGTTTGGTTTAACTTGTTGGCAACAACTTTTTGATTCTACAGCATGTATGAATATAGGTATGTTTCTTAATCAAAAATATTTAATAATCATTGTTCTGATCAAAACACTTTTGAATAAATTTGTTTAGAAACACAGACATCAATAATCAGCCTGTGAATCTCAACAATGGTGACAATAATAATGCATGTTGCAGTGGCTGCCACCAATCACAACTCATTAATGGCTCCCATCATGCATTGCGATATGAATAAATTATGATCTGAATTTTCTATGTAATTTACTTTTCCTAATTGAATATTCTGCTCGTCACCATTGTTGAGATGCATAGACTGAATCTTGAAGTCAGTGTGTGCCTATAAGAAAGATTTTTTTATTTTTTTTAGAAACAACTTTTAAGAAATCCTTTTTATCATAGCTAAAATTCTGGATATTTATTCAGAATCACAGTTAATCTGTAACCAACAACATAAACCAAAATCATAAAGTTCAAATGATGATTGTCATCATATAACCAACACCATCAGATCACTTTTTTCTTTGTTCATCTGGCAGTTATAACTCTGATACATCAGCCAAACAAAATGTAAAGTTAATAATTTAAGGGTCAAGAGCCCAACTAAAGCAACCAATGATCGCCATAACGGTGGCTTACAATTTGAGTTGTTCTCCTTCAGTGATTCTGCTTTAGGTGTCTTCAATAATGCTCAATCATCACTCAATTAATCACTTAATTATCTCATTAACTTTAACACTCTTGAGTGGACTCATATACACTCCCAGGAGTGTTAATTTAACACTGGAGTTTTTGCTGTGTACAAAGAGCCGTAGTTAACTGACAAGCTGAGCCATATCGCATTTATTATCGCTGGCGATACGTCCGCGATATTGATGCGATATGGCTCAGCTTGTCAGTGAACTACGGCTCTTTGTAGTAAATGCCGCTCCATCTGAAAGCAGGTGATGGTGATTTACTACTAATCAAGGAACCGGCTTTACTGACGAGATGCGCATAACAATATCGTGCGATATATCGCCCAGCCCTACTTTAAGTTCTTATCTGGCCTTAAAATAATTCATCTTAATGTTCGCAGTCTTCTACCTAAAATTGACCAAGTTCGAATCTGGGTAAGGTCAACAGGAGCAGATATAGTTGTTATTTCTGAAACATGGCTAAACAGGTCTATATCTGACAATGATGTTTGCATAGATTGCTTTCAAATCTATCGTGTTGATCGACTAGCTAAAGGTGGGGGAATTGCCATTTATGTAAACACATCTCTCCATGTAGATTTGTTACAAGCTGAATCTCTCTGTAAACAATTTGAACTTTTAATGCTAAAGGTTGAAATTGCCAAGGGTTTACATGTAAATGTTGTGGGATGTTATAGGCCTCCTTCTGCCACCTCTAACGCACTCCAGTTGTTACAGGATTTTCTATTTAAGCTCGATTCAGATGAAACTATACTAATAGGAGATTTGAACTGGGACTGGCTTAGTCCAATTTCTGATGATTTCAAAATTGTATGTGATCAATTAAATCTAACACAATTAATTGCATCCCCTACTCGTCCAAATAATAAGTGTCTCTCAAAGTCAACATTGATTGATCTGATCTTAACAAATGCCCCACATAAATACTGTTCAACCGGGGTGTTTTGTAATTATCTGAGTGACCACTGTATTGTAGCCACTGTTAGAAATACCAAAATGGATAAAAGAAAACCACGTGTCATCATAAAAAGAGATTTAAAACATTTTAATGAACAGGCATTTTACCATGACCTTTCTAAGTGCCAATGGAACAGAATCGATCTCATTCCAGATGTAGAAACAGCCTGGTCATTTTTCTATGAGTGTTTCATGGCTATTGTTAATAGACACGCTCCTTTTAAGAAATTTAGAGTTAAAGGTAGAGATAATCCTTGGTTTACTCCAGATTTGGCAAATGCCTTATCTGAGAGGAATTTAGCATGGACGAAAGCAAGAAAAACTGGTTTAAAATGCGATTGGGATAATTTCAGAAAATTAAGAAATAAAAGTTCATCCCAAATTAAAAATGCCAAGTCTAAATTCTACTTGTCAACTACAACTGATAGTCTTAATGACCCTAAAAGATTTTGGAAAATAATAAAATCTCTCACTGTAGAAAATAACTCACAGGTCTTGCCAAATTACATTGTCTATAACTCATCAAATATTTATGACAAAGTTGAAATGGTAAATTGTTTCAACCAACATTTTATTTCATCTACACCCTCCATAAATTTAAGCAACACTGGGACTGTTCCGGAACAACCCTCTGATGTATCAACATTTAGTTTTCAGCCTTTTATTTTGTGTCAAGTCTGCAAAGCACTACAATCATTGGATGCACGTAAACCACAAGGACCTGACTTAATTGATCCATATTTTTAAAAAATTGCAGCTGATTTAATAGCAAAACCTTTGACTGATATTTTTAACTTAAGTTTGACTACTACGCACATTCCCAAAATTTGGAAATCAGCTTTTGTCACACCATTATTCAAAGTGATCGAAAAATTGTTAATAACTATAGGCCAATTTCAAAACTTTGCATCTTATCAAAAATTTTGGAATCTTTAATAAATGAACAGTTGAAAGAATTTTTTTATTCCAACAACATTTTATGCAAATTCCAGTCAGGCTTTAGGAAAGGTCATAGTACCATAACAGCAACATTGAAGGTGATCAATGATATCTCAACAGCTCTTGACAATAAGCAACATTGTGCAGCGCTTTTTATTGATTTGTCAAAAGCCTTTGACTCTGTAAACCACAGTTTACTCAAAGAGAGACTGATCAATATTGGATTATCTAAAAAGGCAGTTGGATGGATCTGTAATTATCTCACTAACAGGTCCCAATGTGTTAAATCAGATAATAACTGTTCTAGTATTCTTTCCTTAACTAAAGGAGTGCCCCAAGGCTCTGTTTTGGGGCCACTTTTATTTACTATCTATGTGAACAATGTTGGCCAGGATCTTGTGGACACCAATTACCATTTTTATGCTGATGATATGGTTATCTACAGCTTTGCAAAAACTCTTAGTGCCTGTGTTCCTACATTACAAAACGCTTTTAACAAAGTTCAGAATATGTTTCTACAACTGGATCTTGCTTTAAATGCAAATAAGAGCAAGTTGATGTTATTCACAAATGCAAAGAGCAATCTGCACATAAGTCCTCCAATTGTCACTCTTCAAGGGGCAGAAATTGAAAGAGTTAAATCTTTTAAATATCTAGGTATTTTAGTTGATGACAGTCTTAGTTTTAAAGGACATGTTAAACATTTGGTTAGGAAACTGAGACTGAAAATTGGCTTTTATTTTAGAAATAGGCTATGTTTTTCTTTCAATGCAAAAAAGAAACTTGTAGCTGCAACATTTACACCCATTCTGGATTATGGTGACCTCATTTATATGAATGCCCCGACCCAAGTATTGAAACTACTGGACTCTGTTTACCATGCCGCATTGAGGTTTATCACAAACTGTAAGCCTCACACACACCACTGTGAACTTTACACACGTGTGGGCTGGACAGCACTGGAAAATCGTAGACTCAGTCATTGGTATATGTTTATTTATAAGGGTATTCTGCGTCTGCTCCTCTCATATCTGTGTGAATATATTCAACCAAAAGGAGCTGGACTGTATTCTTTACGTTCACAAGACTCACTGATAATGTCTGTACCAAGTGTCCGCACTGAAGCGGGTAAGGTGGCATTTCACTATTCTGCCCCCACAACATGGAACAACTTACAAAAATTCTGGAAATTAAAGGAACTGGTTTCAATAGGCCAGTTTAAACTTTTGCTCAAAAGTTTGGAAATGAAATCTATGGTTTGTAAATGTTTTTAAATAGACTTATGAAATTGTTATGAAATTGTCTGTAATGTACTGAATTGTTGTGATCTGTGCTGCTGTCTTGGCCAGGACTCCCTTGAAAAAGAGATTAGTAATCTCAATGGGATTTTCCTGGTTAAATAAAGGTTAAATAAAAAAATAAAATACAAAAATCATCATGACCTGGGCTTCATATCCCAAAAGCATCTTAAACCTAAATTGATCGTAGAACAATTGAAACGAACGGTCTATACCAGTGTTTCTCAACCTCTCCTGCAGGGACCCCCTGACAGGACATGTTTTTGTTTTAACCCTGAAATGGCACACCAATTAATTAAAGGCTTAATGTGCAGCTGACTAATTGAATCAGGTGTGCCATTTCAGGGTTAAAACAAAAACATGTCCTGTCAGGGGGTCCCTGCAGGAGAGGTTGAGAAACACTGGTCTATACGATCAAGTTAGATTTACGATGTTTTTAGAAAAAGCAGCCCAGGTTATAATTTCTCTTGCCACAACAAATGTGCTTCATGAACACAGTGTTGGAGTGGCCAGAAAACATCTAATATTAAAAAGTAAAGGGTCAAGAGTCCAACTAAAGCAAACACCGATCACCATAATGGTGACATGAAATGAAACATTCCATAAAACATCACCATCTAAACTTCTGTAAATCTAAATAAGACTCTATGTAGATGTATGACAGAAATAAAGTCAAACTGGTGTACAAATAATAAGTGCATTAATGTGTAATGGCTCAGAGTCTGTAGTTCTTGTGTTTCTCTTTTTTTCTGTTCTTGTTTCTCTTTCCTTCAATGATTCTTTTTATTAACATTAGGTGTCACCACTAATGGCCAATCATCACTTAAGTATCTTATTAACTTCAACACTGCTTCAGTGTTAATTTTTAACACCCTGTGGTTAAAATGATTGCTTTAATTTTTTTGTATTTTCAAATTACAAATTACTTTAACCTGTTACAAACCAACGCCCCCGGTACCGGGGGCAACGGGGCGCCCCCTAGGGAAAAAAAAATTCAGATTCAAATTTCTAAGTAACCACTGAAATGGAATAACACAAAATAGGTATCATTTTAACCTCCTAAGAACTGGTTGTCCACATACGTGGACATAACATTGGTTGTGTGCAGCATAATACTTAATTCTGTGCAGAGGTGGAAAGTCCAGGGGTCAGAAAGTAAAAGTCCTGCCATATTTTTATTCCACCCACAGCAAAAACTCCAGTGTTAAATGAACTTTACTGGGAGTTTATTTGGATCCAGACTCAAGAGTGTTAAAGTTAATGAGATAATAAAGTGAATAATTGAGTGATGATTGAGATATTATTGAAGACACCAGATGTTAACTAGCAGAATCACTGAAGGAGAAGATCTATGTTTTAGTCACCGTTATGGTGATCAGTGTTTGCTTTAGTTGGGCAGGTGACCTTTAATTGTTTAACTAAAGATTTTGTTTGGCTGTTTTAACAGCTGGATGAACAAAGAGATCAGATCAGATCAGATGTTGTAGATCATGTTTAGACATAATCATCATTTGACCTGAATCACTGAACTCATTTAAAGCCTACTCTCTGACTTAAATGTATAATGATCATAACAGCATCACAGTGATTCTATAACATTAGATCCAGATTTTACAAAATAAACCAAATGATATCTTAAACGTTGTTCTGATAAAAAAAATAAAAATCTTTCTTTTAGGCACACACAGACATCAAGATTCAGTGTATGAATCTCAACAATGGTGACAAACAGAATATTCAATTAGGAAAAGGAAATGACTAAGACAATTCAGATCATAATTTATTCATACCGCAGTGCATGATGGGAGCCATGAATGAGTTTTGATTGGTGGCACCCAGAATGCACTGCAACATGCTATATAATTGTCACCATTGTTGAGAATCACAGGCTGATCTGACGTTCTCCTTCAGTGATTCTGCTTGTTATCATCAGGTGTCTCCAATAATGCTCAATCATCACTCAATTATTCACTTAATTATCTCATTAACTTTAACACTCTTGAGTCTGGATCCAAATACACTCCCAGTAAAGTTCATTTAACACTGGAGTTTTTGCTGTGGGTGGAATAAAAATGTGGCAGGACTTTTAGTTTCTGACCCCTGGACTTTCCACCTCTGACCAAAACTCGGGTCTTAGGAGGTTAAATACTTAAATAATTAAATACATTTTTCACAGCAGTACTTTGTATTTTATTTAAATACATTTGATGAGTAAGTATTTGTAATTTGTAATTAAATACTTTTTGATGTAATTGTGCCCATCTCTGCTCACGTTCATCATGACGTCTGACTGAATTCACAACTTTCTTACTCAGTCATTCATTCACACACACAATAGAGTAACACAGACACACATCTTACCAAATCACTAACATTGTAATGATCACTGTAGCTCCACAAACCCCTCCAATGGATGTGTATAATATCACTAGACGTCCTGCAACTGAGACAAAAGAGTGAAATAAAATGAATCACTGGAATCACTTTAGAATCACTTTAGAAAGAGTAATATAAGTACATGAGATGCTTTACGGTCCAGGTATCATTCGTTCATTTGTTTTTGCTTTTACATATGAAAACGAAAAAACGAGAAAACAACTCCTTTTTTCGTTTTTTTTTGAAAAATGAAAAAACTAAATTATGACTTGATTTTTGGCACGGAACAAATGCACGGAAATCAGATAAACCACTTGATATTCTGATTTTCCCCTGTGGGTGGTGCTAAATCTGATTGGCAGGATATGCATTCATTGTTTTTCAAAATAAGAGTTTTCCCAAAACTGTATTTGTTAGCCTGTAAAATTAATAATATATGCATGCTATTTGTCACCCAATTATTTGGCTTCACTGACTGAAAATAACTGAAAATAACTGACTGAAATAACCTAAATGTAAACATGTTCAGTCATTGACAGTTGTCAGGGTGGTTATCAGACAAAAGGCAGAATAGAGAGAAGGCCCTTCTTTTAGTTCATATTGCATTCCTTCGCAATAGGTTACTTTTGCCTTCCCTATACTCCTGCTCACTACAGTTTTGAGAATGCCTTTCAAGACAACCATTGGCAAACACCTACAGTAGGTAGTCAACCAGAATGCCTATTACCGTCGCGGCAAAAATAAACCAGTCGCATTTCAAAGTCATTCGCGAAATGACCGCCAGGTGGCGCAAATGGATATTGTGCAAAACATGTAAGTGTAATGTCAATTAACAGTAAGGGTGAAATACTACAAGTATGGTAAACAGAATAGAACCTTTTTTCAGGCCAGAAAAATAGAAAAAATAGAGACGAGAACAATATAGCATATATTTCATATTGTAGGCCTAGACGTCGTTTGGCAACATAACCTATTCCCCCGGGGAGAAGCTCGATAACAAAAACAAAAAACAAAAACAAATGAATAACAAAAATAAGCAAACAAAAATAAATTAGGTGCAATGAAGCTGATCATTTTAACTTTTCTATTGAGGAATGAGACGAATGAAGAGTGCTTCTCGCTCATACACAGCAAAATCCCCAGTGTTAAATTAACACTGCTCAGTGTTTATATGAGTCCACACTCTCAGAGTGTTAAAGTAACACTGAAGAGTGTTAAAGTTAATGAGATAATTAAGTGATTAATTGAGTGATGATTGTGCATTATTGAAGACACCTGATATTAACAAGCAGAATCACTGAAGGAGAAAACCATAATTGGTATGTTACCATTATGGAGATCAGTGTTTGCTTTAGTTGGGCTCTTGACCCTTAAGTCATAAACTTTAGAAATTGTTTGGCTGCTGTAATTCAGTTATAACAGCCAGATGAACAAACAGAAAAGTTGATATGATGGTGTTGTTTGTGTTTTAGAATAATCATTATTTCACAATCATTTCACCTAAATCACTGAACTCATATAGAGTGCAATTTCTGAGTTAAAGTTACTTTATTAATTATAGCAGCACTGTCCTTGAAAATCATAATATTTTTAACTTTTACAGTGTAATCCAAATAATTTCTTAAAAGTTGTTCACACAGACATCAAGAATCAGTCTGTGAATCTCAACAATGGTGACAATTATAAAGCATGTTGCAGTGCATTCTGGGTGCCTCCAATCAAAACTCATTTATGGCTCCCATCATGCATTGCTGCATAAATAAATAATGAGCTTATGATCAGAGGTGATCTGTTTGTCACCATTGTTGAGATTCATACGCTAATTATTGATGTCTGTGTGTGCCAACGAAAAATACTTTGTAAAAAGTTGTTTTTATTTTTTTTTATTGATTTAATCTTTTGGATGTCATTTAGGAGGGTAAAAATGATTTAATCCTTTGATTTAACTCTGCAAGCTGCTATAATCCATAAGGTAACCTTAACTAAGAAATTATGCTCTCAATGAGTTCAGTGAGTCAGGCCAATTAATGTTTATGTTAAAACACAACCAACGCCTTCATTTAACCTTTTCTCTTTGTTCATCTGGCTGTTATAACTGATTTACAGCAGCCAAACAATTTCTAAAGTTAATGATTTAAGGGTCAAGAGCCCAACTAAAGCAAACACTGATCTCTATAATGGTAACATACCAATTACGGTTTTCTCCTTCAGAGATTCTGCTTGTTAATATCAGGTGTCTTCAAAAAGGCTCAATCAGCACTCAATTATTCACTTAATTATCTCATTAACTTTAACACTCTTCAGTGTTACTTTAATACTCTGAGAGTGTGGACTCATATAAACACTGAGCAGTGTTAATTTAACACTGGGGATTTTGCTGTGTATGAGCAAACACACACTATGGCCGAATGGTAGAAATTAATGACCATTTAGATACGGGTTCAAATCCCGAACAAATATGGACTACAGTAAATTTTATATGAGCCTAATGCATTTTATAGCCTATTATTAATGCAGAGAGATTTGTCTAGTCCTAAAACTTAAACCATATAGTGTTTTTGCTTATATGTATCAAGTAAAATTACCATGCTTTCCATTATACACTAAGGAATAAATATTATCCAACAGAATGGCTTTACATCTGTAATAATTCCAATCGTAATTTCAAAAGCAGTTCTATATTAAAAAAAGAATCATTTTTTCTCTCTCCTCATAACAGCTAAAATAACTTAATAGGCTTACACACCTAATTTGGTCATACAGATAAGAATAGAGTAGCCTACATCGTTCAAAGCTGTAAACTTTTATTCACATCAGGCTAACGACAAAACTTTATCTGTCGTCTCTGTCTCTGGGAACTGCGCGTCACATAAATGAACCGAAAGCCACTTGCCTCAGCTCAGTCACGAAAAGAAATCGGCTGTTTAAAGCCTTTAAATGTTTAAATATTTAATAAATGTTATCTGATTATGTAGGCTAATCCATCTGAAACCGAGAGGTACAGAGGATCTACCCAAACATGTTTAGCTATAGGCTGTGAGCGCTTCCCAATGAGGAAAGGACAAGGCAAGGGTGAAAATCTCGCTCTTATTAAAGAATTAAAATGTAAAAACAGATAAAATCATTTATTTCACCAAATGTTGCGATATTGTTTCAAGTCTATAATTATTCTATAATTGTTATTTAGTTTAACAGCAGGACCACGAAGCACTGTGGTTCGAGATTTATTTACCGGTAAATAATAAAAAAAAAAAAATTAATTCACAAATTGCATGGTTGTAAGGAGCCAAAGATCCCTGTGGAATTTAATATTGAGTTGAACATTTTGTTCATGACAACAAATGAACATGTGGTTGAAGATTGTAGTTTTGCTTGGAAAAAGCTGAAAAAGTAGCGTTTTATTTCTTTAATTATTGAAATAATTAAATATTTAGTTATAAACTTTTATGACAGAAATATTAAATGTAGCCTAAATTATTTAATTATTTAATAGCCTGTTGCTAATGTCTACATTTTGTTTCAGTTCTCGCACTCCAGTTCACGGAGATCATGAAACCGCCCCTGATTGTTTTATTTTATTTTACAAAAGCACAACGTTTTCTTGTTATTGTGCGTTTACACAAATATAAGTAGTTGCGAATAATGTACTATTATTTTCTGTATGACCAAAAATATTTTAAATTGTTTCCACTGTTGATAGGAAAATGCAAGTGTTCGCGCCCGCGCCTCCCTGCCATGCAGTGCGCGCTCCACACTCCGCACAAACCTGGATATGCGTAAAAATCTTGTGTTTGTGATAATCTTAGCCCTGTATTATTATTGTCTAATCTGTATTATGAATGACATTTGACGAATTGCTTTGTTCCTTTTTTTTTGGATAAAAGCGTCTTCTAAATATGTAGCCTAATAAATGTTATAATGATGATTATTATTATTATTATTTGCGTACACGGTCTCTCTTTTTTCCCAAAGTGACAGATACAATCTCTCACTTTTGACACAAACAGGTGTTACTTTATGTGAATTTAAACATTTTTAAATTGTTTCTAAACAAATGTCCTTGGTAAATTTGGCCCAAATCTGTGATAAACAGTAGGCTATATTATGTTTCATCTGCTTATTTGTTATAGTCAAAATAATCCAACAATTATGTTTTTTAGTAGGCCTACTCGATTGAATTCAAGATGTAGTATAAGCTCAGATCAATGAGGCTAATTTGTAAGCCAGATATCCAGGAATTATTAGCCGTATTTCCACTGTCTGGCCATGTGTGAGCGAGGGCTATAATAAGCCCAAAGTAGTGACTTTATACTATAGCATTGAGCGCTTACATTATACCATTGAGCGTTCACCAATAGTGCGCGCGCACGCGCCGAACGTGTCTTTTCGCGATCAAGTAATAGTTTGAAAGGCTGAGAGCTTCGAGGCCATAATCAAACGGCGCAACCAGATATTTATCTTTATTTCTCAAAGAATAACATGCGTGTTGATCCGCATCAACTCCATTGCGACCGGCTACTTTAAAGAGCATATTGCAGGTAAAAAAAAATATAAATTAATATATAACCTTGTATGAAAATACCATATGAAAAGTTAATGCAGGATATAAAATGTTTATGTAGATAAAGTGAGCGTTTCTTGGACTGCTCATAAAAACGGCTTTTTTTTTCAACATCGCGTCATTTTACGTCACGACAGGGAGCCTCAGCTTAGTGCAGAGTAGGCTCTTAAGAGCTATCGTGGGTCAGTGTGGTTTCGGTAGTTTTTGTATTTTAATTTATCGTCGTCATGGTAAATTATTGTGTTTGTGGAGGTTGCAAAAACTCCGGCCCGTCAGGACATTGAGTCCACAGGTTTCCATAACAAGAAAAAGGACGGTGGTATATATCTTTCGTGCCTGGTGCGGGGTTGTGCAGGTGAAGAGACGGGATTTCTCTTCCGCATCGGCTTCGAAAAACGCGGTCGTGTGTAGCGTTCACTTCAGATCGTAGGATTATCATCCCGGCGATATGATGGAGTTTAACATGGGATGCCGAAGCAAGAATATTGATCGTCTTATATTGTACCAATGGCATCAAATAGTGTGATATAGGTAGTCATACCCTTAATAGAGGCAACTTGTAATTGAAAAAGAAAATTACTAGGTTGTTTAAATATTCAAATCTTTAATTTTCTGTTTATGTTATAACCCAGGTGAAAAAATATGTGTTAAAAATGTACTTGAGTATGTTTTTAGTACAATACAAACATACTCAAGTATAGTTTTTATACATTTAATAGTATTTACCCTAAACATACTCATGTCTGCTGGCCTGATATACGATGGTATCTGTACAATATTGTGAGCACAGTGTCGTTATCGAACGTGTATATAGGCCTATCTAAGTTATAAGCTAACACTGGTCTCTCTCACCAAGACACCTCTCCTGTTCTCCACTGGTTCTCCTCACACCACAACTCAATTTGTCTCTGACCGTTCTGTCTAACATTAATCCTGGCTTGTCCCTGCTCTCTTGACAGCATAGCAGGCTCATAATTGTACGGCTGTGGTCCGTCATACGAGTAAGTATTTCCTCAGCGTCCGAAATGTCATTGCGATCCATTGTTTTCCTGTTGTCTGAATCGACCGCTCTCCCGCCCGTTACGTCACGCCCGCCACGCACATTTTCAGACGCGGAAGTAAAATTTTCTCACAAAAACGTCTCCAGAAGCTTCTGTAGCGTATTTATAATTATATTTTAAAGAAAATATAGTTCCTACATTATTTTGCCGAGTTCCCGTTTTAGTTATACATTTTTAACACGAGCCTATGATATGTGAGTTATCACACCAGCAAGAGTGCTGTTTTCCAAACATCTGCACAATAGCAAATGTGACATTTTACAACAGTTCAATAAAGTTACTGAGATAGGCTACATTCTGTTTCTGGCCCGTCCAAGAAAACAGAACAAACAGCAGAATCGCTGCGCCTCCGAGCAACACGCGTTTTGTTCCTCGAAATATCAGCGTTTTTGACAGAATCAGACGAGTAAATGATTCAAGTAGGCTACCCATTCATAAATACAGTCGTTTCCTAGGTACGAATACTAATTAGGATTTTTGAACGACTCATTTGAATAAAGGTTCAACTCCCTCATTAAGATGGAGACTTGCCGCCACCTACTGGCGGTGTTAGTTTCATAATTTAAAAGTAGACGTTTCATTTTTTTCAATCATTTCATATTTCTACATTATTTTTTTTACATTTAAAACATTAATCTCTTAGCATAATTTATGCAATTATAATTTGCTGTGTAAATCCACATGCCATGTCTAAACAGCCTTCTTTTATTTGGTTATAATATCCATACACCGTGTCTTTGCATTCTGATTGAATTTGTTGACTAAATTTAAGAATCTGACATAAGAGGATAGATAGCTATGACAATGAATTTAAAAATACATTTTTCTCTTGGCTTTATTATTAGAGTTTTGATCTTCTCTCAACCGAGTGAGCACATCCTGCATATATTATAATGATTATTTAATATTAGCCTATACCACTAAACTTTGAGTATAGGCATGTTGCATATTACTTGTTTTAGGAACTTCAAAGCATATCTACATTTTTGTGTAATTTGTGCTACTGCTCTCTTGAGGTTGAAATTATTGGAGAGTTGTCTATAATGATAATAATTATATTTTAACATATCCATTGAAAGGCTGTATTATGATCAGAATATCATTAAATGCTAATAATGATCATAATAATACTTTATAAGGCAGATATTTCTGTTGTATGTTGTTGAAAACATTACGTCGTTTCAACGTCCAGATCTTGTAAAAATTTCAACGTTGATTTAGAAGTGTTTTATTAACATTTTTCAACCATTTAGCATTAAACGTTATATCAACGTTGTTTCAACGTTGAAACAATAACTGACATTATTTCAACCATATTTCAACCTTGAAGGTCGGTCATATGCCGGCTGGGACTCCATCGTGATATTTGTAGCGTAAGTAGGGCACAAACAAAAACTCAAGCCCAGGGGCCCCCAGCCCCCTAAATCCTGTATGTGCATACAAGGCCATAAATAACATATAGACATTATACAAATTACATTATTCATAAGAATTTAAGTTAATAAAAACATCTAAAACAAAGAATAAATGTATTATTTAAATTTGTATGATGATAACTGTCATTGCGTAAACATGTTTACATTTAGGCTATTTCAATAGATTTTTTCAGTCAGTGAAGCCAAATAATTGGGTGACAAATAGCATACATATAGACTATTAATTTTTCAGGCTAACAAATACAGTGTTGGGAAAACTCTTATTTTGAAAAACAATGAATGCATATCCTGCCAATCAGATTTAGCACCACCCACAGGGGAAAATCGGAATATCAAGTGGTTTATCTGATTTCCGTGCAACCAAAAATCAAGTCATAATTTCGTTTTTTTGTTTTTCTAAAAAAACGAAAAAACGAAAAAATGAGTAGTTTTCTCGTTTTTTCGTTTTCATATGTGAAAGCAAAAACAAATGAACGAACGATACCCGGACCCTTTACCTTTAACAGTGACAGTGACAGCGTCTGATCTCTGAGATCCATGTTGATTGTGAGCCTGACAGTAGAAGTGTCCACTCTGTAGTGCACTGAAACTCTGTCCAGATCCAACAGCTGAGGTTTCATTCTCCTTAAACCAGCTGAAGTTCAGAGCAGGAGGGTTTGAGTCACTGCTGCACTTCAGAGTCACTGAATCTCCCTCCACTATTACACCATATCCACGCATCAACACTGAGACATTCGTGGGAAGGTCTAAAATGGACACAAATTAAAACCTCAAATCATCTCTTTCTAACTCAGTCTCTAGTTTTTTTAAAAGACTAAATTAATCTGTACTCACACATGACATTGATCTGAACAGCAGGAGAGATGTGAGTGTGTCCGTCTACAGCACAGCTATATCTGCCTGAATCCTCTCTTCTGACTGACTGCAGCAGGAGTTCATTGTTTCTGTCTCTTCTCTCAGTTAATGGCTGTGAGTTTCTGTACCAGATGAATGTTGCTCTGTCAGTCAGAGCGCAGCTGCTTTTACATGTCAGACTGACTGAATCTCCCTCTGTCACTCTCTCAGGAGACTCCACCTGAAGATCTGAACACAACACACACATTATATCTAGTGCTGCTGTCATACACTGATTATTATTCAACATAATGCACAGAAGAAGAGATAAACCTCATCAAAGTCACCTGTGATAGTAAGAGTCACTCCTGATTTACCAAGCCATTTCTTATCATCTTTATCAGTGATGAATCTGAAATAGTACTTGTGAGAATCCTTCAGTGTCACATGACTCAGTCTGATGGTGCAGTTCTGCTGTTTATCTCCCAGATACTGAAGCCTCTGACTGTATTCAGTGTCCTCAGACAGATCTGGAAACTCTTCATCGGTCTTTTTTTCTTTTGTTTTGGTCCAGAACACTTTCTCGATCTGATATCTAGTAGGGTATTTATAAGTGCATCTCACTATCACTGTTGAGTCCTTTAGTGCACAGATGTGTGAAGGACTGTAACTCACACCCCAATCATCACTAGAAACCCCTAAAAAAACAGAATTGATCCTGAACAATTTAACAGCAGCATGTGCATAAAAAATGCAGAATCCAATTTATCTTGAGTGTTTCTGAAGTGTTGCATTGACTAACTGTGAATCATGAGAAGGACGATCAGAGGACGAGGAGGAGCCATTCTTAGTGATGTCATTATCCACACCTACAACAAATGTACAGTGGCTTATTTTTGAACTTTTTCATAGCCAGTTTCATAAACATAGCCATTATGTTAAGACATTGTCTAGTATGATAGATCAGATCAGTCAGTCTTACTTTTCAATATCAGATTAGTCCAATGTACTTTTTTTATGTAACTAACTTAAAGTTATGAACAGTTTTAAAGAAAAAAAATGTGATGACTAACTTGTAAGACTAGTCTTAGCGGTTTATGCACCTGGCCCTAAGTCTTGTCGTTTCTGTCTCATTGTTACATATGAAGTTTTTCATATTCTCATTGCATTAGATGTTTCATCAAATATATTATACAGTATATGTCTGTGGCGTGGGGGGTGTGGTTCAGTGAAATCTGCAGTGGGAGAGAGAGACTGGAGACGAGCAGTGAGTAAGAAGGTCAAGTGCAAAATTACAAACATCTGTGTCTAGTTGCAGTAATTGGAATGGATAATGGATAAAAGACACTGGGAAACTGGGAGATTCTGAGAGAGAGTGGACTGAGGACTCGTGCGCTGTGTCTGTGCCGAAACCTGGGAAAGGAAGAAGAAACACCGCTGTCGTCATGCAATCCTCGTCAGGTTCCCCATTTGCGGACGTTAAATCGCCTACGGGACTTCATCAGGATCATCACCAGGCGCTTATGGAAATGAGGGATGATCACTAACGTCGTTTCCAAGCCCTCGTCCAGGCGCTAACAGAAGCACTAGCTCAACATAAACCCCCCGTATCTTGACTATAGCTGCGCAAACGTCATTTTCACACTGCATGAGTATGGAACTGTCCAACCTCTTTCCCTGCCACCTTTTGATTGACAGCAGCTTTCATTATATGAATCATTCCAGAATTGTCGATACATTTCAAGTAGATAAAGAAAACAAAAAATAGGATTTTTTTTTTCTGTTCAACTTTTTTATTTTCATAGAATGTACTTTAAATTCAATATTTTCAATATTTGCTGATCTTAAACTTGTAAGATTTAAAGTATTAAGACAGAACATCAATGTACTAACAGGACAATCTGTCAACTCTGTTATAGACAAATTGGGTCAAATATATACAGTTAACAAATGTAACACAATTTTAAAACCTATCCTCCCTAAGAGAACTTTTGTCTTTTCATCCATTAATGCAACTTTAAGCATAATAAGATAGAGACTTTATGTTTTGGAGTAAAAATATCAATACATGTAACTGAAAAGTTGCCAAGATTGTGTGCATTTTCTCTAAGCATTGCTTTAAAAATGAATGAAATCCTTTAAAACTCCATGCAGTAAGAATACTAGTTATGCTAATAAGATTCTGATCAATTTGTTAACATTAAAACACATATGATGATAATTTTTGAAGTATAACCTTAAACAAACAGAGTTGACATTGATCGTAACAAAGTTGACATTAATAACAGAGTTGACAACCCATATTTAAAAGATCAAAAACAACAACATTTTCTGCCAGTGTAATAAGGTCCACTGAGCCAAGTTGCAATGAGAACAGTGCAGCTTTATTCAAATAAATGTGAACAAAATAAACAAACTTGACATGGACATGACACTCCCCTACAGAAGTTCCAGGGAGCAAAGCTAGACTAAAATAATGGGTGACATGGAGGCTATTTATACACAAATAATAATGACTAACAAGAAACACCTGTGAACAATCAGACAATGAAACAATGAGAAGACAGAACTGAACAAACAAGAACCAATGAGAATATAACACATGAACCAAAGGAAGCACATGACAAGATCTCATGACGGGATAACGGGAATCACAAGACAAACAGGAACCATGGGTGCTTCTCAATATCCCTCCTCGTCTCCTCGTTCCTCCGTCCTCCCTCCTATGACCCGGAAACCGATCGAGCTCAGCCATCTTGAAGGACATCTCAATTCTCTAATTGCACCGAGAGGAGTCGAGGAACGAGGAGTGAAGAAGCTTTCAGTATCTTTCTTTATTATTATTTATTATGAATTTCTTAAATAACCAAACTTCAACAACATAAGGGCAGATCCTTTAAGCGCTGCTGATGACGCAGTGAAGTGACGCTCCAGTGATCAAGTATTTGTCACGGAACGTGCAAGGCAAAAAAGGTGTGAGGACTCAAATGCAGGAGAATGGTAATTTATTACAAAAAATAAACAAACACAAAGCAAAAACCCACGAGGGGGAAAAACACAATGAATAAAATGAACCTTAACATGAAGTGGATCACGGGGAACGGGGGATCACGGGGAACGGGAGACATTAGACAACGATCCGATAAAGACTGCAAACAAGAGGAGACTTAAGAAGGGAACAAATCAAGAGGGGACAGGTGGAAGAACTCAAACAATAATCAGGTAACGAGGGGGAGGAATCAGACAACGACAAGAGCACATGGCCCAAAATAACAAAACACCCATGTGCAACACAAGACAGGACAGGCATGTGACATTACCCCCTCCCTACGGAGCGGCTACCAGACGCTCCACAAGACCAGGGCGGGACAGGAAGGAAACACCAGGGCGGGACGGGAGGGAAACACCAGGGCGGGACGGGAGGGACAGACCAGGGCGGGACGGGAGGGACAGACCAGGGCGGGACGGGAGGGACAGAGCAGGGCGGGACGGGAGGGACAGAGCAGGGCGGGACGGGAGGGACAGAGCAGGGCGGGACGGGAGGGACAGACCAGGGCGGGACGGGAGGCACAGAACGCTTAGTCCTGGGAGGCCAGGGTGAAGCAGACAGTCCATTTGGCGGCCAAGGAGAAGCAGACAGTCCGTCGGGCGGCCAGGGCAAAGCAGAAGACCCCTCGGGCGGCCAGGGCAAAGCAGAAGACCCCTCGGGCGGCCAGGGCGGTGAAGACCCCTCGGGCGGCCAGGGCGGTGAAGACTCCTCAGGTGGCCAGGGTGGTGAAGACCCCTCGGGTGGCCAGGGCGGAGACGACCACTCGGGCGGCCAGGGCGACCACGGCACAGGAACAGAAACCTGCTCAGGAACAGACACCGGCTCAGGAACAGACACCGGCTCAGGAACAGACACCGGCTCAGGAACAGACACCGGCACTGGCTCCGGCTCTGGAAGAGAAACTGGCACTGGCTCCGGCTCTGGAGCAGACACTGGCACTGGCTCCGGCTCTGGAGCAGACACAGGCACTGGCTCCGGCTCTGGAAAAGACACAGGCACTGGCACCGGCTCTGGAACAGGCTCTGGCTCAGGAACAGCCACCAGAACAGCAACGGCCACTAGGACAGACACAAACACAGAAACAGACGCTTGATCCGATTCAGGAACAGGCACTGGCACCGGCTCTGGAACAGGCTCTGGCTCAGGAACAGCCACCAGAACAGCAACGGCCACTAGGACAGACACAAACACAGAAACAGACGCTAGATCCGATTCAGGAACAGACACTGGCTCCGGCTCTGGAACAGGCACTGGCTCCGGCTCTGGAACAGGCACTGGCTCCGGCTCTGGAACAGGCATTGGCTCCGGCTCTGGAACAGGCACAGGCTCCGGCTCTGGAACAGGCACTGGCTCCGGCTCTGGAACAGGCACTGCCTCGGCTCCGGCTCAGGAACAAACACTGGCTCTGACTCTGGAACAGGCCCCGTATCAGGAACAGACTCCGACCCTGGAACGGCAGACACTGGATCCGGCTCGGGAATAGCAGATACCGGCATGTCCAGGATCCGAGCCAGACGTTCCAAATAGTCCATAAGTGCCTTGGCGGCCAAACGAATGGGCATCTCCTGATCTGTCTCAGACTGGGCAGACGGGACGTGCACAGTTTCTGACTGGGCAAACGGAGCGTGAACAGTCCCTGACTGGGCAGACGTGACGTGAACATTCTCTGACTGGGCAGACGGGACGTGAACAGTCTCTCGCTGGGCAGACGTGACATGAACAGTCTCTCGCTGGGCAGACGTGACGTGAACAGTCTCTCGCTGGGCAGACGTGACGTGAACAGTCTATCGCTGGGCAGACGTGACGTGAACAGTCTCTCGCTGGGCAGACGTGACGTGAACAGTCTCTCACTGGGCAGACGTGACGTGAACAGTCTCTCGCTGGGCAGACGTGACGTGAACAGTCTCTCGCTGGGCAGACGGAACATGAACAGTCTCTGACTGGGCAGACGCAACGTGAACAGTCTCTGACTGGGCAGACAGAATGTGAACAGTCTCTGACGTGGCCCCTCTTCACCGCTGAGTTCTCATTTGGTCGGATCGTTATGTCACGGAACGTGCAAGGCAAAAAAGGTGTGAGGACTCAAATGCAGGAGAATGGTAATTTATTACAAAAAATAAACAAACACAAAGCAAAAACCCACGAGGGGGAAAAACACAATGAATAAAATGAAACAACAACTGAACCTTAACATGAAGTGGGGAACGGGGAACGGGGGATCATGGGGAACGGGAGACATTAGACAACAATCCGACAAAGACTGCAAACAAGAGGAGACTTATGAAGGGAACAAATCAAGAGGGGACAGGTGGAAGAACTCAAACAATAATCAGGTAACGAGGGGGAGGGATCAGACAACGACAAGAGCACATGGCCCAAAATAACAAAACACCCATGTGCAACACAAGACAGGACAGGCATGTGACAGTATTCCAATGTATAAAAAAGCTGTCATTCGATTCCTCTGTCCTCATTTTCTTTCCTTGCAGCCTTCCCTCGTATCCTACAGGGGATGGAGCTAAGACGCGAGGAAAGGAAAAGAGGATGCACAAATAAGAAATGAGAAGCACCCCATGACTATGACTAAACTTCAAAATAAAATAAAATAAAACATAAAACAAAAACCATATCAAACGTGACAGCCAGACTCTGAAACTTTTTAAACCACACTCAAAAAAAATGTCTAAACATAATGTGGCCACAGGAAAATGACACAGGACCAACAAATACAAATGGGGTTCTTATTTTATTCCTTATAATTTAGTTAGGAGTTTCTGTTTCTTTTCTGGCAGTTACAGGCCGAAAACTCACAATAAAACAAAATACAGTGCCAGTGTATTCTCAGATCACACAGCAAATTGTTCCCCAAAATAAAGGAAATATAAAAAGAAAATACAATGTGTCATCTCTTTGTGTGTGCAGTAATCAAAACGATACAAATACTGAAACACCAATGACAATAATACGGTAGTGGTACTTTCTATAAAGAAAACACATAACATCTTAGAACTACATAACAATTAAACTGAAATAACACTCAAAAAATACACCTGAAATTACATAGTATGTATAATACTCACTTTGTCCTCGTTTTTCTCACGTTACACACTATGAAATCACTTCTTCAATGAAAACAGGCCTCGTCTGTACACGTGGTGCGTTATCTCGATCACACTCACGCGTTTACGCAATCTGGCATAATCATCCAACTCCCTACAGATATAAATCAATATTCTAGGAAATCTTCTAAAGCGACAAATATACAATATCACAACTCCATTATACACAGATCGGTACCTGAATAATGACAGATTGACTCGAACCGCAGTCACAAGCACATGTGCAGCATACTCTGTAACTTCCTCTTTTTTTCCGCGTTCACGTTAATTTTTTTCATACGTATACGCAATGACGTCACCCGATGCCTCTTAAAGGACCCTTCAATACATGTAATACACATTAAAAAGATACATCTTATTCAGAATAAAAGTATAAAGAACCCTAACCAGCACCTGGTTACAATAAGATTTATGTATTTGAATTAATTTGGATTACATAGTTTAACATAAACCAATTAATAATCTGAATTTGATTTATATATTTCAGTCATATTTAAATGAAACAGAGAAGATTTATGTAATTGTATTAATACACTGAATGTGATGCATATTTGTCAGTCATACGTAAATGAAATGGGTAAGATTTATGTAATAGTACACAGAAAAAAGCCCATGTTAAATTAACACTCCTCAGTGTTCATATGTGTGCACACTACAGAGTTAAAGTATCATTGAAGTAGTGTTGAAGTTAATGAGATAATTAAGTGATGATTGAGCATCAATTATGAACACCTGCTGTTAACAAGCAGAACCTCAGAAGGAAAGAGAACCGCAAGAAATATTGACTAACTGACTTAAAGGGATAATTCACCCAAAAATGAAAATTCTGTCAGTATTTACTCACCCTCATGTTGTTCCAACCCCGTAAGACCTTCGTTCATCTTTGGAACACGAATTAAGATATTTTTGATGAAATCTGAGAGCTGGAACACTCCTCCATAGGCTTCTTGAGGTATTTAACTTGCCGGCCCCGAAAAGTTATTACAGACATCGTTAAAATAGTCCAAGTGACTACAGTGGCTCAATCTTAAGTTTATCAAACCACGAGAATACTTTTTGTGCGCAAAAACAAACAAAAATAACGACTTTATTTCAACTATTCATTTCCTTCTCTGTTGGCCTCTAGTCAGTTAACTTAGTGTAATAGCGTAGAACTACGTCACACGTAGGCTCACTATTGGCCGACGCTGGTCATGTGTGTGATGCGTGTGACGTACAACAACAGAAGCTCTACGCTTTTACACTAGTGAACTGACTTGAGGCCCACAGAGAAGGAAATGAATAGTTGAAATAAAGTCGTTATTTTAGTTTTTTTTGCGCACAAAAAGTATTCTCGTTGTTTGATAAACTTAAGATTGAGCCACTGTAGTCACTTGGACTATTTTAACGATGTCTGTAATAACTTTTCGGGGCCTACAAGTTCAATCCCTCAAGAAGCCTATGGAGGAGTATGGAGGAGTGATCCAGCTCTCAGATTTCATCAAAAATATCTTAATTCGTGTTCCGAAGATGAACGAAGGTCTTACGGGGTTGGAACAACATAAGGGTGTGTAAATACTGACAGCATTTTCATTTTTGGGTGAACTATCCCTTTACGACACAGTCTTAGATGGAATCCACTGAAGAGAAAAGAAGACATTAAAACTCTGAAAATCTCAGCAGAGGAGGATTAAACAACTCCACAAACAGCATTACCAGCTTCACTTATTATTAACCATATTTACTTTATTTAATTTCCGTTTTAATGAAATCAATAGTTGTATTTTAATTCACCATGATGGTGGTCAGTGTTTGCTTTAGTTGGGGTCTTGACCCTTGACTCTTTAATATTACATTTTATCTGGCTGTTGTAAGTATGTGTTAATAAAGCACATTTGTTGTGGCAAATAAAAAAGCCAAGAAAAAATGTGATAAGGTGATGTTGGCTGCTTATTGATGAGGATGTAATAATCATGTTTTAGGCCTGAATCCCTTATCTTGTTCAGTGTCTATTGCTTTTATTATTGGGGTAATGTGTTTTTAATTTGGTTTCATTCATTATAGTAGCTATGTGACTAGACAACATGAGATCCAACAGTGTTAATCAAAAAAATCAACTAATTTTTTTTTGGCTATTCTCTCTATACACAAACCAGCTCATATCACATCACAGTTCTGTCAGCCTATACAAATATGCGGACGATACAACCATTATAGGACTTATCACCAACAACCAAGAAACGGCATACCGTGCACAGATCAACCAAGCAGTGACCTGGTGTACAGACCATGATCTTCTACTTAACACATCAAAAACAAAAGAACTCATCATCGACCTGAGACGTCAGCCATCCCTCAAAACTCTTGTGCTTATTGAAGTTGAACCCATCTCCATCACTGATACAGTCAAATTTTAGGGACACACATCAACAGCAAACTTAAATGGAAAATCAACACAGATCATATCCACAAAAAAGCCCAGCAAAGACTTTTTCATCTCTGACAGCTTAAGAAGTTCAGAGTAAGGTCTCATCTCCTGCTCCGCTTCTACATGGCCATCGTTGAAAGCATCCTTACCACATCCATTACAGTCTGGTTTGGCAGTCTGGACTCACTTTCCCAGAAGAAATTACAGCGTATCATCAACAGAGAATCTAAAGTCATTGGTTCACCCCTATCATCCCTTGAATCACTCTACCACAAACAGACACTACACACAGCCCACAAGATAATTTCTGATATCTTTCCACTCTGGACATGATGCCTTCCAGTTACTGCCCTCTGGGAGGCGTTACAGGACAATCGCCTCCAGAACAACCCGCTTCAAAAACAGTTTAATTCCGAAAGCAATATACATTCTGAACTCTGAGGACTGTGGATTAAGCATGACCCCTTATGTATTATCTATCAATGTGTTTGTCTGCATGTATATGTATGTTACTTTATATGTTTAATGGGACCTATACCAAAGAACTGTACTGAAAACAAATTCCACCAGCTTGGCTGTGTGGTCATTAAATTAAATCAATCAATAATATAAAGAATTTTAAAAACATTTATTGCATTAAACATTTTCTTTTACATTATTACTTAGACATCAAGAATCAGTGTATCACTCTCAACAATGGTGACAATCAATGAATTGCTTCATGCTGCAGTGCATGCTGGGTACCACCAATCAAAACTCACCCCATATCTCCCAGCATGCATTGCAGCATTAATATCTGATAAACAGATTATCTGGATATTTTGTTTGATTGTCAACATTGTTGAGATTCATATGCTGTTTCTTGATGTCTGTGTGCGTCTAAGTAATAAATAAAAAAAAAATTGCACTAAATATTCTTTAGAAACCAAGTATATTATTTAATAACAACACTGCTACATCTCATGCTGTAGAATCAAATGGCTTCAATTATGAATAAAACAATATTAAAACCACAAGTCCTATAAAAACAAAGCATTAGACACTGAATAAGATCAAGGAATCAGGCATTTACATGATGATAACATCATCAATAAACAGCCAACATCACCTGGTTTCATTTTCACTTGGCTTTTTTGCTACAACAAATGTGCTTTATAAACATCAGCCAGAGAAAATACAACATTAAAGAATTAAGGGTCAAGAGCCCAACTAAAGCAAACACTGACCACCATCATGGTGACTTAAAATACAACTATTGATTCAATTAAAACGGAAATTAAATAATGTAAATCTGGTTAGTAAGTGAAGCTGGTAATGCTGTTTGTGGAGTTGTTTATTCCTCCTCTGCTGAGATCTTCAGAGATTTAATGTCTTATTTTATCTTCAGTTGATTTCATCTTTCACCCAGATCGGCCACTGTGCTTGTCTGGCCTGCATTTTTCCTTTTGTGCCATCTATTTCTATCTTTTTGCACATTTTCTGCCTTCCTTGCGGGGTCGGCATCTCACCGTGCCCTGTATTGCCGTTGCCTTTCTGCTGCTGACAGTTTCATCTGTCTACTATTAAATTTCCTTAACCTGGAATGATATATAACAAATGTATCATTTACAGTAAGTTGACCTAGAATCCATAATAAATGTAAAATAATGCAAAATGCTTAAATGAAATTGGGTACATTTAACTCTGTTAATCATTATCAACTCTGTTATTGTCAAACTTTTTAAACCACCAACAGAGTTGACGATAACAGAGTCGACATTTTCCACCATTTTGTGCTTTAGCTCAAAATGCTAACCTCAAAGCAGATACCAGATTGCATGTCTAAAAACAGTATTTTATGGGTTTTCGCCATATTATCATTTTTTTAAAAAGTGAATGAGAGATTCACTTCAATATCACAATAAAATATTTGACAAATAATTCATCTACAATTGGTGTATCCTAAACATTTTGTACAAATTAAAGGGTAGCTAAACCCTAAACCAACCATTTTTAGTTAATGATCTGTAAGAATGGGGCTTTATTAGTGCTGTTCATTGATTCGAGTAACTTTTTATAAAGTGTTTTAATTCTACAATATATGGTGTAAAAACCTCTGAGTGCTGCCCTCTTCAGGTTGAACGGTGGCTACTGCAGTTGAATTTTCCTATTGGATGTTTGCTGTGGTTCGTGACGTAAGCGGTGGCAGGTGACGTAAGCAGGTTCCAGCTCACCACGCCCTAGGTACGAGCTACCACGCCCTTGGCAACAGGGGCGGGTTCTTCATTAGGGCGATTGGGCGACGCACCACCAAAGTGTGAAAGGGACTTTTTCAATCACATTCACAATCTCATTCACCACAGAGTTACGCTAGCCGTCACTGTGCCTCTGGATATAGTCCAATCAGCGTCATGTCACGTTCTGTGGAGTACCGCCTCTTTTTGGGCGATTTCTCTCTGGCTGAGAATCGCCCAGAGTGTTCCCATAGACTTACATTCAAAGATGTTTTTTTTTTCAAACTGCAGGCACTGCAATGCATTCTCTATGGGTTCCGGGAGGGCTCGCACTAACGTGCTTACGTCATCATACGTATCCTTAACTTGTGCAGCGATTGGTGGGAACAAACATACACTATTAAAAATCTTTAAGATTAAGTGACAAATAATATTTAAAAACAATTTTGAATTTGAACAACAGGAAAAAATTAAACACTACTTTAATATCTTTATCAAATGTGATTTAAAAACTAAAAATAAAAAAGAGAACGAGAGCGAGAGAGACTGTTGGGACATCTCGCGAGTTGAGGCTTGAACTTGAACAACGAACAACGTCATGGCGAACGCAGATAATTCTATCGTGTCATTAAAAGAAGTACCATTCAGCCGTCGTAGTAATCAGGACCAGAGCTCACTTCAGGAGCAGGAGCAAGTAACAAGTTAGCAACAGGAACAACAAGATTTAGGAGGGCCTTGGTAGAAGAAAGACAAGCAGAGGCTGTCTAAGGAGGTATTTATTGCTTTACCATTTAAATACTCGAGTGTTGGAAAATCTCACTTTGTTTTTACAATCAGTTTAGGAAAGGATGGTAGCAGTCTTTTTTACTCCTAGCATTGAACTTTGAAATTTGTACATTCCATTCGAACAGCAACACAATCTTTATCCTACACGTCAACGATTCAGTCAACAATATTATTTGTCGCTACCTAGTGGAATCTTTAATAAAATAAATCTGAGTGGATTGAAAATGCATTTACAGGTCAAAAACCCTTGTCAAACTCCATTTGAGCTTGAATTTTGGTAAAATGTTAATTAACATAACAACACACACACACATACACACGCACATCTTCCTGCACATCTCAAACCCTAAAGTTAAATCTATTAAAAAGTCTGCATGCGATGAAGTTGATCTGAAACATTTGCCCCCCCCCCTGAGAGATTTTGCAGGAGCCGTCACTGCTTGGCAGTATAAAAACCATCTTGTTTCGTCATAACCACTGTAGCGAGTCAGGAGTTGGAATTGCAAGTATTGAAAACGATCAGGATAGAGTATTTAACTGCCCTCGGTTCGTCCCCTTTATCTCCGCTGGGCTCTGCCCACTTTTCCAGCATTTTTCAAAAATTGCTAGTGGGGGGAGTCAGGCTCTGACCAGGGGTTTAGTTACCCTTTAATAAGAGAAGAATAATGACATACCTCACTGCTTTCCAGAGTTTCCTGCCAGAGGAAATGATATCACTTGGTGCAAGTCACATGCTTTTTCTACAAATGCTTTGTTTTTTTTTTTTATTTTATTTTTTTATAACAGAGATAACAGAGTTGACCAGAATGTAGGGACAGACACAAAATCTATTTTTTATTAATTAAATTACAAATAATACAGAAAATATATATTCTTTGCAATTGTTTATATAAGTTAATAGAATAAACACAAAAAATATTTGAAAATTAGACTTAATTATTTCATGATAATTCAAGTTGAATGTATGAATCAGGAGGCAGAGACAGTCAATAATAGGTGGAGTGGGAGTCATTTAGTTAATATTTCAAATATTCAAAACTAATTAAAAAAATATATATTTTTTAAATAAAAGAAGGTTTATCTGGGAGACTCGAAATGTACCCCCAATTCTGGAATGACTCATATAGTCAGCCTGTCATTCAAAGTTATCTGTTGTTAAAATATTAAAGTTGACTTTTATCGAGGTGTTTGTCACTAACATACAATACACTGCTTGAGAAAACATATTTGTGCTTTTTGATTTAGCCAACTTTAAACCATATAGTTACTGAGACACAGCCCTGTGACAACTAGCCCCAACCAATCTCCCATAAATCCCCCACACTTAAGATATTTGACAGAACAGTTATAAACTCATGCTCTTACCCGTTTCACCAACAACCGTGACCAGTGACCGCACTACAAATGATCAGGAGGAAACCAGTATAGGGGTTTTCACACTGAATGACACGTGATTAACACCTTATATTTTCACATGAGCTTATGACACCTCAACTAGTGCAGACCTTTAACAACATTAGTCTAAAGGCATAAAAGTTAAAACGAGAGAAACTTTACGTCTGTCCATAAAGATGCTCATGTAATAATGTTTTCAAACTTGGGAATATCATAGTTACTGAAGTAGAAGTTGCATACAGATAATGATAAGAAACCTGTTCTTAATAAATAGAGAAAATAATTGTTTTAATAACCGTACTTTAATTTGCATATGCAGACCAACTATCCTAGCTTGTAAAACACTGAAAGGTATTGCAGTGGCAGTGACGTCAAACCCCCCCTTTTTATTGCCAGCATCGCCAACTGTGCATTTGATAAACCTCAAATTTACTGATTAATAGCAATCTGGAAGTTATATAAAGAACTTTAAACACGCTGATGAAGCAGAATTGATTCATCTGAATGTTTTTATCATGATGAATATTATGTTTTTTAATCTGCCAGTTGCGTTGTCCTTCTTGAATGCATCACATGTCTGTAAACATTGTAGGTGAGAAAAAGAAATGCATGAACTTTTGACATCAACATTACAGTGTGATCACGTGACCTTCATAAGCGATGGAGAGACGCTGAGGGACGTCACACACAACAGGAAGAGGAAATCAGTCCTGTCAGAGTAACACTTGAGGCCTTTTCACATACCAAATATTTCAGCTCTAGTAATGGAAGTCTTGCCTTCTAAATAAAATATCCAAATTGTGAATTGTCTGGAAAAACCTGAAATAAACACTTTTTTTGAACATCATATACAACATTTATGGATCTTTATAGATCATGTAAAATTTGAATGCTGATTTGAAATATGTTATTAAAATGTGACTTTGGCCAACAGTATTTCAGGATATTTTGCCCTTCAAGCATATAGGAGTTGGTCTTGCATGAGCGAAAAAGGGTTCCTGCCTGAAAGGGCTGGAAATAAACTAACTTTCCTCGAAACTTCCCTTGAAATAAACTAACTTTCAGCAAAAGGTGACGTTCAACTAAAGTCGGCATTTAAAGAGAATTTAAGACTAACTTCACCTCCATATTGTGATTCATTTTGTGAAGTTGATTATAAAACAAGTACACAAATGAGTGGGACTCGTTGATTGGATTGTGAAAATTTGGCATTGCAAGGATCCATAGGTACTAGTATTGACACTAGTAATTTATTGATTAATTAAAAATGTTAAATATTTAAAGTGAATTTAATATTTCAACAGTTGTATTCCAACACAGAGCTTAAAAATGTTTAAGTGACACAAATAACAACAAAAACTAATAAACAATTAGCTTTAACTATAAGCAAGTATAATCAAAAAAGTCACAATGCACAAGGCAACAATATACTTCCATGATGACATTATTTGCCGACCACAAGCCTTTGATTTCCACTTGTATCCATTGTCGAATTTTCCTGATTCTTTTCAAAACACTCCTGTCAATCAGGCTCCACACACACAGTCGCATGAAGACTGTAATGTTTTGGTGTGTGACATCGTCCACTACAGCATATTCCTGTTAGTCTGAGACAAAAAATTAGACAAAAATTAGATCCATTTATCAAGTTTAACCTTTTTGAAATGTTTAAACTGCACACTCATAGTCATTCTGCACTGGTGTCGAGAGAAGACCGACAGAGAAGGACATCTACCGTATTTTTCTGAAAGTAAGACGACCCTGATTATAAGACCCCCTTTCTCAAGATGTACCTATGGGAAAAAGGCTTTTTGAGGGCCAAATCTTGTCTTTTCTAAAGAAAGAAATTTTCATATTGCATATTTTCATATTCTAAAGGTCATAAAATGCAGGTGTTTGAACTGCATTACCTATCTGGGGGATATGATTTGTTTATAGCGCTGAAAAGACAGCAGCTTCTCCCTGAACTCGTAGGGCATGCACTTGGCAAGACTTATGCTAATTCATTACGCCGCATCAAAGCAGACGCTTTGAAGAAGCCGACAGGCAAGTGTGTCATTATGTAGCAGACATAAGAAATGAAGGGCCTCGCTCGTGGGTATGGTTCAGCTCTTCGGCAATATCCAGTGAATGACGGCTCTGGTTATGGGAAGCCCCTCATTTCTCTCCTCGGCCACACACAGACAAACTCACCCGCCAACCTCCCCGAAGCGCCTGCCTTTAGGACTGTAGCAAGATTTTCTTTGATTTTTGTTTGTATGGGCTCGCCATCTTCTAACATTAAAATCTGACACACCATATTTCATGGCTGCTAAATGGGAGTTGTTTGATGACTCCGCTGTGTTTCATTCATTCCAGGAGGGAACACTCGTTTTACACGTATTTGGCGCTCCCTGTTGTTGTGGGTGTATTTTTGACATGTAAAAGTCTAGTCGCTGAATATAAGACAACCCTGTGTTCAGTAAAGCACTGCTGTGCCAGTATGGACAGCTTAGCCTGACATGCACTGTGTGCAGGGCCACTTTACAGCAGGACGATGGACATGACTGCTGTCCATCCTGCTTAGTGACGTGACGTGACACACAAGATGGATCCAACTGAAGAATTATGCCCAGTGTGAACCCTTCAGGGATATCCGAGTGCCACAGAAAAACTGTGACAGTCAGACCAACTCTTTCTCTGCTACGGCGGGCCAAGAAAAGGGCAGCCTCTGTCAAAACAGAGGTTGTCGGTGGTGGAGGTCATTGTCCAGGCATATAAGGCGAACAACCTGACATTGCCAGCCGGCATATGCCATTCGATGAGAAGTATCTCAACATCTTGGGCAGCATTAAAACGTGTCCCTCTAATGGACATTTGTGCAGCGGCTAATTGGTCATTCACTGATACCTTTTCCAGACACTACAGAGTTAATGTGGCAGCTCCTGGTGCTATGGAAGTGGCAGTCCTGTTGGGACCCTTAACTTCGGCTTAAGGTTAGGAGTCCTTGTGACTGTTGTTATGAGCCTTCCAGTGGGAAGCACTGCCTCTGGCGGTCAGTAAGAACGAAATAGAACGAGAGTTATGTATGTAACTACGGTTCTATGAGTTCTGGATAACCGCTAGAGCACCCTGTCACTCTGAGCTTTGCGAGAAGATTCTCTAGAGACAGTTTGCAGGATGTCATGGGGTTAAATAGAGGGGACACCCATGACATACCTGGTCATGTGATGACTTTGTTGTTAACTCGACCTGTGCATGAGCAAGATAGATAATATTCAGTGGGAAGCACTGCCTCTGGCGGTCATCCAGAGCTCATAAAACCGTAGTTACATAACTCTCCTTTTGTCTCTATCTAGTAGGTATTCTTACTTACTGGAAGATTTTCATACAGAGACGAGTCCAGTTCGAGGTTACAATCATCAAGTTGAACAGCCTTTATGAATGAAGGCAAAGTAAAAACAGAGTGTGTTATTTACATTTCCAAACACTTAACACTCAATATAGATAGTTTCACACTGACATTGGGCTTTAATTTAATTTATTTTGGCTAAAGGTGAAGAGAGTTTAGTCTTTTGTAGGAAACACTTACCGTTACATTCTCATACACAGGATCACTCAGTTCAACATCATAAGTGTTGCGTCTGTCATGATCAGGTCTGGAAAGATTCATCTTTGCCATTAAAGAAAAAAACAGAATAAAGAGAAAATAAATAACATCTATAAACTCACTAAAGTCACTGCTACATTCACACTTTCAATCTTTTAGATACCAATTCATTTACATGATCAGTAAACTTCTGATAATTTTTCTCACCTTAGACTCCTGTTTGTCATTTCTCTTTTTCATCCACCTTTAAAGACAGTGATTTGACAATTACAACCAATCATAATCAGAAATTATTTGATGTTTAATACACAGATATGATTTGAACTAATGGTATTTCTCTATAGGACATGGCACTACCGTTTTGAATGTGATGAAATTTGGATTTTAAGGATCTTAAGGATTTCCGGCAGTAATGAGCTTCAGATTTCATTATTCATAACTAACTGAGTAGCTGTCAGTGTGGAAAGATATAATGGGACATTTAACCTTGGCTCACGTTCATCACGACACTGTGAAAGGGCTCGGTAAAAAGTGCACTGTAAAAAAATTGCTGTACACAAACGGACAAATTTTGACAGTAACATGCTGTTTTCCATTAAAACAGCAATATACCGTAGAAAAAATGCATTCTGGGTGATATATGTCGTTTTCGAGAAAGAAGCATACAGGAATATACTGTGAATTAACAGCGCTCAAAGTTGACACTCAGAGACTGTGGTCCAAATCAAACCCTATACCCTCATTATTCCCTACTTTAGTTTACTAATATAGTCCACTTGACTGAGTGATTAACCCTTTAGGCGCCAGAGCTTTTTTCCTAAAACGTTCGATTTTGACATCTTAATTTCAAAAGGCTATATCTTAAAAGTGATAAAAGATAGAGACTTTCTGTAAATTAGAGAAATATTAAGGATGACCCAAAGTTTATGTGGGGATTAAATTTTCCCATCTAATTTGCATATTATGACGTCATATGGTGGCGGCAATCTTGGATTGTAGAATTTTCATGAAAAGTCACATGTTTAAATGATAAAATGCAGCACTTCTTTCCCCCCAAAATGTCCATCACCTTCTGTATGCTATATTGCACAATACTGAATGCTCAGGTATATAGTAAGTAGCAAACAAACTGTGTAAATTATTACTAATAAATGGTAGAAACAAACCGAATGCATGTAGTGGTTGGCCTTTTGCTGTAGAGATTTTCCATTTACTAAATACAGTAGGCACTCTGATTCCATGTATGGGACACATATATATTATTCATATGACATACAAACACAAGTAGACAAGACCTGTTTAGTTCAAACGCTCACTCGCCACGGCAAGGCACTGATCATGAGTGAGTTGATATGAGCAGCGCGGCCAGATCAGCCTCGCGCGCGCGCCGAGTGTGCACAGCTCGGACTACTGTCATTGTCATTGCGACTCCTCACCCTGCCTCCACGTTGCCTCCTAACTGTCCTATGAATACTTCGACCTCATCTAACATACCCAGTGATAGACAAAGTCTCCACCACAATACTGTCGCCGCGATTGCGGAGAGGATCTGATAAAATGGCTCACTCGCACACTAGCTCCGCTTTTGATCGCACTGATTCAATGCGCTCTGACTCGAACATTTTGTATAGAAACATGACGTTTTTTTGATTCGGGGATGAAGTATGACATGTCTGCCATCCAGTGGAGGGGAGGTCGAACGAAATTTGACACCCAATTTGACAAAATCGGCCGTTTTATTCAGTGCCGCATCTTGTCGAGTAAACTCGACCGTGGCGCCCAGAGGGTTAAAAACAAGTGAGTTAATTCAGACACTGATAAACACCTGCTGTTAACAAGCAGAGTCACTGAAGGAAAGATGAAATCAACTGATGATAAAATACATTAAATCTCTGAAGATCTCAGCCACTAATGTAGGCAGAAAAGAGTCTCTGGGTGTGAATAAGAAAAACTGGGTGTGCCACATTTATTGTAAGATTAATGTGCAATAAACCCTGATCATTAACTTTATAGAATAGATTGGGCTGTTGTGTAAAACTATACTCAGGCTCGCCATAACCAACATACTATTTAAAATATAACTCAGGGCTCGACATTAAGCCTTTTCATGTGCTTGTTCTTCGAACAAGTAAATCGGTCAATACACTTGTCCAAGTAAAAAAATTGCTTGTCCAGAAAAAAAATGCAATAATAAAGCAATATTCTCATCAGTGTTCAGTCAACTTTGACATATTTAAATCTGCATATTTATATTTGAACCTTTATAAAGAGCATTTTTCCTTAATCGTTTTAAATATATGCTTCATCTTTCATTTTAGATTCTTAAATTTGATTAATAAATTAAATTATAATAATAAGACACTATAGCTGCTAACAATAAAATTAAATAATTGACAGTGAAAAATTACAACGGCATTAAATAATGTTATAAGATTGTTTTAAATATTTTTTGAATATACAAATATGAAATATTGGAAAGAATGATACTTTTAAACACGAAACTAAACCACCAATAAGTGGCGGCAGATCACCGTGATCTTAATGATTGAGTGATTAATGAGTGAGTCATTGAGCCATTAATTCATACGATTCGTTCAAACGGCTGAATCGTTCAGGAATGAGGCATTTGTTTAATAGGTCATTTGAAACTTTGACTCAACTGATTCGTTCAAAGCGCTGAATCATTCAGTAATGCGGTTATGTGTTCCGGTGAGATATGCTGTGGTTCTGCTATGATCTTTGTTTGTAACTATTTTCGCTGCCTCAAATACAACAAAAACTATGGCAAGCCGTTTTAGCTTAAATTGTACACAGCCTTACTCGTCGTAATTACGTTTTTACTAGTAAGAATTCAATTAGAGAGCTCTACAATTCAATTCTTACTAGTAGGAATTCAATTAGAGAGCTCTACAATTCAATTCTTACTAGTAGCAATTACAATTAGAGCTCTCTAATTCAATTATTGCTAGTAAAAATACAATTAGAGAGCTCTCTAATTAAATTATTACTAGTAAGAATTACAATTGCAGAGCTCTCTAATTCAATTCTTACTAGTAACAATTCCAATTAGAGAGCTCTACAAATTAATTTTTACTAGTATGTCTCCATGGACTTCCATTCATTTTTAATTACGGAGCTCTCTAATTTAATTCTTACTAGTAGGAATTACAATTAGAGAGCTACAATTGTATTGTTACTAGTTAGAATTACAATTAGAGAGCTCTCTAATTGAATTGTTACTAGTAAGAATTAAATTAGAGCTCTCCAATCCAATTATGACTAGTAACAATTACAATTAGAGAGCTCTCTAATTCAATTGTTACTAGTAAAAATTCCAATTAGAGAACTCTCTAATTCCGTTGTTACTAGTAAGAATGCAATTGCAGAGCTCTCTAATTCAATTACAGAGCTCTGCAATTATACATATCTTTAATTCGTTTTTTTACTAGTAAGAATGCAATTAGAGAGCTCTCTAGTTGTAATTCTTACTAGTAATAATTCAATTGTAGAGCTCTCTATTTGTTATTCTTACTAGTAACAATTCAATTAGAGAGCTCTGTAATTAAAAATGAATGGAAGTCAATGGAGACATATGATTGGTAAAAATTAATTTGTAGAGCTCTCTAATTGGAATTGCTACTAGTAAGAATTGAATTCGAGAGCTCTGCAATTGTAATTCTTACTAGTAATTATTGAATTAGAGAGCCCTCCAATTGTATTTTTACTAGTAAGAATTGAATTAGAGAGCTCTCTAATTGTAATTGTTACTAGTAAGAATTGAATTGTAGAGCTCTCCAATTGAATTCTTACTCCGAAGAATTGCACCGGTGTCAGACATTCCTAATGAGATCATTAGTGATTTTTGGCGAACATGTGAAATATATGAGAGAGCAAGACAAAAGGGACTGCAGTAAGTTATGCATTCGAGGGATATATCCACGACATAATATGCAACCGATTAGAGAATAATTTAATAAAAATTGAAGCTTAAGCCTATAGTCGCATCAGCAGCGCCTCATATGCTGACCATTCACATGGGCAACACACAAATCGAGGAACAGCTATGTTCGTGCACAGCAGGGTAAGTGAAATGTGAAACTAATCTAATAATTATAAATCAAACAGTTGATCCATACATTTTGTGGAATAACACTAACACCAGGAGAGCCGCGATTGGATTGGGTTAAAGTTACTCAGTCAGGGGTAGTAGGCTGTCGATTAACAAAATGCTGAAATATATTTTAAAGTATGTCAGTGAGCCTCCCTCTTGTCTTTAAACGTTTTATTTTACGTTAAAACATGTGCATTATGAACAAAGAACCGTAATTATTTCCAACTTCCAAGCAATATGCGTTTTTGTTAATCCTGTCGACACTTAGTTGTGAATGGGGTCTCCCACACTGCTGATCCATGCACATCCTTTCTCACCTTGGCTTTTAGATTTTCGGGAAGGAAAAAAATTACACTCCCTGTCCAAACTTTTAGGATACCGGATATCAGATTAGCACAATCCATACGCACAACGCTTCGGCATGTTTCCCTCGCTCGAAAGCTTGCCAGACCTCCCGCACCAAGTTACGGTTGCTAAGACACGATTGGCCAGTGGCGGTTTTCGGGCGTGGCTTAGCGAAGGTTCAATTGTTGCAGTTTCGAATCATCAGTACAATGAACCGAAAAC
Organism: Gila orcuttii; assembly: GCA_026230005.1. Classification (NCBI taxonomy): domain Eukaryota; kingdom Metazoa; phylum Chordata; class Actinopteri; order Cypriniformes; family Leuciscidae; genus Gila; species Gila orcuttii. The sequence continues at coordinate 6,276,431 of JAPDVR010000002.1, read as the reverse complement.
TCTTTCTTTCGGACACGTCCGACATCTGAGAGAGAACCGATGATCCTCGTGGGATGAAAGAATTTACGTCATTACGTCACTCGTCATTACGTGATGACGTAAACAAACCGTTGAACGAGTTTTTTGAACCGGTTCATTGAAACGAACTGTCCGAAAGAACCGGTTCGCGGAAAAGATCCGAACTTCCCATCACTACTCCACATAAATTTCTACCGCTGTATGTTCTTTAAGTTTCTTTGTGTGAAATGCACTCATTTGTTTCCATTTCTCCTTATGAGGCGCGAGCCTCAACAGCACAACCTTGTTACCGTCAGAGTCAGCGGCTGTTTGCGGATTGGTTGGCAGTCCGAATGTCGGCAGATATTTTTTTTAACGATAATAATTAAAACATTAAATTACATTTTAAAATAACAAATTATAAGTAAATAACAATAGGCCAATTTTAGATTATTATTTTTTTTAATTCTGCATCTATTTTTAGGTCTATTTTTCACCCTGGCACACCCGTGGCTACGCCTATGATCTCAGCAGAGGATTAGCCAACTCCACAAACAGCATTACCAGCTTCACTTATTACTAACCAGACTGACTTTATTTCTGTCAGATGTCTACAGAAGTTCTTATCAAAAGGTGACAGAGGTTTAGTATAATTTTATTTTCATTTGATATTACCATGATGGTGATCAGTGATTTCTTTAGTTGGGCTCTTGACCCTTGACTTATAAACAAGGTCAAGGTCAAGTCAAGGTCAAGTTTATTTATATAGCACCTTTAAACAACACGAATGTTGACCAAAGTGCTTCACAGTCTAAGTACAGCTGCACAAACAGATAGCATAACATTTAAAAAAAAAAAAATTCAAACCAAAAAACATATATATATATATATATAAAAACCTCGTAACAACAATAAAATAGACAACTCACATGATATTTACAGAAATATATATAGCATTTAGATGCATTTCAGTATGCTTGTGCAAAAAGGTACGTTTTAGTCAATGTTTTAAACATTTTTAATGTAGGAGAGACTCTGATAGATAATGGAAGAGTATTCCAAAATTTTGGCGCATAAACTGAGAAAGACCTATCGCCCTTTGTTTTTAGGCGGGTTTTTGGGACAATTAATAGTAACTTAGATGATGATCTAAGTGATCTCTGAGGAGAATATAAGCTTAAAAGTTCAGATATATAAATCGGGGCCAAACCGTTTAAAGCTTTGAACACATAAGTTAAAACCTTGAAATCAATCCTCTGTTTCACGGGTAGCCAGTGGAGGGAGGCCCGTATAGGTGTGATATGTTCCCTCTTTTTTGTCCCAGTAAGCCAGCGAGCTGCAGCATTTTGAACAAACTGCAAACGTGAAATTGATGATTGACTAATTCCAGCGTACAAAGCATTACAGTAATCGAGTCGTGAGGATATCAGAGCGTGTATTACTATCTCCAAATCTTTAAAAGTTATAATATGCTTTAACTTACGAAGACACTTTAGTTGAAAAAAGCTGGCGCTAACTACAGAGTTTATTTGTTTATCAAAATTCATCTCATAGTCAAAAATGACCGCAAGATTTCTAACATGAGAGTTAATTTTTAACTGCGAATTACTTAATAAAACACTGTATTTATCAATTTGAGTTTTAGAGCCAAACAAGATAACCTCTGTTTTCTTTTCATTCAATTGAAGACAATTTTTGTCCATCCAATCTCTGATATCCTTCAAACATGCTAACAAGGACGAGACAGATTCATTCCCAAAATCTAATGGTAAATAGAGTTGAGTATTATCTGCATAGATGTGATAGTTGATCTTGTAATGTTCGAAAATCCGGCGCAGAGGTAGCATGTAAAGAGAGAATAGAACTGGACCCAAAATGGAGCCGTGGGGCACCCCACAAGTTATTGGTACTAAGGATGAGGACAATTCTCCAATTTCAACAGAGAAACTCCTATTTAAAAGATACGACTCAAACCACTGTAATGCATTTTCATGGATGCTGACCTCATGTTTTAATCTCTGCAACATAATAGAATGGTCCACAGTGTCAAAGGCTGCGCTTAGGTCTAACAAAACGAGGACTGCACAGTTTCCAGAGTTGACTGATATCAAGATATCATTAGTCACTCTAAGTAAGGCAGATTCAGTACTATGTTTGGCTTTGAAAGCAGACTGAAAAGGATCTAAGATGTTGTTTACAATTAAGTATGGTGTGAGTTGATTTAAAACAACTTTTTCTAAAACATTTAATAGAAAAGGCAATTTTGAAATCGGCCTATAGTTACTTAATTCTGAAAAATCGAGGCTGGGTTTTTTTTAGCAAGAGGTGGATCACAGCGTGTTTTAAGCAGGATGGAACAGTGCTGCTTTTTAGAGATGCATTGATAATGGAAAGTATACTGGGTAAAACCACCTCCAGTACCTCATTTAAAAGGACAGTGGGAATAATGTCCAAAGAGCAAGTAGTTAATTTCATTTTAGAAATCAGAACCAGCAAGTCCGAATCTGATATAGTCTGAAACTCAGACAGACTAGAAGAGTCTAGAAGGTCAGTAAATTATAACAACTTTCAGATGAAGATGGTAAAATCTGGGACCTAATGCCATTTATTTTATCTATGAAGAAGCTACAAAACTTCTCACACAGATCAGCACTTGGAACCAAACTGGATAAAATAGGAGGATTTCAGAATCAGAATCAGAAAGAGCTTTATTGCCAAGTGTGGTTGCACACACAAGGAATTTGTTTTGGTGCTGAGGCTTCCAGTGAACATATACAAATACAAATACAACAAGAAACATAATACTACAAATTATAAGAATAAAGAATAAAAATATAAAAATATAAATATATGGGAATAAAAGTATCACAGTTTAGTCAGAATAGACATTTCCAGATTTACAGATTATGAACATATTTACAGTGTTTTGAATATTATAAATAAATAAATCTACATATAAGTATCACCTGAGTTGTTGGATATTGCACTAAACAGTGGGAGTATTGCACTTAAGGCATATGCCTTGGGAGGAGTGTTAACTGTTCAGGAGGGAAATGGCCTGTGGGAAGAAACTGTTCCTGTGCCGAGATGTTCTTGTGGCCAGTGATCTGAGTCGCCGTCTTGACGGTAACAGTTCAAACAGGAGGTGTCCAGGGTGAGTGGAGTCTGTGATGATTTTACCTGCTCTCTTCCTCACTCTGGAAGAGTACAGGTCCTGGAGGGTTGGCAGGGGGGCACCAATGATCCCCTCCGCAGTACGGACTGTCTGTTGTAGTCTCCTGATGTCTGATTTGGTATACAGCAAAAACTCCAGTGTTAAATCAACTCTCCTGGGAGTTTATATGTCTCCAGACTCAAGAGTGTAAAGTGTTAAAATATGAGTGTTAAATTAACACTCAAGAGTGTTAAAGTTAATGAGATAATTACGTGATTGAGGGATGATTGAGGATTATTGAAGACACCTGATGTTAACAAGCAGAATCACTGAAGGAGAAAATCACAAATTGAACGTCACCATTATGGAGATCAGTGTGTGCTTTAGTTGGGCTTTTGACCCTTATATTTTTAACATTAGAATTTGTTTGTCTGTTGTTATTTAGTTGTAACAGCCAGATGAACAAAGGAAAAAAGTGATTTGACGTTGTTGATTATGTTATGATGTAATCATCATATGAACTTGATCACTGAACTTATTAATAATCTTGTGACATAGATACATGTTGTTAATTACAACATCATTGATTATATGTCAAAGATCTAGAATTTTCGATATAATACAAAGGATTTCTTAAAAGTTGTTTTAAAAAAAAAAAAGTCTTTATAGGCACACACAGACATCAAGATTCAATCTATGCATCTCAACAATGGTGACGAGCAGAATATTAAATTAGGAAAAGTAAATTATATAGACAATTCAGATCATAATTTATTCATACCGCAATGCATGATGGGAGCCATTAATGAGTTGTGATTGGTGGCTGCCAGAATGCACTGCAACATGCTTTATTATTGTCACCATTGTTGAGATTCACAGTCTGATTATTGATGTCTGTGTTTCTAAATAAAATTATATTTTTAAGTTTTATTTTTTAGATATTTTTGATTATATTAAAAGCACTGAAAGTTCTGTGCTGTAGAATCACAGAGCAGTTGTAATTAACAAGTTAAAATATCTCAGTAAATTTAGATTTTCAAATCACAACGTGATTATGTCAAAACATAACCAACACCATCCAATCACTTTTTGTCTTTGTTCATCTGGCTGCTATAACTCAATAACAGCAGACAAACAAGATCTCAAGAAAAAAAATAAAAGGGTCAAGAACCCAACTAAAGCAAACACTGATCTAGTATATAATGGTGACGTAAAATTTGTGATTTTCTCCTTCAGTGATTCTGCTTGTTAACATCAGGTGTCTTCAATAATGCTCAATTATCACTCAAGTAATCACTTAATTATCTCATTAACTTTAACACTATTGAGTGTTAATTTAACACTCATATTTTAACACTTTACACTCTTGAGTCTGGAGCCATATAAACTCCCAGGAGAGTTAATTTAACACTGGAGTTTTTGCTGTGTAGCTGAACCAAACCAGACAGGGATGGATGTGCATAAGACAGACTCAATGACGGCTGAGTAGAACTGAATCAGCAGCTCCTGTGGCAAGTTGAACTTCTTCAGCTGGCGAAGGAAGTACAGTCTCTGCTGGGCCTTTTTCACAGTGGAGTCAATGTGATTGTCCCACTTCAGGTCCTGAGAGATGGAAGTGCCCAGGAACCTGAATGACTCCACTGCTTCCACAGTGCTGTTCATGATGGTGAGTGGGGGGAGTGCTGGGCTGTTCCTCCTGAAGTCCATGATCATCTCCACTGTTTTGAGCATGTTCAGCTCAAGGTTGTTATAACTGCACCAGATAGCCAGCTGTTCAACCTCCAGTCTGTAAGCAGACTCGTCACCATTCCGGATGAGACCGATGACAGTGGTGTCATCTGCAAATTTCAGGAGCTTGACAGAGGGGTCTTTAGAAATGCAGTCATTAGTGTACAGGGAGAAGAGCAGTGGGGAGAGAACGCACCCTTGAGGGGCGCCAGTGCTGGTGGTGAGAGTCCTGGATGTGTGTTTCCCCAGTCTCACTCGCTGCTGCCGGTCCGTCAGGAAGCTGGAGATCCACTGACAGATCGAGGATGGTATGGAGAGCTGGGTCAGTTTGGCTGTGAGAAGGTCAGGCATGATGGTATTGAAGGCCGAACTGAAGTCCACAAAGAGGATCCTTGCATAAGTCCCAGGTCTGTTGAGATGTTGCAGGATATAATGCAGTCCCATGTTGACTGCATCATCCACAGACCTGTTTGCTCTGTAAGCAAACTGAAAGGGATCCAGCAGGGGTCCAGTGATGTCCTTCAGGTGGGCCAGCACCAGTCTTTCAAACAACTTCATGACCACAGACGTGAGAGCGACAGGTCTGTAGTCATTAAGTCCAGTGATTTTGTTTTTTTTGGGGACAGGAATGATAGTGGAGCGTTTGAAGCAGCAGGGAACTTCACACTGCTCCAATGATCTATTGAAGATCTGCGTGAAGACCGGGGCCAGTTGGTCAACGCAGGCTTTTAAACAAGCAGATGAGATGCCGTCTGGGCCTGAGGCTTTCCTAGTCTTCTGTTTTTTGAAGACTCTTCTCACGTCCTCCACACAGACCTTAAGCTCAGGTAGGATGGCAGGAGGGGGGAGTAATGGGAGAGCAGGAGGTGATGGTGAATGTGTGAAGTGCAGATCAGACCGGGTGTGTGTTGTGAATGAGGGCTTTTCAAACCTGCAGTAAAATGAATTTAAATTGTCAGCCAGGTGTTGATTGTCCACAGATCGGGGGGATGGTGACTTGTAGTTGGTGATGTTCCTCAGGCCATTCCAGACTGATGATGGGTCGTTGGATGAAAACTGGTTTTTCAGTTTTTCAGAGTAGTTCCTTTTAGCAACTCTGATCTCCTTTGTCAATCTGTTTCTGGCCTGGTTATACAAGATTTTATCCCCACTTCTGTAAGCATCCTCTTTGGCATGACGAAGGTGTTTGAGTTTCCCAGTAAACCATGGTTTATCATTAGTAAATGATAAGAATGTCCTGGTAGGAATGCATGTATTCTCACAGAAACTTATATATGATGTTACAGTATCTGTGAGCTCATCCAGATCGTTGGTAGCAGCTTCAAAAACAGTCCAATCAGTGCAATCAAAGCAGGCCTGTAGATTCTGCTCTGCTTCATTAGTCCATCTTTTTACAGTCCTTATTACAGGTTTAGCTGATTTCAGTTTCTGCCTGTAGGTCGGTATAAGATGAACCAAACAGTGATCAGAGAGCCCCAAAGCTGCTCGTGAAACGGAGTGATACGCATCTTTTATTGTGGTGTAACAGTGGTCCAGTATATTACTGTCTCTGGTGGGACATGTAACGTGCTGACTGTATTTTGGTAGTTCACGGGAAAGATTTGCTTTGTTAAAATCCCCAAGAATGATTAAAAGAGAGTCTGGGTACCTTTGTTCCCTTTCCGCTATTTGTTCAGCCAGCTGTTGTAGCACCGCGCTCACGCACGCGTCTGGAGGGATGTAAACATTCACGAGAATGAAAGAGGAAAATTCCCGAGGCGAGTAGAAGGGTTTACAGTTTATGAAATGTGCCTCTATTTAACACAGAATTTAGTGTGGAAAATAAGGATTTTGGACAATGAGAATTTTTTTCAATCAGGTTTGAGAAATAATTTGCCCTAGATAATTCCACAGCTTCCTGATATTGGGACAAACATGATTGCATAAGCTGATAAGAAATTTGCAGTTTATCTCGTTTCCATCTTCTTTCTGCCCTTCTACAACATTTTCGAATAGATCTGATGTCTTCATTTAACCAAGGTTGCTTTTTTACTTTTTTGTTTGTTTTTACTTTTAATGGAGCAACTTCATCCAACACCTCAGTACATGAAGCATTAAAATTTGTAACCAGACTCTCGACATCCGAACCTTGAGCTACCAAATTTGTGCAACCGGCCGTCAAAGCTACAAACAAATCCTCAAAATTGGAAGCAGTAGCTGAGTTTATGGAGCGCACAAAAGAACTAGGTGGCCGATATACAGAGTCACATGAACTAGGAAAAACACTGTTAAACATAACAGGCCAATGATCAGACAGACCAGTGTCACTTATATAAATGTCATTAATGAGGAAACTAGAGGATAACACAAGGTCAAGTATATGACCTAACTTGTGGGTTGGTCCAGATACTGATTGCTTAAGATTAAAAGAGTCCATTAGCTGTACAAACTCATTTACAAGAGGCTTAGCAGGACAGCACAGATGTATATTAAAATCACCTACAATTAAAAGATTGTCATTTCATGACTATATCAGATAAGAATTCAGAAACATCATTTAAGAAAGCACCTTTAAGGATCGGAGGTCTGTAAATCACAGCAATGAGCAGAGAGCAAGGAGATTCAACTATGCATAGTGTAGCTTCAAAACTGGCAAAACTCTCTACTGGTATTTGCCTACACTTAAAACTATTTTTAAAAATTACAGCAACTCCTCCGCCCTTCTTTGACTTTCTAGGGCAGCTGAAAATACCAAAATTAGTGGGAAGAAGTTCTGAAATGGGGCTCAAATCATTTTCAGTCAGCCAAGTTTCAGTGATAAACATAAAGTCCAATTTGTTTGCTAAACATAAAGTCCAATTTGTTTGCTAAAAAAAAAGTCATTTAATAAAAATGTTTTGTTTACCACTGATCTAGCATTTATCAAAGCTGACTTTGTGAGCACTGTGTATTTTGCTTTTACTTGCACTTTCGCAGGGAGCAAAGACAACTTTAATAGAGAGCGTAGATGTTTGCTGCTTGTGGCCCGTCTGGGTGTTTCCATACGCCGGGTCCCTCTGATAGTCGATCATGTAGTTGGTATCGATCCCGGGGTAGTAATAGTTGTTATCCTAGACGAGCGGGCTCCTCCAAGAAAATAGCGTGGGCGGCGAATTATCCCAGACTCAACGTACGCTGAGTAAACATCAGGCAGCAGGCGAGGTTTAGAGTGGTTGTTCATGAGCAGTAAATCCGAACTTGAATATTTCAAGCACATGATGGCGGCTTGGGACCGATAGACACCGGGAAAACTTTCACTCTTCCAGGTAACAATTTGCCATAAGGCAAATAACAACACCCAGCGCACCGCAAACCAAAGCATAGTTCAGTCACTCACCAAATCAAACATGAGGTTTGGCCCAGAAAGATTGTCCCAAGGTATCAAGTCAGCGTAGCTCCAGAAACTATCCGGGAAATATCAGGAACTATTCGGAACTATCCGACAATGGTTCTTTTGTAGATCCTCTCACAGCAGACACAGCAGTGGAAGTTTAAAAAAATGCCCCAATAAAACTGATTTCCCGAGGCGAGGCTTTGTTTTGTTTAGAAGCAAAAAACCGGAGAGCAGCGGCAGACAAACACGCACAGCGTACACTCAACCGGAAGTAGCGTGGTATAATGCCCTTTTCAAACATTTGAAAATAGTTTGTTATTGGCTGCAATAGCTGTGTCTTTAAAATACATTTACTATGGCAAACAAGCTGAAATAAATTACATGATTATTTGGAAATGGTCACAATCATCATCTAGTGGCCTGATTCACTGATCTCATTTGTTGTCTAATGTCTTTATATGGGTGATGATTTGTATTTTTGATTATGGTATTACTGTGATTTTAACAGATCGAGATCTATCAGAGTTTTCACAACCAGAAAATATGAAGGATTTTAAAAAGTTAATGCTCAGATCATTTTGAACTTCAATATTAGACAGACACACACAGACTTGAACTGGCTGTGTCAATGTCAATGTCAATTTTATTTATATAGCACTATTAATCACCTAGGTTGTCCAATGTGCTGCACAATGAAAACAAAACAAAACAAGGCAATAATATAATTAAAAACAATAAAAACACAATACAATACAACTTCCTCATTGATTATATGCCAATTTAAACAAATGAGTGTTTAGCATAGATTTAAAAACAAACAGTGATGATGCAGAGTGAATACAGAGAGGCAGAGCATTCCACAGTCTGGGGGCAGCTACTGAAAAGGCGCAGTCACCCCTGCATCTCAGCTTCGACTTCGGAACGCATAACAATCTCTGGTTGGATGACCGGAGGTATAGAACTGGACGATATTCAGTTAAGTCTGATAGGTAGGAAAGAGATAGACCGTTTAAAGATTTAAACACCAAAAGAAGAATTTTAAAATTCACTCGATAACACACTGGCAGCCAGTACTAAGAATGTAAAACTGGCGTAATATGGTAATATGGCGTGGTATGAATCTCAACAATGGTGATCAAAAAAGTTCAAATCAATCAAAAAGTTTCATGCTGCAATGCATGTTGGGTTGGTACCCATAGTACAAACAAAAAATTGTGCATGACTCCCAGCATGCACTGCAGCATGAATAAATTATGCAGCTGAATTGTCTGGTTATTTTTTTTTTTCATTTTTACTTTTTGCTTTTATTTTTGCTGTTGGTTTTGTGTTGACTTTAAGTAGTGTGTTTTGTGATGTTCAGATTTAATATCTGTTTTGTTGATTGTCACCATTGTTGAGATTCATTGGCTGATTCTTGATGTCTGTGTGTGTCTAACTGAAGCCATAGCTCAGCTTTTTTTTTTTTTTGTGAATGATGAGTATATAACTGATTGTGCAGGCTCCTTGATCGTTTGCTGTAATTTCACAGTGTAGTAGTATAAAATGAACGAGTTTGTTTGCTCATAAAATCTTTAAGATATTAGGTTAACCTTATTTGGCTTGTTGTCCACTGGAGAGGGGCTCGATGAAGCCGCTTCAACTCGAGCTCTGATATAGTGTTTGTTGTGCTTGTCTAATGTTATGCAGATCTGAACGAACAAATGTTTCGAAGGCGTGGGATAACCATCGACCAAGCATTTTGATGTGGTGATCGGAAAGGCCCCTTTGTGCTGCTGTGGTGGCTGCACCTATTCGGAAAGAATGTGAAGAGAAATGTTTGGTTGGGATGCCGGAACTGTTGAGGATGGATTTGAGGTTCTTTGAAACCAATATCTGGAGGCAGGTAGGTTTTTATAATCGATGAAGAGAGGATCGAGAGAAGAGGTGATTTGGGATTTCCTCTGGTGGAGAAAAGTTTAAGGACTGGTATGGTTGGATAGGGGTTGGCGGTTAACTGAGGAGGGCAAATAGAACGGGCGTGAGCTACGCCACAGAAATTACAGACATAGAGGAAGCGACATCGTTGTCTGTTGCAACCTGTTGAATTAAAGCTGTTGCACACTTGTCTGCCTGAAACTGAGGTAAAAATCTGGTTACGGTCATTCCTTGATTGAGGGACGTATGAAGTGGATTTTTCTTGGAAAGGAGCTGGACGCGTTGGAAGATCTGGGTTGGTTTGGGGACATTCTGAAGTAGAATGAATGATAGACCTGCAGATGGCGCAAGAAAGGCTTCGAACACCTAAGAAGACTCTGTTATATAGTTTGAAGTCCAAGGATCCCCAGTAAGGACACTGGTTCCAGTGGGTGACGCGGGCAAAAGCTTAAGGTATGTATACAAATGACTACCTCCGAAAGAGAGACTGAGCTCTGCTATGATAGAGAGGTGGGGGGATGGCTACCAAAGGCAATCTCTGCTAGGATCCGCTCTTTGAGTTGGTTGGTTTGGGGATGAGAGAAATGTAACTGTGTGCGAGGGTGACGTGACACAAGGGTTATTATAAAGAAGATTAGAGAGTACTGGAGAAGCAGAGGGAAGTGCGGAGGAAAGTGTTTGTGAGTTTGGTTCTTGCCTGGGGAGTGGGGCTGACTGCATGAAGTTTATAGGAGCTGGAGAGGAAGCAGAACTGTTTTTTGCTGCCGCTGTTGTTGGCCGGGTGGAATTGCCAGCGGACACGGAAGTGCGAGCCGCGGCGGCGCCAGCGGCCTTTGGATCGGCGTGTTGAGATTGTGTGGGTTCAGAACGCCGGAACGGGAGAGAAACGGAGGTAGAAGAGGGGCGAGTCTTGCTTTTATAAGCTGTTGAGGTGTTTGATGGAATGCTGGAACTGTAAGAACTGATGAAAATATTGTAGAGTTGAGCTTTTGATGATCTGCGGGAGAAATGGATTCCGGAGCTGGAGAGGACTTGACGTAGTCTGTTGACTGAACATTTTGAAATGGGTGGAATCAGTGTATTAGCAGCGGTGGAATGGAGAGATGAAATCTGAGAAGATGGACGAGGCACGGTTAAAACTGGCGATCTTGAAGGTGGAGGAGAGCATTGCCTTTTGGAACATGGTTTATATGAGCGCTGGATTTCTCGGCCAGGACGCTCATGAAGATGATCCGTATTTGGATCCATAAGATCCGATCTTACGCGGGGTGTGGCTGTCTGTGTCTCGGGAAGGCTTGTCAGTTCGTTGCTGAAGGAAAGAGCTGAATTTCCGGGATGTTGGACATTATTCCGTGCGGCAGGAATGCGTACTGGAACAGCTGATGCTAGGGAGAGGTAAGTGACTGCTTATATACTCAGGCTGTTGATTGAAAGATTAGATTGGCTCACTCCTCCCTAACTTACGTTTAGGAACTTCATTTAAGCTGTATTAAAAAAAAAAACATTTTTGATAAGTGATTAGCAGTGGTGGAAAGTAACTAATTACAAATACTTTCGTTACAGTACTTGAGTAGATTTTTTGATTTTTTCTACTTTCTTGAGTATAATTAAATTGGGGTACTTTTACTCTTAAAGGTGCTCAAAGCGATGTCGGGTGACATCACTTCTTGTTGACATTTAAAGTATTGTCAAACAAAACGAAGGCTAGCTAGACCCTCCCTCCTCCTCATCCGCGCACTAACCCCCCAAACCCTTCTTATCGGTTATTGGCTGGAACAGTTTGTTATGTTTCGTGGTGCGGGTAAGCCCAGTTTGTTTTTGTTGCCGTTTGTGGAGCCTGAGGTGTCTGCAGAGACCGTGTTTTTTTACAGTGTGTTCAGGGGACAGGCAGCTAGCGGATAGTGAGGAGATGTTTGTTGTATGTGACAAAAAATGTTTTGGCCTAAAAAACGCGTGACATCGCTTTGAGCACCTTTAATTGAGTAGAATAAAAAGAAAGTATTCAACTTCGCTACATTTATTTTTCACAAAAAGTACAAAGTACTTTGAAAAAGGTACCGACGGAGCAACAGGGCAAGCTGACATTTGACAGACACTTTTCAAACTACTGCGATGGACCCCTGCGCTTCAGCCAATAACAGACAGATCTGGAGCGCTTCGGCCAATAACAGACAGGTCTGACTCAGGTGCAAAACCAATCAAAAGTTCGGCTGGGGGGCGGGGCACTCGTGTTTTGAATCAGTATCGCTTACGTTTCAATTCAGTGAATATGCTCATATTCTGATCTTAAATTTTAATTATGGCAGCTCCTGAAATGGCTCATCCCATTGATAATACCAGAGCACTGTGCAGTTGAAGTAAATGAAAAACTCGGCTCATAACATGGACGCAGTTATTGCACTGATGGAGTAAGAACAATGTAAGTGTCTAAAATACATCCACACACAGTTCAATTAAATGGTAAATCTCACCCTCTTTAACAACATAGTTAAACGAAATGTACAAAGCAAACTTTGTACAAAGCTGAAAAAACCTCAACAACAGTGAAATAAGATCACAATATTTATCTGTCAATCAGATGAACGTAAAAGTGTAGTTCGTTACTATAGCAACAGTGGGTTCCCAGCACATTTTCGGTAGAACGAAAAAAAAGGAGAATTTAATTTAACATGTTAACCCGTATCCCACTTAAAAAAAAATTTCTACTGGCACTTTTTTATTCATACGGTTGTAAATCTCTCTTTTTTATGGGACCTCTCACTTATTCTTCTTTGCTTTCAATTATGAAATTTAACTTAAAGCTGCAGTCCGTAGCTTTTCCTCTTTGTCGCCATCTCTGTTCGAAATCTGTAATTGCAGTTTTACGCGGAATTATAAACTTTACGTGAGTTGTACATCGGCATGAAACAGCGCGGATGAACACAATGTTTTGAGGAGACTGCGCGTCTGTCAGTCGCCGCGCCGGTGTGGATATTGCCATTCAGAATCACACAATCTACTTTTTGGAAGTACAGTCTGACCAACATAAGAATTTTCACCGGAAAATGTCATCTGAACAAGTAAGTAACATCCACTTTTGTTCTGATCAACTAAGGGGGAAAAAAGCATAACATCTTACGACAGGAAATTTTTCACTTTACCGATCCGATTCAGCTCCAATGCTTGGGAACGGAGAAGGCGGGTTTGGTTTTCTTGGAGTAGAAGTGAATTGCTCCCTCTCATAGCTAGCACAAAATAATTAATATTTACCATAATAGCAAAACGAAAAAAGCCACAACAAAGGAAACTCCGTAACTGTGTGAATTAAGTGAACAAGTGCTACTGCTACACGATTGAACTATTGAAAATTCTGACCTGTCAGAAAGAAAAAAGCCGTCTCTGCGTCCGTTTTGAACCCCTTCAAATCACGGAGTTCAAGCCACCTTTCAAAAGCCCTGCCGATGTTTATCCCTGTTTTCGCGTGGGCCGGTTGCAGTCTCTTTTTACCACTCCGAAGTACAAATTCTTTTGGGTTTTACAACTGGTGAATCTCCAGTTGCACTGGTGATTGTCGTTTGAACCTTTCTGGATCCGCCATAAGTTTAATTATTTAAAGTGCTGTGAGAAAAGGCTACAAATTTCCACCTCCAACATCCTCACACGCAATATGGCCTACTAGCCGAAACACCTTCCTTATGTGTACAGATGTGACGTAATGACGCAAAGACATGCTCGAATTTCCCGCGGAAATCCACCAGAACCACTGGAATTAAAATCATTATTACAAGCTAACCGTTTTGAATCGAGCTAAGGCAAGAATATATTTTTGAACACTGGTTGGTTATGATTTTTATTATTATTATTATTTTGGATAATTTTTAACCCAAAAAAGTTACGGACTGGAGCTTTAAACATTCAAATGATCTTACCTGGACTTTTCAAAATCACAATACATGGAATACAATGAAATTTGTTTCATGTTGTTTCTTAACACAGAGTGAGTATGTATTATTTTATTACATTCTATGATACAAGCTATGTTGATTAGCATTGCTATAAAGGGTTAGTTCACCCAAAATTTAATTTACCCCATGATTTACTCGCCTCAAGTCCTTCTAGGTGTACATGACATTCTTATTTCAGACGAATACAATCACAGTTATATTCAAAAATGTCCTTGCTCTTCCAAGCTTTATAACGGGAGTAAATGGCTGGAAAAAAATTGGAAAAAAACAAATTACTAATTACAAATTGCACGACTCCAGTGGGTTACTAAAGGCCTTCGGAAGTGAAGCCCTGGGTTTTTGTAAGAAACATACCCATATTTATTACTTTATAATCTAAAATAACTTGCTTCCGCCAGACGACCGTACGCATACTACGCAATTCGACTTGCACCACAGGAGTAAAAGTGGAGCGCTTTTATCACGGATGGATGCACTTTTTTGGGCTTCAAATGCTCTCCAGCCATTCACTGCCATTGTAAAGCTTAGAAGAGTCAGGACATTTTTTAATATAACTCTGGATTGCATTCGTCTGAAAGAAGAATGTCATATACACCTAGGATGGCTTGAGGGTTAGTAAATCATGGGCTAATTTTCCTTTTTGGGTGAACTATCCCTTTATACATACATCATTCTTATGAAAATACCTGAGACAGATGAACACAGATATATTATTGCTATCATGTGTTTGTCTTTATGTTTCAGTCAAAACGTCCCTATTTGCATATTATTATAAAAGGTATTTCCTTTATATCGTTTAATACTTCTATGAATCTCACTTGTGGACTTTCTGCGTGAGGGAAGAATCAGTACTGGGCTTCCACACAGCAAAAACTCCAGTGTTAAATTAACTCTCCTGGGAGTTTATATGGCTCCAGACTCAAGAGTGTAAAGTGTTAAAATATGAGTGTTAAATTAACACTCAAGAGTGTTAAAGTTAATGAGATAATTAAGTGATTACTTGAGTGATAATTGAGCATTATTGAAGACACCTGATGTTAACAAGCAGAATCACTGAAGGAGAAAATCACAAATTGTACGTCACCATTATATAGATCAGTGTTTGCTTTAGTTGGGTTCTTGACCCTTTTATTTTTTTTCTTGAGATCTTGTTTGTCTGCTGTTATTGAGTTATAGCAGCCAGATGAACAAAGACAAAATGTGATTGGATGGTGTTGGTTATGTCTTGACATAATCACGTTGTGATTTGAAAATCTAAATTTTCTGAGATAGTTTAGCTTAATTACAACTGCTCTGTGATTCTACAGCATAGGACTTTCAGTGCTTTTAATATAATCAAAAATATCAAAAAAAAAACTTAAAAACATAATTTTATTTAGAAACACAGACATCAATAATCAGACTGTGAATCTCAACAATGGTGACAATAATAAAGCATGTTGCAGTGCATTCTGGCAGCCACCAATCACAACTCATTAATGGCTCCCATCATGCATTGCGGTATGAATAAATTATGATCTGAATTGTCTATATAATTTACTTTTCCTAATTGAATATTCTGCTCGTCACCATTGTTGAGATGCATAGATTGAATCTTGATGTCTGTGTGTGCCTATAAAGACTTTATTTTTTAAAACAACTTTTAAGAAATTCTTTGTATTATATAGAAAATTCTAGATCTTTGACGTATAATCAATGATGTTGTAATTAACAACATGTATCTATGTCACAAGATTATTAATAAGTTCAGTGATCAAGTTCATATGATGATTACATCATAACATAATCAACAACGTCAAATCACTTTTTTCCTTTGTTCATCTGGCTGTTACAACTAAATAACAACAGACAAACAAATTCTAATGTTAAAAATATAAGGGTCAAAAGCCCAACTAAAGCACACACTGATCTCCATAATGGTGACATACAATTTGTGATTTTCTCCTTCAGTGATTCTGCTTGTTAACATCAGGTGTCTTCAATAATCCTCAATCATCCCTCAATTAATCACGTAATTATCTCATTAACTTTAACACTCTTGAGTGTTAATTTAACACTCATATTTTAACACTTTACACTCTTGAGTCTGGAGCCATATAAACTCCCAGGAGAGTTAATTTAACACTGGAGTTTTTGCTGTGCAGTATGAAAGAAACAGATGGCGTGTGCGTTTAGCGCTCACTAAACACACCTCGCGCGTCACACATTTGCAGGCAAGAAACAGTTTTTAGGGCCCGTCCACACGAAGACGTGTTTCGCTGTATACGTATACATTTTTTATCGTATTGGCGTTTCGTCCACACGGATCCGGCGTTTTGGGAGAGTGAAACCGCTATTTTTTGAAACCGGGTCCCAAAGTGGATAAATCTGAAAACGACGCCCTTGCGGTTTCGTGTGTATGGCCAATCCGTATATTTTGTGAAACGATGATGTCATCACCCCACGTGTCGACTAGTCAGACACGCTAAATCAATAGCCATAACAGCAACAACTGTGACTACTTGCTTGAGTTCATGCTTCAGAAGCTACTGAGCCTCTTTTATTTATTTATTTATTTATTATTTAGGCCTACTTTAATGTATTTTTATTTTATTTATTTATTTATATTTCGTTCTTATGCTATGATGCTTGTATTTTGTCTGATTAAGATTTTTCGTATTTTAGAGATGGGCATGTCAAGCAAAAATAATATTCGACGATCGCTGGGAATTATTTGATAATTAGCCTATTCAAAAAAACGCACCTCTGCCCCTCATGCTCACCAGTGACACGGCGTTCGCTCCGACATTAAATTTCTCTGTACTGTTGGCCTATATGTTGTAGCCATTAAAGAAAAGTTAGTTTCATATTTATGTTTTAATGTTATTTTTTCCATTTCATATATGTTGATTAGGCCCTATATGAAAAGTGAACAGCGTGAGTAAGATGCGCAATATCGAGACACATCATTTTGACCACTTCATTAAGTTTTGTTTTGTAGAAAGCCTTTCTTTAAAGTGAATTTCGTTTTGTATAAATTAAATTAAAATGTCTCCTTGCTATATTTGACACATTCATAATGATTAGGCTATTTGCCGGTTCTTTGTGGCAAGCTTTATGCGTCTGCTAACTAATCGACTATCGTGACTCATCCCTATTTTGTACCATTTATAGTTTTTCATATTGTTCAATAAAGTTCTTGGTAAAAAAGAAAGAAAAGGAGCTACTGTGCCTAATATTACTGTATATTATTGTATACAGCGCGCAAGGTTTATGCGCAAGTCTTCTCTGTTTTTAGTGTATCTGTGTCAGAATTCCAGAGCCTCGTACTGGTCTGGCATGTATACTACACCGTTTTCAGTCGGTTTCAGTGGTTTCGTGTGTACGCAGAAATTTCTTGAGACAACGCCGTGTTTACGGAATTTTTTTTTAGAACGAGGAAAAAAAAAAGATCGGATAGGGAACGCACCGGCTTCGTGTGGACGTGGCCTTAGTGAGTATCGAGTGTCCTCTTCGACACTAGGATAGGCGGATAAAGCAGCTTTGGCTTGTCTTTAAAACAGCTCCATAGTAGTTTGTCTGGGAATGCAACGACTTTCGCGACGCATCAGACATCGACAAGCGGCCGTCTCTCCCCAACAATCCATCACGATTTCACTACAAACTTCTCAATGCACAAACGGGTGACGCCCTTTCCCAGGTACGACACACTTCCTTATATTCAATTTTCTTTCCGTGATTAACGTTGATTGACATACTCCACCCATTTGCGCAAACGTGAAAGTGAAAGTAAACAAGCAATTACTGTATGTGACTCGTGGCACACATTCTCTTCATTGCCACAATATCGCTATCATCTCCCCATTTTGGGGAAAAATTGAAAAATAATACGAAAGTACTTTGAACTTTGTAGTACTTGAGTAGTTTTAAAGCAAATACTTATTTATTCTTACTTGAGTCATATTATTTTTCAGTACTTCTACTTGTACTCAAGTAAATTCTTACCTAAGTAGCAATACTTTTACTTACATACAATTTGTTAGTACTCTTTCCACCACTGGTGATTAGACACTGGATTAGATCAGTGATCCAAACATAATGTGATGACATAATATTCAAAACTTAACCAGCAACATCTGATCTAATTTTTGTTGGCTTTGCTTCTGCCACAACAAATGTGTTTTAAAAACACACAGTTACAGAAGCCAAAGAAAAACTAATGATAAAGACAAGAGCCCAACTAAAGCAAACATTGATCTGCAAATGAAACAAAACAACATCTAAATCTCTGTTAATTCTCAATAGGAATTTCTGTAAACGTATGAAAAAAATAAATAAAGTCAATCTGGTTAGTAATAAGTGAAGCTGGTAATGCAATTTTTTTTTTAGAGTTGTTTAATCCTCTGCTGAGATCTTGAGAGATTTAATGTCTTCTGTGGCTGAAGTCAGTTGTAGTTCTTGTGTTTCGCTTTTTTCTTGTTGTTCCTCCTTCAGTGATTCTGCTTGTTAACATCAGGTGTTCATCACTAATGCTCAATCATCAGTTGATTAATCACTGAATTATATCATTATCAACAGTGCTCCAAAAAAAAAAAAACAAAAAAAAAAAAAACAGAGTGAAGCATAATTTAACGGTAATCAATTTTACGGCATAAAACTGTAAAAAAACAGCAATTTACTGGCAACCACAGCTGCCAGTAGATTACCATAAAATCAAGGAAAAACAGAAATATTCTGTAAAACTTAGTCAGATTAACTAAACAAAAGTTAATTTCACTGAAATATTAATAAATATTAGGAAATAGTTCATAGAAAAATAGTTATGCAAAGTCAGTAACTGATAAGGAGAGTAAATAGTAAACTGAAGTGTTTTATGTGTTTTGCACATGATGATACAGGAGAGATCTGTTAGTTTAATGAATGAGTTTTGTGGGTCACCATTGTGCTGGAGAGTAGAGCCTGTGCTTCAGTCAGAGATGTGCAGAGAAACACTGATGTTATTCTGCCTGTTGCTTTATTTAAAAGCAGTAACTGTATAGTTGCTGATGCAGTGACAAGCTTTTTGCTACTTTAGCACATACAGGTGCTGGTCATAGAATTAGAATATCATCAAAAATTTGATTTATTTCAGTAATTCCGTTCAAAAAGTGAAATTTGGATATTATATTCATTCATTACACACAGACTGATATATTTCAAGGGTTCATTCCTTTTAATTTTGATGATTATAACTGACAACTAATGAAAACCCCAAAATCAGTCTCTCAGAAAATTATAATATTATGAAAAGGTTCAATATTGAAGACACCTGGTGCCACACTCTAATCAGCTAATTACCTCAAAACACCTGCAAAGGCCTTTAAATTGTCACTCAGTCTAGTTTTGTAGGCTACACAATCATGGGGAAGACTGCTGACTTGACAGCTGTTCAAAAGACGACCATTGACATCTTGCACAAGGAGGGCAAGACACAAAAGGTCATTGCTAAAGAGGCTGGCTGTTCACAGAGCTCTGTGTCCAAGCACATTAATAGAGAGGCGAAGGGAAGGAAAATATGTGGTAGAAAAAATTTACAAGGAATAGGGATAACCGCACCCTGGAGAGGATTGTGAAACAAAACCCATTCAAAAATGTGGGGGAGATTCACAAATAGTGGACTGCAGCTGGAGTCAGTGCTTCAAGAACCACCACGCACAGACGTATACAAGACATGGGTTTCAGCTGTCGCATTCCTTGTGTCAAGCCACTCTTGAACAAGTCTGGGCTAAAGACAAAAAGGACTGGACTGCTGCTGAGTGGTCCAAAGTTATGTTCTCTGATGAAAGTAAATTTTGCATTTCCTTTGGAAATCAAGGTCCCAGAGTCTGGAGGAAGAGAGGAGAGGCACAGAATCCACATTGCTTGAAGTCCAGTGTAAAGTTTCCACAGTCAGTGATGGTTTGGGGTGCCATGTCATCTGCTGGTGTTGGTCCACTGTGTTTTCTGAGGTCCAAGGTCAACGCAGCCGTCTACCAGGAAGTTTTAGAGCACTTCATGCTTCCTGCTGCTGACCAACTTTATGGAGATGCAGATTTCATTTTCCAACAGGACTTGGCACCTGCACACAGTGCCAAAGCTACCAGTACCTGGTTTAAGGACCATGGTATCCCTGTTCTTAATTGGCCAGCAAACTCACCTGACCTTAACCCTGTAGCAACCTGGGCTCTCATAACCCCTGAGCAGTGCCACAGACTGATCGACTCCATGCCACGCCGCATTGCTGCAGTAATTCAGGCAAAAGGAGCCCAACTAAGTATTGAGTGCTGTACATGCTCATACTTTTCATGTTCATACTTTTCAGTTGGCCAACATTTCTAAAAATCCTTTTTTTGTATTGGTCTTAAGTAATATTGTAATTTTCGGAGATACTAAATTTGGGATTTTCATTAGTTGTCAGTTTTAATCATCACAATTAAATAAAATAAACATTTGAAATGTATCAGTCTGTGTGTGATGAATGAATATAATATCCAAATTTCACTTTTTGAATGGAATTACTGAAATAAATCAACTTTTTGATGATATTCTAATTATATGACCAGCACCTGTACATGTATGTTAATGTTTGCTAAATGCAAACTGCAAAGATTTTAGTTAAAGTCACGTTTTTAATTAATTCACTATTACACATTAGGTGTTTGCAGTTTTAGAGATATTAATTTTCAGTGGATTCTAATGAAGTAAGTTTACTGTACTATCAGTGTAAGTACTAGTTTTTAAACTTGAACTGTTTAAAGCAATCGGTTTCCCAAATGATATGAGTTACTTTCCATGCACAGCAAAATCCCCAGTGTTAAATTAACACTCCTCAGTGTACATTAGGGCTGGGCGATATATCGCATCACATTGTTATGCGCATCTCGTCAGTAAAGCCGGTTCCTTGATTAGTAGTAAATCGCCTTCACCTGCTTTCAGATGGAGCGGCATTTACTACACAGCACAAACTCCAGTGTTAAATTAACACTCAAGAGTGTTGAAGTTAATGAGATAATTAAGTGATTAAATTAGTTATGTTTGAGCATTATTGAAGACACCTGATGTTAACAAGCAGAATCACTGAAGGAGAAAATCTCAAATTGTAAGCCACCGTTATGGCGATAAGTGTTTGCTTTAGTTGGGCTCTTAACCTTTATACATCCACTTAAAATTTGTTTGTCTGCTGTTATTTATTTATAACAGTCAAGTGAACAAAAAAAAAAAATGAGATCTGATAGTGGTGGTTGTCTTCTGGCATAATCATGCTGTGATCTGAAAATGAATCTTATTGAGATAGTTTGGCTTAACTTGTTGGCAACAACTTTTTGATTCTATAGCATATATGAATATAGGTATGTTTCTTATAATCCAAAATATTTAATAAGCATTGTTCTGATCAAAACACTTTCAAATAAATTTATTTAGAAACACAGAGATCAATAATCAGCCTGTGAATCTCAACAGTGGTGACAATAATAATGCATGTTGCAGTGGCTGCCACCAATCACAACTCATTAATGGCTCCCATCATGCATTGCGATATGAATAAATTATGATCTGAATTTTCTATGTAATTTACTTTTCCTAATTGAATATTCTGCTCGTCACCATTGTTGAGATGCATAGACTGAATCTTGACGTCTGTGTGTGCCTATAAGAAAGGTTTTTTTTAGAAACAACTTTCAAGAAATCCTTTTTATTATAGCTAAAATTCTGGATATTTATTCAGAATCACAGTTATGCTGTAACCAACAACATAAATCAAAATCATAAAGTTCAAATGATGATTGTCATAATATAACCAACACCATCAGATCACTTTTTTCTTTGTTCATCTGGCAGTTATAACTCAGATACATCAGCCAAATAAAATCTAAAGTTAATAATATAAGGGTCAAGAGCCCAACTAAAGCAACCAATGATCGCCATAACGGTGGCTTACAATTTGAGTTTTTCTCCTTCAGTGATTCTGCTTGTTAACATCAGGTGTCTTCAATAATGCTCAATCATCACTCAATTAATCACTTAATTATCTCATTAACTTCAACACTCTTGAGTGTGGACTCATATCCCAGGAGTGTTAATTTAACACTGGAGTTTTTGCTGTGTACAAAGAGCCGTAGTTAACTGACAAGCTGAGCCATATCGCATTAATTATCGCTGGCGATACGTCCGCGATATTGATGCGATATGGCTCAGCTTGTCAGTGAACTACGGCTCTTTGTAGTAAATGCCGCTCCATCTGAAAGCAGGTGAAGGCGATTTACTACTAATCAAGGAACCGGCTTTACTGACGAGATGCGCATAACAATATCGTGCGATATATCGCCCAGCCCTAGTGTACATATGTGTCCACACTACAGGGTGTTAAAAATTAACACTGAAGCAGTGTTAAAGTTAATTAGATAATTATGTGATTAATTAAGTGATGATTGGCCATTAGTGGTGACACCTAATGATAATCAGAATCAATGAAGGAAAGAGAAACACAAGAACTACAAATGACTTTGAGCCATTACACATTATTGCACTTAATATTAACTAGTTTGACTTTATTTGTCATACATCTACAAACGTTCTTGAGATTCAACAGAAGTTTAGATGGTAATGTTTTATGGAATTTTTCATAAGTCACCATTATGGTGGGCAGTGTTTGATTTAGTTGGGCTCTTAACCCTATTTGTTTTGCAATGTTGGTTTTCTCTGACTGCTCCAACATTGTGTTTGTAAAGCACATTTGTTACTGCAAGAGAAAACATGACCTGCTCATAATCTGTTTTGATGATGACATTATCATCAGTAGTGACCTGATTCGCTGATGTCATTTGGAGTTTAAATCTTTGACTATATGCTTGATGTCTCATTTAGGTATTGGTGATTATAGCCCAAGCTCTGAGAATCTACTGTTTGAGATCCAACAGAAATGTGAACAATTTTGAATATATTTTGTGCACAGAAGCTTTTGTGCTTAGACACACATACATCAAGAATCAGCATATGAATCTCAACAATGGTGACAATAAACAAACTGGCAATAAACAGATCAACTCTGAACATCACAAAACAAGCTACTTAGTCATAACAAAACAATAGCTAAATAAAAGCAAACAGAAAAAAAAAATCAAATTACAGGAAAATTCAGCTGCATAATTTATTCATGATGCAATGCATGATGTGAGCCATGGATGTGTTTTGATTGGTGGATCCCATCATGAACTGCAACATAAAGCATTTGTGTGATTGTCACCATTGTTGAGATTCATATGTAGATTCTTAATGTTTGTGTGTGATTTTAAAACCTTCAGATTATTAAAGCACTACTGGAATTAGCTAATGTAATGCAAAATTAAGTTTGTATAATCATTTTATTATGATGGTGAGATCAATGAATCAAGACAGTACAGGATTGAAATTTAATTGACACATAACTATCATGACCTGGGCTGCATTTCCCGTACACATCTTCAGCCTAACTTGATCGTAGAACTTTAAAAATAAATGTTCTGTATGATCAAAATAGGGTTACAAGGCTTTCGGGAAACACAGCCCAAGTTACAGTTTTTCGTGCCAGAACAAATGTGCTTTATAAACACAGAGTTGGAACAGCCAGAGAAAAACTTATATTAAAAAGTAAAGGGTCAAGAGCCCAACTAATGTAAACACTGATCACCATAATGGTTATACGAAAAGAAACATTCTATAAAACATCACCATCTAAACTTCTGTTAAATCTAAATAAGACTGTGTGTAGATGTATGACAGAAATAAAGTCAAACTGGTAATAATATGTGCAATAATGTGTAATGGTTCGAAGTCAGTTCTCTTCCCTTCAATGATTCTGCTTATTAACATCAGGTATCTTCAATAATGCTCAATCATCACTTAATTAATCACATAATTATCTCATTAACTTCAACACTGCTTCAGTGTTCATTTTAACACCCTGTAGTGTGTACACATATGTACACTGAGGAGTGTTAATTTAACACTGGGGATTTTGCCGTGTGGTATTTTTACAGTAGCATACTGTGAAAAAGCAGAGCTGCATATAAACGGTAGAGGGCTGTAAAATAACAAGTGTGTTAAATAACTGTAACAAAATGTACAGTGTGTGTGGTGCTCAGGGAGAATTAGTTAATGAGGCCCTTCTAAAATATTTTTTTTTAACATAAAGTGCTTATTTTTTAAGTAACAAAATGTCAATCTTCATCTTTATAGTAGAATATATAATATAATCTTCATATTTATAACGCACTGTCACCATAAAAACTGCTTTGTGTGGTGGTGACAGGAACAAACTATTTAATCTTTATTTTTATTTGATTATTTTATTAGTTCATGATGTCTCACTGAATTCACAATTTTCTTATTCAGTCATTCATTCACACACACTACAAAGTACCATAGACACACATCTCACCAAATCACTAACATCGTGATGATCACTGCAGCTCCACAAACCCCTCCAATGGATATGTATATCACCAGACGTCCTGCAACTGAGACATAAGAGTAAAATATCTGAAATGATTCATTTGAATCACTTTAGAAAGAGTAATATAAGTATATGAGCTGCTTTACCCTTAACAGTGACAGTTACAGCGTCTGATCTCTGAGATCCATGTTGATTGTGAGCCTGACAGTAGAAGCGTCCACTCTGCAGTGCACTAAAACTCTGTCCAGATCCAACAGCTGAGGTTTCATTCTCCTTAAACCAGCTGAAGTTCAGAGCAGGAGGGTTTGAGTCACTGATGCACTTCAGAGTCACTGAATCTCCCTCCACTATTACACCAGATCCACGCATCAACACTGAGACGCCCCTGGGTGGGTCTAAAACAGAGAAACATTGATATCATTAACAATCATATTAAACTTGAAATTACAGATGTTTAGAGGATCTAATGTCACAGCTACTGAACCATCATTAACTCACACATGACGTTTAAAGTCACAGCATCAGAGTATTTCTCTCCATGTTCATTGATGGACTTGCACTTGTATTCTCCACTGTCATCAGAGCTGATCTTTGAGATGCTGTAGATTCTTCCAGATCCTACAATCATTCCTCCTTTCAACCAGCTGATTTCTGCAGGAGGGTTTGAGTCACTGATGCAGTTCAGAGTCACTGAATCTCCCTCCACTATTACACCAGATGGACTGATGGACACTGAGATGCTCCTGGGTGCATCTAAAACAGAAAACAAAACTATATATAATCTTTTTTTTCTGTTTTGTTTTTTTCTGGCTGTGTTGTCCCCAAAGCATTGTTGTCACGGTTCTTGAATTCACTGTTTCTTCCTCGTCTTGTGTGATTGTGCGTGTGTTCCCTGATGGTGAACGTGATTTCACCAAGTACCACATGTTCCTGGATCAACATCGTTGTTGATCCTGGATCAACTTTTCAATTAACCAATCAGATTTGAGGGACAAGTTTACAGTTTATGTCAAGTTTAGGCTTAGAACCAAGGTGAAGTACTTAAACATCAGTGTCATTCACCTATCATTACCCTCTGATTTTAGGGAAAAGTTATGGGTAGGGTTAGGTTTAGGGGTAGGGATTGGGTAAGGACTACATTTTGAGACAGGAATGTTGATCCAGGATCAACAAAATATGTTGATCCAGGACCATGTCTTACTTGCCAAAATCACGGTGACCTTCTCGGATCATCGCTTAATCATCAGCGCCAGCTGATTCTTATCAACAAACCTTTATATGCTCAGTGACTGGTGTCTTGTGTTGTCAGATTGTTGTGGAGTCTACCGGTGTCGTGTCCTGTTCATGAAAGTGTAACGGGACTGTAAGTCTCGCCTCGTAGGGGAAAATTAAAACATTACCCTGGAAGACTTAAAAGCATAAGGATCTTAGTCCCTGCTCTAGTGCTTTGAGCCTCAATATGCACGTAATGTGTATATGTGTTTCCTTACACTATTTCACAATATCCTACAGGAATAGGTAGTGTAGGCTTCAGGTGAGTATGTCACTACGGCGGCTTCCTGAAGTGCATGTGGTGAAAAAATAAAGTTAAATTCACATCCCCACCCACCTAATCCTAATAATGTAAGTGAGACGCCTCTACCCAAAGATAAGTTCAAAAATAACTGCCAAATATCTTAATTTAAACAATTAGAAATTTATTCCCTCCCTTAGTAAATTATATTTCTTCTGGAAGGATCTGTTTCAATATAATGAAATGACACAAAAAGTAACAAAAATAAATTAATAAAAATAACAGTTTAGAGATTTCTTGTTTCTTGAAAGACCTTAAAATAGTTAACACTCTCAAACAAACCTCTTTTAAGACCTTAAAAGTGTTTCCCAAAAAATTATGTCAGTACTAGGGCACAAACTTATCCACAACCAAAACGGGATGTTGATAACTCATTCCAAATAACTCATTCTGGATAACCTTGAATCTGCTTAAACGATTCCTATGAAACAATTTATGATTCAATTTCCATTTGACTCACAAACACAGTTCACATTTACAGTTGAAACCCAGTTCATTCACACTCAGTTCGGTTCGCTCCATATCAGTGAAATGTTTGTGTATGTGTGTGTGTGTCGAACTGTTGTACCAGTTTGTGGCAACGACAACTTTGATGCGATGACTTGTGATGATGTGAGATGACTTAATAACTGTTGAGACAGGACAGTGAAATGTCGTATGGATGGCAGGGTAATAAACGAAAAAACTCAAGAAAAGTTTCAGCACGGCCCCGGAAAACTCAGGAGCTTTCCGGAACAAAATGCAGCTCAGCTCGCACGACGTAAAGGTCTGAATCACGTTTTTTTAAATGTCTTTCAAAAACAAATCTTGATCATGAACGATCGTTATAGTCCAAAAAAATCACTCCTTCAAAACCGATCGTTCAGTTCACATACGCATTCTCGCGCACTAACAAGTGCACTTAAACAATTCGCAGAAAGAAATCAATGTCTCTCGCTCAGACTCAGTTCATGACCGACTCCAAAAAAAAAAACAGTAATGCTCTCAAAAATGCTTTCGGTCAAAACAACGCCAAAACACTAGCCTGGGAAAACCCAGACAACTTCCGGCAAATTTAGATTTGCTCTGAAAGTTAGTCTGGCAAAGAGCTCATTCAAGCCCATTTCCAATCCGTCGAAATCGAGGCACCAATCAGAAACGTTGGGGCGGGCTTTACACGATGACGACAGCGCTGGGATTTTGAAGCAGATTTTGTAGCCTACATTACAAAGATGGATGCCGCCGTCGAACATCACTCGTTCGAATCAGCTATCGCGTCTGTTTTAAGCGATTTGAACGTTTCCTTTTTGTTTAAAACCGAGCAAAGAACAACACTCGGAGATGTTTCTCCGCCGCTCTGCATACGTCATCTTCTTCATCGCTCTGATTGGTTTTAGGTCTATCCGCGACGTCCGTTGGTGACGCCCCTCTGGAAATGATTTGACTATGACGGTTTGCCAGACCCTAACTAAGTTACAACTGAGAATGGTCTGGTTTTAACCAGGCTACCAAAACACAACAGTGCTCCGAATGAAACTCACGGCTCCAGCAACTCTCTCTCTCTCTCTCTCTCTCTCTCTCTTTCTCTCTCTCTCGTGCTCTCAGCCAGTCTCCAACACCGTTCTCTGTCCGATGACGCCATAAACCGAACTGCTGCTTTAACAGCGTCTCCAGTTTCACACAACAATGTTGAAGCACACTAAACTCACAAAACTTAATCTGACCGTGTACCACTGTCTTACATTACAGCTTCAGCGGAAAAAATGTCGACTACTTGTACAACAATCATGGCGTCTCTGCCTCGTTACTGTCTATGCTCGTAACACTGTTCACTCTTCTATGGGGTGAGAATTGTTCCATTATTCCAAATAAATAGATAGATCCACTAATAAATGTAAAGAGATCCACAAAAATATATCAAATTCACAAATAAATAGATTACGATCCACATTTAAATGTAAAGAGTTTCACAAAAAATTATAAAACTCACAAATAAATAAAATGAGATTTGCAAATAAAAATATTTACAAATGTGTTTTATGCCACAAACACAACTCTGCCTGGCATTTATTTGTGAACCGCTTTCTGTGCATTTGTAAATCCCCTCACGCATTTGTGATATGGAGCACCAGGAGTGCCACTTAAAGGTAACTAAACACTAAAACAACTTTTTTTAGTTAATTATTTGTAAGAATGGAGCTTCATAAATGCTGTTCATTGATTCGAGTAAATTTTTTGACATTTGGGTATAAAGTGTTTTAATTTTCAAATATATGGTGTAAAAACGTCTGAGTGCTGCCCTCTTCAGGTTAAACGGAAAGCTCCTGCAGTAGGGGTACTCTCTGACGTAGAATACTCTCTGACGTCACTCTGTCACGCCCTTGGTGCGAGCCCTTGGCAGCCCCTGGTATAAAAGCATCTGGTTCCGTCAAAACTACTGTAGCGAATCAGGAGTTGGAATTACGATCAGGATAGATATATATTAGCATCTAGTTAGCATAACATTTATATTTAGATTATTTCGTGTAGCCTAGGTAGTTAATCTCGCCTATCGCTCCAGTGTGCAACCTGCATTTTACGTGGGATTGGTTCTCCAACGCAGTGGAGGTGGAAATGGGCTTCTCCACACAGCTCGCGCTGCCAAACGCTGCTCTTCCTGCATGGACTCCACCACCGCAGCGGCGTCATGATGTGAGTGAGCATATATTTTTAATCACAATTTATGTTCCTTCTTATTAGGCTAAAGTTAATTCTCTGGTGTCGACAAACGCGCCGGCGCGATTTGCTGATAATGAAGGTAATAGTAATAATAATCCTGGAAAAAATTACCTCAAAATGACTGAATATAAGAATAATCGGATGCCGATCGCGATGCGGGAGTTAAGACCGCAGTTTGAGCTGGTGTCCACAGACAATTCACCCTCCTCCACTTCAGGTGAAGGTGGGGGAGAAAAGTTATCGACCTCAAATGACCGCTCTGTTGCAAAGCTACTTGCGTCACTCCATTTTAGCTAGTTTGACAGCAGCTGTCACTTTTAAATGGACAAATTAAATAGACACATTTAAAATTGTTTATTTAATTCATGTTTTTAAACATAGATTAATAAAACAATAAAAAGTACTTTAATAAATAATTTTAAAGGCACATGTTAAATTGCTTTTTTTTAAAGCATTTGGCAAACCATTTCTTTGTCGGTTTGCCAAATGCTTTTCTTTGTCGGTTTGCCAAATGCTTTTCTTTATCCATTTGTCAATCGAGTTAAAAAATGCCATTGGACAGTACACACGTGGGAGCAACCAATCACCTTTCGCCTGTCTCCCACTTGTAAATGTAACACGCACTGTCATTGGACAGTTAGAGAGACCATACGTCATTAGCGGGAGTTTGAAGCAAATATTGTGCTGCGTCCCAATTCACATACTATCCGTCCTAAATAGTATTCGAAAATAGAATTAGTACGTCCCAAATGGTAGTATGTTGAAATGAGTGTTCCAAAGAGACCCGGATGGTCTACTATATCCGGTCAGAATCCGAAGTGCAGATCGATGCGCACTCTAACGGCAGATATTGCCCACAACCCATCGCGCGTTGGACGAGGATTCGGTTAGAACTACAAAGACGAGTGAAAAGTGTTAAAAAAAAACTACAGACATGGAGGACGCGCGAGTCCGGCGGTTATGTAGAGGTTTAGTAAAGGGGTTTGAGTGATTAATTATCAGTATCTAACCTAACAAAAATGTATTTATTCAATGTTGTCTACATTTTATTGCATCTGCAGCAGCATTGTGAACTTTTGTAAAGATACGTTTAGCCATTAACTTTTAAATGCATCATTACATTCAAATTGCAAACAGATGAGGAGAGTCTCCGCATGAAAGACCCGCAACTGGCAGGTGAACGTGCAACAACATTTCTCTCCGAAACGGTAAGAAATTATATTAGATTGAATGGAGGATTTTAACTGTGACGAGATGATTGACAGGGCAGTTTACGGTGACAGGATGCACGCGATAGAGCTGTCCGTAAAAGATGACGAAGTAGTATGTCCCAAAGCTTGCCTACTATTTTGCTACACACTCAAAAGTATGTACTTTTTCTTCACAAAAAGAGTACATACTTTTAGGGCGTAGTATAAGTAGGCGAATTGGGACGCAGCATAGGTCTCTGCAGGACAGTAATAGGAGTTACCAGATCAGTGGGCGAGGCCATAAACAGAGGGGCGTTTTGGACCGCGTAACCTGATTTGCCCATGTCACAGTGAGGGTTGGTTTAGGGGCGGGGTCAGGTGAAAGGCATCATTTTCATTGCATGATTTATAAACACCCACTAGTTTGCAAACACCCACAAATTGAGAAACACTCAGTTTTTGCAACGTCTTCCCTCAACTGTGAATCTCTTCTATATATAAAATGATAATCGAGAGGAGAATTTCTTCCGCAGAAATCAGCTAAAGACAACAAATCATCCGCAATCCCTCTGAAAACACATTCAGATTCAACTGCCATTTTTGCGTCGCTCGCCTCGAACCCGTCTTCAAATGAGTATGGGGTCTCTGCAGAACAAAACTGAGTGTTTCTCAATTTGTGGGTGTTTGCAAACTGGTGGGTGTTTATAAATCATGCAATGAAAATGATTCCTTTCACCTGACCCCGCCCCTAAACCAACCCTGACTGTGACATGGGCAAATCAGGTAACGCGGTCGAAAACGCCCCTCTGTTTATGGCCTCGCCCACTGATCTGGTAACTCCTATTACTGTCCTACAGAGACCTATATTTGCTTTAAACTCCCGCTAATGACGTATGGTCTCTCTAACTGTCCAATGACAGTGCGTGTTACATTTACAAGTGGGAGACAGGCGAAAGGTGATTGGTTGCTCCCACGTGTGTACTGTCCAATGGCATTTTTTAACTCGATTGACAAATGGATAAAGAAAAGCTTTTGGCAAACCGACAAAGAAAAGCATTTGGCAAATAGATAGAGAAATGGTTTTCCAAATGCTTTAAAAAAAAGCGATTTAACATGTGCCTTTAAAATGATTTATTAAAGTACTTTTTATTGTTTTATTAATCTACGTTTAAAAACATGAATTAAATAAACAATTTTAAATGTGTCTATTTATTTCTACATTTAAAATGTTTTTATTTATTTATTGTTTTATGGTTTTATTGCAATACATTTAAAAACACAAATTAAATAAACAACTTTAAAAATGTCTATTAATTTGTCCATTTAAAAGTGATTTATTTATATACATTTTTATGTTTGAATTATTAAATTGATATATTGAATCTTCATTTTATTTTTAAGTGGCACTCCTGGTCCTCCATATTGTGAATCGGGTCCTGTGCATTTGTAAATCCCCTCACGCATTTGTGGATTTTTAAACACTTCTAGCGTCGACGTATGTGCAGACAAATCCACAAATAAGTGACTCCACCCACCGTTTACTCAAGCCAATCAGATAACGGCCACATTGAGTTGACCAATCGTAGCACGTTCTGGCTACAACCAATCACGTTAGGCTTTACACTCGGCGAG
Organism: Gila orcuttii; assembly: GCA_026230005.1. Lineage (NCBI taxonomy): Eukaryota > Metazoa > Chordata > Actinopteri > Cypriniformes > Leuciscidae > Gila > Gila orcuttii. The sequence goes on along the minus strand of JAPDVR010000002.1, from coordinate 6,244,821 downwards.
AACTGGATCAGATTAATTTAGCATATATTTGCACCTTTGAAAGCTTCATTCAAATTAGCTGTTTGTGTGGTTAAAAAAAAACAGTTTCCAAAAGTTTGTTAGCGTTTAAGGCTTCTTTATATTTATTATTCTTTATTATTAACTCAGGATTACACACAAATTATGATCATCACAGATCCCGAGCATCATAACACCCTTTCCACCGGACTCAAGCGGCGCGTCAAAAGCTAATAGCCGATTATCTTCCCTGCCGTAGCAGTTTCAAATCATGTAAAACTAACATGTTTGCAATGTTAACACATTTTGCCCATGACGTCTGTTTTCTTACCTGAAGATATATGACGTATAATCTTCTTTATTGACTATGCTGGCTACATGGAAATTCATCATTCGTGATAGTGTCTACTGGACGCGGCGCAGCGCGACACGATGATTCGTTGATAGTAAACTTCTTCTTCTGAAGTATCGGGTAGTATCTGCTACACACAACTACGGAGGACACATCATCTGCACATTTGCTTTGTCCAATGTAGAAAGCCTCGCACGGGGTAGACACGATGTAATAAATTACAAAACGGATGATTTTGTCTTTTAAAGCACAATCGTTGTGACAAATAGCTAGCTATAGGACATAAATATTATGTAGAATACAAAATATCAGCCCAAATGACCATCATTGAAGATGTACCAGTGTGTACTGGGGTTTTGAGTGGATAATGCAATGCTGAAAAAATACATATTTGCATTTATTTTGGATGCTGAAAGTAACTTTTACAATACAATATAAGTCTGATTCATATGAAATATTATTTGTGTGATCAAGTGTTTTAACAGATAAATTCAAATCGCTTGTCTGCTGGCATTTCACTTTTAAATGCATGATAAAAATTGAAACATTAGATCCACGGACCTGCTATTTAAAACTTGAATGAAGAAGTGGGAAAAGCTGTTGTGACAGTAATTTCCCCAATATTACACAAACTCGTGTATTTATCACGAGGCTGAATCCAGTTATTCATTAGTCAGCAACGCATTGATGCTTTTCTGTTTTATCATGAATAACGTGACGCTTCCATAACGCGTTGTTCCCATAACATAAGCGCTGTTTCTCTGGCATTTTCAAAGGCTCATAAAAATGTGTCTTGGCTTGATACACAGTCTAATGGTCTAACTCTAACGAAATCCAAATTTTAAACATATTTTACTGAAGCAATATTATGGCCTTAGCCTTACACTTCCTCTTTGAGCCAATGCAGATGAACGAGCAAAGTTATTTCAGGGCAAGACCGCTCTGATTGTAAAGCCTAACGTGATTGGTTGTAGCGAGAATGTGCTACGATTGGTCAGCTCAATGTGGCCGTTATCTGATTGGCTTGAGTAAACGGTGGGTGGAGTCACTTTCGACGCTAGAAATCTTTAAAAATCCACAAATGCGTGAGGGGATTTACAAATGCACAGGAACCGATTCACAAATGCGTGAGAGGATTTACAAATGTACAGAAAGCTGTTCACAAATAAATGCCAGGCAGAGTTGTGTTTGTGGCTTAAAACAAATTCATAAATATATTTTTTTATTTGCAAATCTAATTTTATTTATTTGTGAGTTTTATAATTTTTTGTGAAACTCTTTACATTTATTTGTGGATCTTAATCTATTTATTCGTGAATTTGATATATTTTTGTGGATCTCTTTACATTTATTTGTGGATCATAATCTATTTATTTGGAATAAAGGAACAATTCTCACCCCATACTCTTCTTCTTCCCAGACCTCTTTGCCTCCCGCGAACAAAAACCTGTCAAAATAAAAGTCCCCATAGAGAAAAATACCTCCGTTACAAAAGCTTTAGCATAAAGTTCTAGGAAGACTTAATTGCTACGTCACTTATTACCTTCACATCTATCCAATCACGTCTGTATACTCGCTGTATAAAAGATTGGTACTTACACACGTTTGAGTTCGCAGATGCTGCCGCGACAACAACCTCCATCCTCCCCCCCACCACCAGGATGGTCCTGTCCACACCTCCTTCATCTTCAGGCAGGAAATGCAGATCCGCTACACTCGGATTATGAACTACGGACGGGGCCTACGCCAAATAACTTTATAAATAAATGCTTGCTGGGCTGTCAATAAATGAATGCTTTGTTACATCATTATATCTCCCGAGTCTTTCTGGTAAAACTGTGTTGTCTGGCGATCTGGCGATTTTTACTCTCTGAGTTCGGCGATTCCCGCCTGGATTACTTCTCATCTCTTGTTCTCAGCGGACCAGTTTCCTGTCTCTCATCCATGACCACCGGGTTGCCCATCGACGTCCCTGCTCCACTCTTCAGCCATCGTGTTTTGTATGTGTGTTTCTGACCTGACCTTCTTGAGTATTCTCAAATAAACCATTTTTACTTGTATCTTGCATCCTCCCTTGTTTTGTGACAATTGTAAGCCTAGGTAGATTGTATAAATCACTGGTACCAATGGTCTCTACGATCGACTTAAGGCCTGTTAAATCCAACATAAATCTTATGCATGAAAATTCAGTCTGATTTTGCATGCAATATTCTTTTAAGACTGATGTTGAATAAAAAGGCAGATGGGCTGAATGAAATGCAAATTCAATCACTGACTATAGGTGGTGCTTACAGAAATGAAGAAATAAGAAATAAATCTGTTACTCTGGTACCAAAAGCACAAACTTTTGTCTTAGTGTGAGCAAGAACAGATCTTCAGACTCACAATGCTTCAGGGAAACACAGCCCTATTTATACTACAGTTACTGAACCATCATTAACTCACACATGACATTTAAAGTCACAGCATCAGAGTATTTCTCTCCATGTTCATAAATGGACTTGCACTTGTATTCTCCACTGTCATCAGAGCTGATCTTTGAGATGTTGTAGATTCTTCCGGATCCTACAATCGTTCCTCCTTTAAACCAGCTGATTTCTGCAGGAGGGTTTGAGTCACTGATGCAGTTCAGAGTCACTGAATCTCCCTCCACTATTACACCAGATGGACTGATGGACACTGAGACGCTCTTTGGAGGATCTAAAAAGGACAAAAATTAAAACTTTAAATCATCTAGTTCAAACACGATCTCCTAATTTTAAAAAGAACACATTAATTTATACTCACACATGACATTGATCTGAACATCAGGAGAGATGTGAGTGTGTCCGTCTACAGCACAGCTATATCTGCCTGAATCCTCTCTTCTGACTGACTGCAGCAGGAGTTCATTGTTTCTGTCTCTTCTCTCAGTTAATGGCTGTGAGTTTCTGTACCAGACGAATGTTGCTCTGTCAGTCAGAGCGCAGCTGCTTTTACATGTCAGACTGACTGAATCTCCCTCTGTCACTCTCTCAGGAGACTCCACCTGAAGATCTGAACACAACACACACATTATATCTAGTGCTGCTGTCATACACTGATTATTATTCAACATAATGCACAGAAGAAGAGATAAACCTCATCAAAGTCACCTGTGACATTAAGAGTCACTCCTGGTTTACCAATCCATTTTCCACCAGGTTTATCAGTGATGAATCTGAAATAGTACATGTGTGAATCCTTCAGTGTCACATGACTCAGTCTGATGGTGCAGTTCTGCTGTTTATCTCCCAGATACTGAAGCCTCTGACTGTATTCAGTGTCATTAGACAGATCTGGAGGATCTACACTACTTTTATGAGTCCAGAACACTTTCTCGATCTTATATCCAGTAGGGTATTTATAAGTGCATCTCATTATCACTGTTGAGTTCTTTAGTGCACAGATGTGTGAAGGACTGTAACTCACACTCCAATCATCACTACAAACCCCTGAAACACAGAATTGATCCTGAACAATTTAACAGCAGCTTGTGCATAGAAAATGCAGAATCCAATTTATCATGAGTGTTTCTGAAGTGTTGCATTGACTAACCGTGAATCATGAGAAGGACGATCAGAGGAAGAGGAAGAGCCATTCTGAGTGATGTCACTATCAACACCTACAACAAATGTACATTCGCTTATTTTTTAACTTAAAGTCTTGTCGTTTTGGTCTCATTGTTACACATTAAGATTTTCATATTCTCATTGCATTAAATGTTTCATCAAATATATTATATATGTGTCGGGGGGTTCAGTGAAGCCTACAGTGGGATAGATCTGCCTTGTCAAAATACCCACACTTGCAGTCTTTGCACTTGACCACTTGTCTACTTGCATGACGTATTTCCTCTATTTGGCCCAAGTGTTTACAGAGCTTTTATTTATTATACTTTTAATACTTTGCATTTTAAAATACACTTCTACATGTCTGTTCATTAGTCGCTATGTAACTAACAGAAGACACAAATTTAAAATTGTGGTGCTTCTAATTAAGTGATAAAAACAGTTGCAAATGTTGTACAAAATAGGCCTACACATATCATACTCATCTTTGCAGCAATAAAATGTGCAACACTTTGTTTATACTACCAAATTATATGCATCTAATTACTTTAAATTACAGTGGAATGTTTTCCTCGACATCTCGCGATTTCAGGGCACATGAGTTCCCGAACATAATGCATGATGGGATGCGCTTAGCCTTAAATACCACTCTGAAGTGGTTTTCGAGGTAGGGTGGGTTTAGTGTGCATTAAGGGCACTGCCCTTTGGCATTTTTAAGACATGGGACAGTATTACGCATTTACTTTCTGTCGTGTGCACGCGCTCTCAATTGGCCAAGAGCAGAAGTTTGGGTATTTGGACAAGGCAAGAGACTGGAGACGAGCGGTGAGTAAGTAGGTCAAGTGCATAATGATAAACATCTGTGTCTTGCTACAGTAATTGAGAGACTGGATAAAAGCCACTGTAAAACTGGGAGATTCTGAGAGGATTTGTGCACTGTGTCTGTTCCAAGCCCATAGCAGACTTTATGCTATTTTGCAAAGATGGGGGACACATGACTTGACTCAAGTCTGACTCGAGTCGCAAATTTAAGGACTTGGGACTTGCTTGACTAAATTAAGAAAATGACTTGACTTTGACTTGAGATCCAATGACTCTAAACTTGACTTGACTTGAACTGTATGACTCGAGAATGACTTTATATAAATGTTTATATAAATCATAGCAACATCAATTGATGAACAAAATTAAAGCAATGTAACCATTTACGTCAGTCATCAGATTCTGTGCGATTGCGTGACACTGCACAAGCCCAGAAAAAACATACATCGCAGTGAGCGCGCTAAATACAAAAACAACTCCTAGCATTGTTTCTTTTTTGGATATAAACACTAGAAATTGACCATATTCATACAAGAAGATTTGCTGTACGCATAATAACTGGCAAGGGATATCGGACACGACCATCACAACCTCGAACTTCATTCACCACGTCTAAAAGTAAGCTATGGCTTGTTTAACCTGTTTGTTATAGTTAATTTGACTAACGTTGAATCTAGAGAGAATAGTGGTCAAAACAGCATCCCTCTTTATACAAAATTATGTTTTCAAATGTAGCTTAAGACTGTCAATAGAATCGAATGATAATTAAAGATGGCATATGTTTTGTATAACGTACATACATTCACACAAACATTTGCCACAGTTTCTTTCAAATCATGCTTTAAAGCCAAATATGTCACTCTTTCCAATGACGAAAAACAACATAGAAAACTGTTAATGATGTTTTGTCGTATTTTATGTTTCTCTTGAAGCAGGGTCAGATGTTAGGCCTGTTGGGGGGCAAAATGGGTCCGTGTAACGCTTTGCAGTTCTTTGTTCAATTTGCACCATCAAAATTAACCAAATGAAAAATTGGCTTCGAACTTTCATTTTCCATTTTTTGGAATAATTCTGCAATTCTACAAGCTTGGGTTCTTGAGTCCGAGTCTGGTTTTTGAACAAACATAAAAAAACGACTCATTGCTCTGATTGTCCATTTCTCTGTGTTTTGCTCGCGGTTGGACCGTACCAGTTCCGCCGGGGATGGAGCGGGGGGTGCACGTGGATGCATTTACCCAGAGCACTGTAGCGTTATGTAGCTATATGGCACGTCTGAGTCTGACCATGAAATAATTTATCGCCAGTGGCAACGTGCTGAGATAGCTTTCAGACACGACATTCTTCTCTTCTTTATAGCTCTTTTGAGGCAGTTTCTATCGTGTAATTTTAATAACAACTGTCAAGAGCGTATTTTATTGTTGTAACACTAGAGGGGGTGTTAATGCGCGAGAGCGAATCTCTTCGCAGGCGAATTCACTCTCACACGAATCTCGGGGCGCGCTTTTTATTGCGAGTGCACGATCAATCTTGGTCCTTTTGACTCAATCTCAATACTTTTTATAGAATTATCTTATCTCTTTTATAATGTGTTCATAAGTTGTCGACAAACAGAATAAGACATCACCGATTAAATAAAATAAGGATTTATTATATAAGTCATCATTAGTATATAGGCCTATATATAGGCTAATTATTGTTTTAGGTATTTATATATAGGCCTACTGTATAGGGTGAATTCAGGGTTTTCCAAGTCACTCCAAGACACATTTCTAGAGAGAGAGAGATACAGTATGATGTCAGATAATAATAAAATGCTAGACAATAATGATGTTGTCTATATAAACTGGTCTCAATTGCAGCTGTGGTTGTAAAATGGGTACTTGTAAAATTTAAGGCTATACAAATACAGACAGATCAAAAGATCCAATTGCAGGAACCACAGGAATTTCAAAAGCCATGCAATCCAGGGGTTCCTGAGGGACACAACCCTGCTCCAACACTGTTTTCAAATAATATTCTGATTTATAGCTGAAGCAGGTGAGTTATAGGATTAACATGGGTAGTAGAAATAAACCATGACAGAGTAGTGATACTGTGGTTCAGCATCATCATTAAAAACAATATCTGCTCAGAAATCGCTTAGAAAAGATTTGAGAAATGAAATATTTATGCTTTTGAAGGACAGTCAGATTCACATAAAGGGATTTCTGGAAATGAAGCTGCTGATTAGGTAGCAAAGAAGGGTTTCACTTAGTTCCTGGAGGGCCACTGTCCTGCAGTGACATGACATATAGCAAAGTATGGTGTCCCATAATGCATAATAATAGCCTGTGGCAGTCTGGGCGCGCATGGGCGCGGGCGCGCGCTTGGGGCGCTAAAAGAATCGCCCATAGCTGACAAGATTTGAGCTCGCTGATTGGCTACAGTTTATGTCAAATATTTATTTCTTAAATCAGCAATTGGCTAAGCTGCTCCAGAGACCCGCCTCCCTGGGGCGATTTCTCCAGTGCCCCAGAGCTGATGACACGTGCACACAGGTCGAGGAGACGTGTAGAAAAACCAGACATTTAAAATTTCTATCACGTTTTCACATATACTGGGTGCATTTAATATATCAAACACACAAATATTGCCAATTTGTATACACAATTGATGTATGTATTTACTTATTTATGTATTGCCTGTGGCTCTTAAACTGTGGTCTGGCTCATGGGGGGGCGGCGCCCTAGCGCCCTCTATTGGCCAGCCGCCCCTGAGTCTTATGAAGGTATTTTTGGTGCAAAACAACTGAACGCCTGTGACAGTGAAATGTATAGTTGTAGAGAATAGCCACACGTGTATCAGTAAATTTGAAGTCACAGAGAGAAATGTTTTAGAAGTTGCAAACTTGTAGACTTTTTTTCTCTCCCACAAACACAACAGTTACACCTTCTCAAATTCTTCATTGCAGGTGCACAAATCCTATTCTACAAATCACAAATTAATACACTTGTGCACTCACATTTTTGCTACAGTTGCTGCAGTGAATATGGTGCAAAACGCATTTAAACACCCACAGCAAAAAATGGCTGCCTACTCCGGGTGTGTTCATGGTGTGTGTTTGTTCACTGCTCACTGGTGTGTGTGTGTGCACTTGGATGGAATAAGTGCAGAGCACAAATTCCAAATATGGGACACCATACTTTGCAATATGTCTCGTCACTGCAGGACAGTGGCCCTCCAGGAACTAAGTGAAACCCTTCTTTGCTACCTTATCAGCAGCTTCATTTCCAGAAATCCCTTTATGTGAATCTGACTGTCCTTCAAAAGCATAAATATTTAATTTCTCAAATCTTTTCTAAGCGATTTCTGAGCAGATATTGTTTTTAATGATGATGCTGAACCACAGTATCACTACTCTGTCATGGTTTATTTCTACTACCCATGTTAATCCTATAACTCACCTGCTTCAGCTATAAATCAGAATATTATTTGAAAACAGTGTTGGAGCAGGGTTGTGTCCCTCAGGAACCCCTGGATTGCATGGCTTTTGAAATTCCTGTGGTTCCTGCAATTGGATCTTTTGATCTGTCTGTATTTGTATAGCCTTACATTTTACAAGTACCCATTTTACAACCACAGCTGCAATTGAGACCAGTTTATATAGACAACATCATTATTGTCTAGCATTTTATTATTATCTGACATCATACTGTATCTCTCTCCCTCTAGAAATGTGTCTTGGGATGACTTGGAAAACCCTGAATTCACCCTATACAGAAGGCCTATATATAAATACCTAAAACAATAATTAGCCTACTAATGATGACTTATACTGTATAATAAATCCTTATTTTATTTAATCGGTGATGTCTTATTCTGTTTGTCGACAACTTATGAACACATTATAAAAGAGATAAGATAATTCTATAAAAAGTATTGAGATTGAGTCAAAAGGACCAAGATTGATCGTGCACTCGCAATAAAAAGCGCGCCCCGAGATTCGTGTGAGAGTGAATTCGCCTGCGAAGAGATTCGCTCTCGCGCATTAACACCCCCTCTAGTGTTACAATAAAATACGCTCTTGACAGTTGTTATTAAAATTACACGATAGAAACTGCCTCAAAAGAGCTATAAAGAAGAGAATAATGTCGTGTCTGAAAGCTATCTCAGCACGTTGCCACTGGCGATAAATTATTTCATGGGCAGACTCAGACGTGCCATATAGCTACATAAAGCCCAATTTATACTTCTGCGTCGAACTTACGCCGTAGCTACGGCGTAGGCTGTGTGAAGCGCGCGTACCCTCCGGCGTACCCTGACGTGCACCTCTCCAAAAATGTAACAACGCGTCAATTCTACGCGGACGCAAGCGCTGTGATTGGTCTGCTAGAACCCCTCCCTCGGGTTTCACATGCTCCCTCTGCATGTGTAGTTGCGCGTCAACGCGGACAACGAGGCAGAAGTATAAATGAAAACCAGCGCGTAGTGTAGCCTATAGCGTAGAGGTTACGGCGTAGGTCCGACGCAGAAGTATAAATCAGCCTTAACGCTACAGCGCTCTGGGTAAATGCATCCACGTGCACGCCCCCGCTCCATCCCCGGCGGAACTGGTACGGTCCAACCGCGAGCAAAACACAGAGAAATGGACAATCAGAGCAATGAGTAGTTTTTTTATGTTTGTTCAAAAACCAGACTCGGACTCAACAACCCAAGCTTGTAGAATTGAAAATTGAACTGAGAGACAATTATCCGTTTGTGAATTATTCCAAAAAATGGAAAATGAAAGTTCGAAGCCAATTTTTCATTTGGTTAATTTTGATGGTGCAAATTGAACAAAGAACTGCAAAGCGTTACACGGACCCAAAATGCCAGCAGAATTAATATACACTCAAAATTCAAGATGTGGTGGAAAAAATGGCCGTATTTTACATTTATAACATATGATATTCAAAAATATTTCCAGAATATTTCAGTTCAGTAAACAAAGAGTGAATATTGTGATTTGACATTTTAGACGTAATATTGTAAACATTCTCTGTTTTCGCTCTATTTCTCCAATGACAATAGTTCCAAACAAGCCACAGAAAAAGAGTTATGCATATCTTAACAAATCCACGGTTTTTGTGATTCAGTGACCTAGTTGCTTATTTCCAGAATGAATCTGCCGTTTTGAATGAATCAGTTGAATGAATGCTTCTATGACTCGTACATTAAGATGGTGATTTGGCGCCACCTATTGGCGGTTTTAATTTCATAATTAAAAAAATATTATTTATTATTTTTTAGCATCTAATTTTTTCTTTATTAAAATTATTATTTTTAAATCATTAATCTCATAACATTATTTATGGTTTTGTAATTGCAGTATAAATGCATGGTTAGAAAAAAAATGGTTAGAACATAGTCAGAAAAAAATGCCCCTGGAAATCAATTTAAGGGGTTAAACATTGGCTCTTAAAGGGGTGGTTGATTGCAATTTCACTTTTTTCATTTTAAATAGTGTGTAATGTTGCTGTTGGTGCATGAACAGTATCTGCAAAGTTTTAGCAGAGATATCGTCTTTTAAAAATCAGGAAGTTTAATGCCTACAAAAACGACTCGAATGGCACTACACTGAGATACTTCCCAGGTTTTATACGTAACTAACCCATAATCAACCCTCCCTCCGGAATATGCAAAAAAGGGGGCATGGCCATATTTCTGCGTCTTTGTCGAAGAGGAAGAGTTATTGTGGAGAGCTGTAGCCATGCCGTCGAAAGTGTGTTATTTTCACCCAGCTGTCAGGTCTTCTGTGTTCGGGCTTCCTACGGACGCTGTAGTTCATCAACAATGGCTACAATTTATGTTTGATTATGTTCCTGAAAATTACAATCGTAATTTAGCTTTTAGCTATTTAGCGCATTTTACGGAAAACAGCTTCCAGAAACTCCACAAATTCAATGTCGGATTCAACAAGAAACTGTTACTAAAGCATGAAGCAGTTCCAACTTTAAAACCAGAGGCAGCAGTTGTTGGGCCACAACCTGTAAGTAAGACTTAATAATTTTAAATGTATTTGCATGTATAATTTTAGATGTAATGCTTTAGTTTTTATCAAGGACGTAAACAAATGCCAGCGCTGGCTTTAGTAGCCACTTAGTTATGCTATTTCATGTAGGGATGGCTCGATACCACAATTTTGGCTTCGGTACGATACCAGAACCTAATACCTCGGTATCAATACTAAATCGATACCACAGGTAAAAAAAAAAAACAGTCTCAAAATTTAAATGACACTTAAAAAAAAAACTGCTTGAAACTCTCCACTACCAAATGTGCAAATTAAATTAAAAAAATCAGTCTGGGAACATACAGTAGGTTAAATTTTGATTTTGGAAAAAAAAAAAACTGAAATTATACAATTAAAATAGGTTAATATCCAAAATGATAGATTCACATATAATAATAATAATAATAATAATATAATAATGAAATGACATGTAAACCATTAGCTGTCATGCATCAACAGAGAATTATCAACATTTATTGCATTTATTCATCTTGGTTTGGTTACAGTTTGGGTTCGTATTAGTTTAGTGCATTGCATAAAATGCTAAACATGCATTAGTACATTTCTTTTTTTGATCATTTAATTGCTGATTGATATAGATTAATAAATGCTATAATACTGTTAGGTCAGATTACCTAATGAATGTTGACAAATGTAGCTTAATTGTAATATTCATATTATTACTACTACTACTCTCTCTCTCTCTCTCTCTCTCTCTCTCTCTCTCTCTCTCTCTCTCTCTCTGTCTCCTCTAGGGGTCGCCACAGCGGCACTAATATGCCATTCATTTTACTATCACTAATACTAAAATTAATATTATTACATTTTTTATTCTTTATTCATTCAAATTCAATTAATATATATGTTTGTTTGAAAGTGCAAAAATGATGAGACCTAAACTTAATTGGTTCTAGCGTGTCATGCAAGCAGATTTGAGCTTTCGTGTTTACCGTATCATATTTAATTGATAAGCTCTTATGCAGTGGCGTGCACAGACCTCCTCAGGGGCAGGGGCGGAGGGACCAAAAACGCCACTAAATAAAAACAAATATTACTTCTTGACTTTTTTAGATTTTTTTCTTTCTTTCCTTGGCATTCTAAGAAAATATGTTGATACAATTATTAGAATGCATAACACATCAAATGAAAATAGGGAAATTATGATAATATTACTAAATATTATTTACTTCACCAAACAAAACAGTGAGAATCAAGAAGGTAATTATGTATGAAAGACAGTGTTAGCTATCATGAATCATTAACACTTTACAATAAGGTTTCATTAGTTAAAATTAGCTAATAATGAACTGCACTTCAACAGCATTTATTAATCTTGGTTAATATTAATTTCAGCATTTACTAAAACATTAAAATCAACAGTTGTATTTGTTATCATTAGTTAATGCACTGACTGTGACATAACATGAATAAACAATTAACAGTTGTAGTATTAACTAAGATATAGCACAGCAAAATCCCCAGTGTTAAATTAACACTCTGAGTGTGGACTCATATAAACACTGAAGCAGTGTTAAAGTTAATGAGATAATTAAGTGAATTATTGAGTGACGATTGAGCATTATTGAAGACACCTGATGTTAACAAGCAGAATTACTGAAGGAGAAAAACGTAATTTTAAGTCACCATTATGGAGATCAGTGTTTGCTTTAGTTGGGCTCTTGACTCTTAAATCATTAACTTTAGATTATGTTTGGCTGCTGTACGTGAGTTATAACAGCCAGATGAACAAATAGAAAAGGTGGTCTGATGTTGTTGGTTGTGTTTAAACATGATCATTATTTAACAATCATATGACCTGAACTCATATGAGATAGCCCAAATTAGGTTTACTTTATCAATTATAGCAGCACTATTATTGCACAGCATAGTGTTTAAACTTTTACAAAGTAATCCAAATAAATTTTTATACACGTCTCAAATACAAAATATTATTTTTTTTTAATCGGTTCAGTTTTTTTAGACACAAAGACATCAAAGAATCAGCCTGTGAATCTCAACAATGGTGACAATTATAAAGCATGTTACAGTGCATTCTGGGTGCCACCAATCAAAACTCATTCATGGTTGCCATCATGCATTGCTGCATGAATAAATAATGAGCTTATGTTCAGAGGTGATCTGTTTGTCACCATTGCTGAGATTCATACACTATTTCTTGATGTCTGTGTGTGCCAACATAATTTTTTTTTTAAGTTTTAATTTTTTGATCATTTGGTTTAATTGGAAAGGCCAAAAATATGATGCCATACAAGGACAGTGCTGTTATAATCAATTAATGCGAACCTAACTGAGAAATTAGCCTATATATGAGTACAGAGATTCAGATCATATGACTGTGATATAATGATTATGTAAAACACAACCACCACCATCAGATCACCTTTTCAATAAATTCATATGGCTGTCATAACTCACGTACAACAGCCAAACATAATCTAAAGTTCACGATTTAAGGGTCAAGATCCCAACTAAAGCAAACACTGATCTCTATAATGGTAACTTAAAATTACGGTTTTCTCCTTCAGTGATTCTGTTTGTTAACATCAGGTGTCTTCAATAATGCTCAATAATCACTCAATAATTCACTTAATTATCTCATTAACTTTAACACTGCTTCAGTGTTACTTTAACACTGCTTTAGTGTTTATATGAGTCCACACTCAGAGTGTTAATTTAACACTGGAGGTTTTGCTGTGTACAGTAACAAATGTGTTGCTCATGGTTAGTTCATACATGAGTAATGAACAAATGAACCTTATTGTAAAGCGTTACTATGAAATCAAAGATATAAGTTCCTTACAATCTAGAGTTGGACATGGACTTAAGATTTAATTTAACTAACTGTTAGATGTATTTCCCCTTGCACTTTTATTCCTTGGATAAAAATGAATGACATTGTCTCTCAGAATGCGTCTGAAATCGAGTTATACTTTTATTGTAGTTAAGAATAACTCGCATCCTGCAGCAACTTTTAGAGTAGTGTTGCATAATGAGCTAGAAGCCCAATAGGCTCTATGCACGATCGCTTCCGCGTTTTGTCTCAGCCCGCCCAGTTACATCCGGTGCTGCGTCAGAAGCCGGTTTTGCATTAGGTGGAGATAATGGCAAATTACACTCGCTGTTTACAAAAACTTCCTGCGATTAACGTGAATGATGTTAACAACACTGTGAGGCAGTTAGCTGTCACATAAGAGTAAGAAAGAGAAGGGCTTTAAATTATATATTTCGACCTACATCGACAACTTTGAGGGTGAGTATTCTCTCATATCGTGCGAAATCCGACTAGCGAATCAGTTTCTAAAATCGTTGTCTCCGTTTCTGAGAAAATTAATTTTATTAAAGTTTTGCCGCTATACACTTCGCGCTATGCGGAAGTAAAGACGCTGGCTGAGATCCTACCGGAAATACGTCAGCAGTGTTCGTGCATAGAGCATATTGTCCGCATTATAGTAAGTGACGTCATCAATCTGCTCTTGTATTTAGGCTTGAGCGCGTCTTTGGTGAAGTCTCGCCTGTTTGTTTGGTGCTGCACGCTGCTGCGACCGCTCCGAGCACGTTTTCTTTGAACTCTCGCTTGTTCGTTTCACGCTACCATGACCGTTTCGAGCAGACAACTGTGTGATGTTGTGACCCTGGCTTCCTCCGGATGGCTGTTGTGCGGGGGTTTGTGCCCTTCAGGTGTGGGTATGACAGGCTTTAATTGATTGTATTGTTGTTAAAGTTCAGCAACTGGTCAACTAGCAACTCACCTGCGTTGTCTTTTTAGTAACGAGATTTGATGTGAATGACTTCGGTGAACCATTAAAGGGATGTCCTTTTGGGTACCTGAGCCTGTAGCCACGGTAGGTCAATATCACACTTCTGTTAAAGTATATATTTAGATAGAGACTGACTTTTAATCGTTTTGTGAATTTCAGGAGAACTACAGTTCGTGAAGTGTCACCGCTGTTTTGCTATAGGCCGTTGACAATGTTTTGATACTGCTGTGTTCAATTTACATCTTCATATTCTCTGCTTACACGCACTTCCTCATTGGATGCTTTGCGCACACTTAAGATTTGAAATATCTTGTGCTCTGCTCCGCAGAGTTTGTTGGAGTTTTCTTGCTTTCTTTTCTGTTGTTTTGCAGAGTATTTATTTGTTTTTTTTTCCCCTTTTGTTTCTTTCTTTGTATAATGGTCTTTTAGTAAATATCAGACTTGTACCTTGATTTATTTTGTATATTATTTATTTGAAGTGTCTTGATTTGTGTATAACATTTATTCATTTCTTTTGTTTAGTTGATTTGTGTACAACATTTATTCATTTCTTTTGTTTAGTTGATTTGTTAACTACCGTGTGCGGTTATTTGCATTTTCAGTTTTCTTTATTTGGATTGGGCCTATTAGGTTCAACATTAAGGCCTGTGGTGGATTAACCCTGTTTTTATCCACCGGTAAGCCTGTGTAACCATTTTCCTTTTCTTTTCTTTGTGGTATGTGTGTGGTGTGGAGAGTGTGTGTCTTTTAGGAACTGCGGGCCCTTTTCTTGGGGGAATTGACCGTTCCTCTCCCGTGACTGATCACTTCACTGGGGCTCTTGTGCTGTGAGTGTGTAGTGTGTTTGAGGGGAACGCAATAAAAATAGAGGCCGCAGTTCTTTCTGTGAACATAGTGTGTGTATTTGATTGTCTGAGGCTTGTTGCCTTTCCATATCTGGGTTTTTATCATAAATTATAATAAACTTTTTTTTGTACTTTGTATAAATACCCGTGTCTCCATGTCTTCCTGTCTCTAGTGGGGAACCTGTGCGCGGGTAACATTCTCTGGGTGAAATTCCCAGGGTGGCGTAGTCTAGATTAAAACCTATAGTGTTTCTTTGTTTCCTTGTGGTTGCCACAGTAGCATGGTGATGGTAGGATAAATGTAATTTTCTGTATTAGCTTAAACGTTACCTACTATGGAACGCGATCGGGGCCAATAGTCTTTAAACGAAACGCGTGAAATTTGACCGCGTCAACACGCACTGTTTGTTCGCGTTAGCGCGTCAAAAAGCACAGTAGCCAATGAAATTGCTGTATTTGAGACTATATTTGCATATGTGACACGATGGTACGTATGTCTCTGATTGGTATATACGTATACAAACATCAGAAGTCATGTTTATTCATGAAGGATGTCGTAATGGTACACGTATGCAAACATCAGACGTTATAATTGTTCATGAGGGATAATGCATTGGTACGTCAGCCTTACACTCTAAAAAGAGATGTGTCAAAAAACAACACATGTGATGTGTAGATAGCATTTTGACACATGTTGTGTAGATTTTAACACACAATGTGTGTTAAAATGTAACTCTGGATAGAATAGCACTGGGTGAAGGAGAGTTTGTGTTTATGAAAAATTATAGGTATATTTTATATGGTATCCCATAAAATGCTCTAAAATAAATAAAGCAATACATTCAATTAAATAAATGTAATCTTAATTCATGAAAACTTAAAGATTAACGGGTGTTTTTTGGCAGCCAATCACATCATGCGTCTTTTTAATGTCTTTTTCAAATGCTGCTTTCACTTGTTATTAATAACCAGATTATTTATTTATTTCTGTCAGACTCTACAGAAGCTCTTATTGAGAATTAACAGGTTTTGTGTTGACGATTCATTGAATGTTTCATTTAAAGTCACCAGAATCGTGATTAGTGTCAGCTTTATCTGGGCTCTTGACCCTTGACTCTTTAATATTAGTTTTCTGTGATTGCTGTAAATATGTTTTTATTTCGCATATTCGAAACAGCAGAGAAAATCATGGGTAAAATATGCTCAGATGATAATGTTATCATCATGGACATGTAAGATTGCTGAGTTTATTAATTGAGAAATAAGTGTACTATATAAAAGACGACTTTTAATAAAAGTGAGCTTATTGCAAATGACTTAATTTTTAAAAGCATAGTTGATACAGAGTCTTACAGAATAAGGTATCAAACAGACTTCAAGAATCAGCGTATGAATCTCAACAATGGTGACAAATAAAAGCTTCATACCGCAATGCATGGTGGGAGCCATTAATGAGTTGTGATTGGTGGCAGCCACTGCAACATGCTTTATTATTGTCACCATTGTTGAGATTCACAGGCTGATTATTGATGTCTGTGTTTCTAAATAAATTCATTTGAAAGTGTTTTGATCAGAACAATGTTT
Organism: Gila orcuttii; assembly: GCA_026230005.1. NCBI lineage: Eukaryota > Metazoa > Chordata > Actinopteri > Cypriniformes > Leuciscidae > Gila > Gila orcuttii. The sequence continues at coordinate 6,227,821 of JAPDVR010000002.1, read as the reverse complement.
ATTAAATATTTTGGATTATAAGAAAAATACTGATATTCATACATGCTGTAGAATCACAAAACTGGTGCTAATAAGTTAAACCAACCAATCGCAATAAGTTTCATTTTCAGATCATAGCATGTTTATGCCAAAACACAACCAACACTATCAGATCACACATTTCTTTGTTCACCTGACTGTTATAAAAAAATAACAGCAGAAAAACAAATTTAAAGTGAATGTACAAGGGTCAAGAGCCCAACTAAAGCAAACAATGATCGACATAACGGTTGCTTACAATTTGTGACTTTCTCCTTTAATGATGCTGCTTGTTAACATCAGGTGTCTTCAATAATGCTCAATCATCACTAAATTAATCACTTAATTATCTCATTAACTTTAACACTCTTGAGTGTTAATTTAACACTGGAGTTTGTGCTGTAGAGTAAATGCCGCTCCATCTGAAAGCAGGTGAAGGTGATTTACTACTAATCAAGGAACCGGCTTTACTGACGAGATGCGCATACAATATCGTGCAATATATCACCCAGCCCTACATCCATATACTCATAAACTTGTTCAGATCAGCTCTTACTGATTTTGACATCATCAAGAAACATTTGATCAACTTATCTCTCTCCATAGCAAATGTATTTCTTTAAAATACAATTAAAGCAGCCAGAGACAAACTAAAAGAAGAGTAAAGGGTCAAGAGCTCAAATAAAGGAGCCATTAATCACAATTCTGGTGACTTCAAATAAAACATTCAGTGAATCATCAACATCTAAAACTCTGTTAATTCTCAATAAGAGCTTGTCTATGTGGATTAATGATGTCTAAACCATCCAAATGTTCAAACAAACTCTTTATTAAACGTCACTGGACTACATAAACACAAGTTAACAATACGTTTCAGTGTTCATCCAAACACTCAGTTGTAAAAACACAGGAAGTAACTCTGGCAAATACACACCGACTACAGTCACATGTGACACATATCTGACACAAGTTGTGTAACTATAACACATTAGTGTGTAAAAGGTTTCAACACACTTATGTGTAAGAGGAATAACACATTAGTTGTGTTAAGGTAATACAAAATGTGTAGCCCTAAACACAGAGGTGTGTTAAGATATAACACAGGTTGTGTGTTAAATTTGACACAACATGTGTTGTCCCTGAGCACACACACAACATGTGTTAAAATCTACACAACATGTGTTGTCCCTGAGCACACTCACTACATGTGTTCAAATCTACACAACATGTGTTTAAAATCTACACAACATGTGTTGTCCCTGAGCACACACACTACATGTGTTAAAATCTACACAACATGTGTTGTCCCTGAGCTGATTCAGCACATGTGTTAAAATCTACACAACATGTGTAATAGTTAACACATCTCTTTTTACAGGTTGTGTTGTTTTCAACTCATCATTTTATAAGAGCGCGTCGACACTCACCATCACTGTGAATGGTATGCAGTGTTTGCTATGTTCTCAAACATACAGGCCAGTGTAAATACATACAAGTTATTTATATAAAATATATTGTCAGTTGCTACGTTTTAAATAATTCAAAGTGGAAACTCTGTTATCTGTCATGAATTTTTGTCAAAAGCAACATTATCAGTTATGGTTTGAAGTGTGAATAACTGAATAATGTCCAGTACAGTGAGTCTGTCCAGTCATTGAGCTTGAGACATTGTCTTGTACTTTGTGTGCACATGCATTCTGTACTCGACTTTTGATTAAACGGTTAATATTTTTGCATCTGGCCCTTTTGCTTTATTTTTTAAAATGACACAATGTGTGTGTTAAAATGACTTTGCACATTTATTGTGCTAAATTTGACACAACATGTGTTGTCCCTGAGCACACTCACTATATGTGTTAAAACTGACACAACACATCTCTTTTTAGAGTGTACATTTTTAATTCCACATTAATCCATCAAAACACAAGTAAACACATCTTTGTGTAAAAATAACACATCTTTGTGTTGACCAAGTTGACACAGTAGATGTGTTAAAGAAAGGGACACATAAGTTGTGTCAAATTTGACACAATATGTGTTGTCCCTGAGCTGATTCAGCACATGTGTTAAAATTTAACACATTATGTGTTGTTTTTAACACATCTGTTCTAAGAGTGTATGTCATGATTTGTCATGCCCTTTTAAGTTGTCCTACGTTCTTTCTCAGGATGAAACGCGATCAGGTACAAAAGTAAGCAGTATATTAATATAATGATATCTATATATTAAACCTAATTCATTGATATAAGAGTTCTGGGGGGAAAACAGGAAATGTTTAAAGGTTAAATATTAACCCTCTACAGCACAGCATCGCCCTCAGGCAACGGAAGGTTTTCTTAAGCCCTACAGTATGTTCAGTACATTTTTCTTTAAATGATTGCAACCAGTAAGAATGTTTGAAAAAGTACAATAAGGTTTGGAAGTCACTATCAAGCACCATTTGAAGGTGGGACGTTCTTTTCTGACACATGGTCACAGGAGCATATAGTGTAAGAAGAAAGCAAGATTATTTGCTTTAGTAATCATATTTAAATTGACACGAACTGTATATAAAAAATATTTGTGTGTGTATGAAGGTGTAGAGAAGCCATTTGGCAGGTTTTATGAAGTTTTTTTTATTTTACATGTTCACAAAATTAGTTTTTCTTTTTGTTGCCTTAACGTTGTGCGATAAGGGGTAGTTTTCAACAGAGATGGGAGTAAGTCAAGTCTCAAGTCTCTACCATCAAGCAGAGGTGGAAAGTCCAGGGGTCAGAAAGTAAAAGTCCTGCCATATTTTTATTCCACCCATGAACTCACACAGCAAAAACTTCAGTGTTAAATTAACTTTCCTAAGAGTTCATTTGGCTCCAGACTCAAGAGTGTTAAAGTTAATGAGCTAATTAAGTGATTGATTGAGTGATGATTGACCATTATTGAAGACACCTGATGTTAACAAGCAGAATCAACAAAGGAGAAAAATCACATTTGGGCTCTTGATCCTTAGGAGTCCACACTCAAGAGTGTTAAAGTTAATGAGATAATTGAGTGATTAATTTAGTGATGATTGAGCATTATTGAAGACACCTGATGTTAACAAGCAGAATCACTGAAGGAGAAAAACTAAAATTGTAAGCCACCGTTATGGCGATCATTGTTTGCTTTAGTTGGGCTCTTGACCCTTATATTATTAACTTTAGATTTTGTTTGGCTGATGTATCTGAGTTATAACTGCCAGATGAACAAAGAAAAAAGTGATCTGATGGTGTTGGTTATATTATGACAATCATCATTTGAACTTTATGTTTTTGATTTATGTTGTTGGTTACAGCATAACTGTGATTCTGCCTAAATATCCAGAATTTTAGATAAAATATAAAAGGATTTCTTAAAAGTTGTTTTCTAAAAAAAAAAAAAAAAAATCTTTCTTTTAGGCACACACAGACATCAAGATTCAGTCTATGCATCTCAACAATGGTGACGAGCAGAATATTCAATTAGGAAAAGTAAATTACATAGAAAATTCAGATCGTAATTTATTCATATCGCAATGCATGATGGGAGCCATTAACGAGTTGTGATTGGTGGCAGCCACTGCAACATGCTTTATTATTGTCACCATTGTTGGTACCATGCACCGTACCATGCAGTGGAAAAGCGCCATTAGACTGTTGCTATTGTAGCTTAGGTATTGTCATTATTAATTTGTTGTTATGGCATGGTATTTAGTCAATGTAGACAGTGCTAACCAGCTTGGATGGACTGCATAATCACTGTCAGCGTAGAATATGAGAAGACAAAACGTTGCTGGCTTAAATTAAGACAATCTAAATGGATGTTTAATCAAGAACAAGGTCGAACGTATGTTTGCTAAAGCAGATTTATTGCAAAACACCAAGGTACTAGCCATACAGTAGATGAACCAGCGTTAGCCACGGTGCTAACTTACATGAACTCACCAAGTCACTTGCCCAATTCGCCACTGGTTTTCTTGACATCACAACTCTACTTCTCTCCTCGGCCCATTGTTCCTCCCCCTGACTACTATCTCGCCTAGGAGGCTCATAATTATAGGCCTGTGGGCCATCATAAGCATGTTCGTCCACATCGGAGAACTCGGTTTCTTCATTCACATCCATTGTAATCTGAGCTTGAACTTGACCAGACTCCCTCGCCGATCATCACTTCCGGTTAGTGCTTTACAGACGCGGAAGTTATTTTATCACAATTTATCTCAAAATATCGTTAATGGCTAAATATATATTACTCCAGTTAAGAAAATCTAGTTGTTCTATCATCAACATACACTATGTTATAGGGGTGTCCAACCTGCATGTTGCTCTTTAAGGCCTACTCCTGTCTTAATATAAACCCTGTCTGGGAAACCGCCCCTAAAGGTTTAACAAAGTTATTCTTGCCACTATAACTTATGGATTCCTAAAGACAAGTTTATGGGTAAATAACATATTAATAATAAAAGTATAATAAATATCAAAACATGTTAACTCTTAATCGGTGTTTGGGGTACCAGCTGACCCCAAAGTCCCACTGGACTTTTCCTTCATTTTTTAAAAGTGTTTCCTTCATCTCAGGGGCATAAAACTCTGTGACTTTTCCTAAATAATCTATCTAAACATGCACAAAAAAACTGGGCTTGATTTGGTTGTTATCAAAAAAGGCGTGTACAATTTTGTTTACCGTTTAAGGTATTTGGGGTCAAAATGACCCCACATTGAAAATGAATGGGAAAATGAAAAAAATTACTTTTTTTCATTTTGTTTGTCAAAAAAATAAAAGTAAATCCATTATAAATCTGAAAATTTCTACATATAAACCAAGGACTGATCCTAGAACATAAAATAAAAAGTGGAACGAACTTTCCATCTCACACACACACACACACACACACACACACACACACACACACACACACACACACACACACACACACACACACACACACACACACACACACACACACACACACACACACACACAAACACACACACACACACACACACACACACACACACACACACACACACACACAAACAAAGAAACAAACAAATGTATGTGACTGCAACAGAGAGCATGTTTACAGAAATTGCCAAATAAAATAAACAAAACTGGCATAAATCTAAAAAAAAAAAAACATCTAAATCAAGGTCTGGTCCTAGAGCATAAAGACAAAGTGGAACGAACTTTCTATCTCATACACACACAAAAACACACATGTATGTGACTGCAACAGAGAGCATTATATAGAAATTGAAAAAAAAAACTAAACTGGCATAAATCTGAAAAAAATTCACAAATGCAACATGGAACAAGCATGATAGATAGATAGATTTTTTTTTATGTATTTCAGAATGTTTAAATATATATTCACAAAATATATATCATAAAGTTGTGAGGAGAAGTTGAAGCATCAAGAAAAATGAAGTAAAAAAGTCCTATATGGTCCTATATGGACCTCTATTGGAAATATGTGCCATTGCACTTTCTCACTTTAATTATAATTTCTAAAGTTTTTCCACGAACCAGCAGATGTCAGTATTCTATCCATAACACATAGAGCAATGTCGAAAAACAATTTAGATTTAATTAAGATCGTCATTTAAAGCTCCAGTAGGTCACTTTTGTAAACAAATATTTGTTAAAACTGTCATTATGTCCTGACAGTAGAATATGAGACAGATAATCTGTGGAAAAAATCAAGCTCCTCTGGCTCCTCCCTGTGGTCCTATTGCCATTTGCAGAAATACACCGCTCCCGGTCAGAAACAACCAATCAGAGCCAGGAGGAATGTCTTAGCAGTGTCAATCACGCTCGTGAACGCGCTGATCACCCCTCTCTTGCACAGCGCGAGCGCGTACCGTCGTTCGTGACTCTCCTGTTCGAACTCGTTCATCCAAATTGAACGAATCTTTTTTCCGAGTCATTTCGTTCATTCAACGAACGAAATGACTCGCAAAAAAGATTACTTCATTTCGAACGAGTCTTTTTCGGAGTCATTTCGTTCATTCAACGAACGAAATGACTCGAAAAAAGGTTTGTTCATTTTGAAACAGGAGAGGAACGTGCATCACAGAACAGAGCAAGGCGAGCATTTGTGCTTATAAAACTTAAAGTTTTTTATTAATTTTTAAATGACCGATCGTTTCGCTAGATAAGACCCTTATTCATCGTCTGGTATCGTTTAAAGCCCTTTGAAGCTGCACTGAAACTGTCATTTTGTCCTTGAAACGTTTGTGTCGTCCATTATGGAGAAAAAAGCCTGGAATGTTTTCATCAAAAACTTTAATTTCTTTTCGACTGAAGAAAGAAAGACATGGACATCTTGGATGACATGGGGGTGAGTAAATTATCAGCAAAAGTTTTTTTTAAAAGTGAACTAATCCTTTAACGTTATTTTACTAGCTATGTAGTATAACTTATAGAAAGAGTGCAACGTTATAAAGTTACATGTATTACAAAATACATAATGATTTGAGGACCAAGTTTGTAGTCATAGTATGGGCAGGCCATAGTCAATGTAAAGCATATAGTTGATGTTTCGTCCCTATTAGTGAATGTTCCATAACTGTTTATAATCCGCCGTCATCGGTGGTCCTGTTTACTAGTCTGCGCGTTCACGGCAGGCTCCGCTGTGGGGGAGGAGCTGTGGAGGGAGGGCTGTAGCGCAGCAGAGAGCAAGGGGGTTGGACCTGGAAGTTGTGCTTGTTCAAATTTTCAGGCTAAGTCAACATTTTCTCAAAACTCCCTACTGCAACTTTAAGTGATTTTTTCTTTAAAGAATAAATATTTATGAGCCAATTCATGGCCAATTAAGTAATTGTGCAGTAAATAGGTAAACAACTTCCAAATTTCCACAAAAACACAGCATAAATGTAAAGTTGAGAAGTAAATAACAAAAATGACATATAGTTTTCCATATAAAAAAACTATATTTCCTTATGCAATCGCTCTTTAAAAGTTTGGGGTCTATTAGAACAACCTAAACGTTATCCTTTTTGAACACTGATTAAGTTAAATATAATGTAGTAATTTTATTATAGCACTCATCATCCTGCAGCAGCCAAGATGATGTTCCTGGAAACAATACAGACAGAACAGCAGAAACAAACTATACAACAAACTAAACACCAAATTACAAAACATTATTTGGCTATGTGAAAGTGAATACATTTGTGTGTGTGTGTGTGTGTGTGTGTGTGTGTGTGTGTGTGTGTGTGTGTGTGTGTGTGTGTGTGTGTGTGTGTGTGTGTGTGTTTAGTTATAAATATGTTCTGTGTAAGTTAGCCTATAATCCATTTGGAAATTATAACTTAAAACAAAAACAAATAATAACCCATATACATTATAATAATTGAATATTATGGATAATTAGCACTTGACTTACTTAATCTATACATTGTAACATTACTTTACTCTAGCACAGTAGTCAGTAAAGCAATGCCACAATAAACTAAAGGATTTATTTAGGTACATATAAAGGTATAAAGTCTGCTTTTTTAAAATATTACACTTCAATACCTACAGAATGTGCGCATTAAGAAACACGTTCAAATTGGACGTCTTAACATGGTAAAACTGTATGGCAAGCCGTTTTAACATTTAATCATTTAAACCTACTAGTCTCTATTTTCATGCTACTAGTACTTATTTTTTTTTAATGCTAGTATCTATTCCATTAAGTACTAGTACTTATTCATTAGCTACTAGTGCTTATTCTTTAGGTACTAGTGCCTTTTCTTTAGATACTCGTGTTTATTCTTTAGGTATTAGTGCCTTTTCTTTAGATACTAGTACTTATTCATTAGATACTAGTCCTTATTTATTAGATACTAGTACTTATTCATTAGATACTATACCTTATTTATTAGATACTAGTACTTATTCATTAGATACTATTCCTTATTTATTAGATACTAGTGCTTGTTCATTAGATACTAGTACTTATTCATTAGATACTAGTACTTATTCATTAGATACTAGTACCTATTAAATATATACTAGTACTTATGCATTAGATACTAGTACTTATTTTGATAGTGACTAGTAACTATTATTTTCTTACTAGTACCAAATTTAATTTTTTGCCATTGACTTCTATGGGGATTTGTCATTCAGATATCAACTATTCAGTTCTGACTAGTATGTATGCCAATTGTGACTAGTACATATATATATTAGGTTATTCATTAGGTACTAGTACTTATTTCTTTAGATACTAGTACCTATTACTAGATACTAGTATTTATTCAATAAATACTAGTACTAAGTCATTAGATACTAGTACATATTAAATAGATACTAGTACCTATTTAATACATACTAGTACTTATTCATTAGTTACTAGTACTTATTCAATCGATACTAGTACTTATTCAATAGATGATAGTACTTATTCATTAGATACTAGTACCTTTACTAGTCTTTACACGCACTAAAGTAACGCGACTACAACTGACGCCTTAACACGACCAGAATGAGTGTGTCTACGCGTACAAAAGAAACACGTAAAAAATTGCCGTGTTAACGCGGACAAACAGTGCGTGTTGACGCGGTCAAATTTCACCCGTTTTGTTTAAAGACTATTGGCCCCGATCTCGTTCCATACCTGCTGCTCGTTTGAAGAGACTCGCGCAAACTGCTGCGTAGTGCGTACCAGAACCTTTAAATGCGTATGAGGCGCTGCAAAGGAAACTCCGCCTACCACTTCTCCGCCAATGTTTTTTTTTATATAATGTTTGTTTGTATTATTATTGTTAGTGGCAAGGGTGTGTAAGTGTGTTATTTATTATAATATTTATAATAATAATAATTATTATTTACAATTATCAGAAAAGGGCATAATACATGTTGAGACAAAAGGGGCAGGGGCTTGAGCCCATAGATATCATATAGAGATGCAGTATCCCCATCACTCGGGGATTACTTTCCACAAGTAAGATTTAACATTTAACATTACCGTACTATTGGTTGTATTTTGTGAACAAAATATTCAATGTGTCCTGTATCGTAGCTACGTGTATGACCTTTGCAGCAAAAAAACCCGCGTGAAAATCAGTTCGGTATTCAGTGAGATATGATTAATTAAATGCGCTGGCAGCTCATTGCACCTGCCAAACAGATTACACTGAGCGGAGCGGGTGACCGGTTTAAGATGGCGGCCCCACGGCCCATCCGCGCCAATAGGCAGTAGCGGTCGATAGGGCGTCTATCTATATGATGTCTATGCTTGAGCCCCTCTATTTATTAATTTCGGGCGTGTAGAAATTCAAATGAGCTTTGTTTGATCCATCGTGTTCCTTTGTTGTCACCGTTTGCCGGTTTCGCATGACCCGCGTCAGTTTATGTAGCGCACTGCCACCTAGCGGTGAACTTCGAAACAGCAGCGCATCAAATACCGAATTGAACAAAATTATGATATTGTACCGTTTGAAATATAATATATACCGGTATTTTGGCAGTACCGGTATACCGCACATTCCTAATTTCGTGTGTCTATGACAAACGCGTACAAACATTTTGGACCTGAATTTGTAATTATGTACTAATTTTGTAAATGTATTTTCCATGTATACTTTATGACGTAATTTTTCGATTTGATCAAGAACGTAATCCAATGCCAACGCTGTTTGTTTATAGTAGCCAGTTAGTTCGATGCTATTTTGTGTGTATAAGACAAACGTGTACACCTAAAGAAAACGATACACTGAGTAAACTAAGTTTTGTGAATAGATAAACGGTTGTTCATTATATCGATAAAACAATAACTTTAAAAAACGGTATTACTCTGTAATTTATTCAGTTATATTAAATGTTTAATCAGGAGAAAACCGTATCTCAAAAGCTAACAAGCGGCAGTAGCATTTTCAAGTAACAGCGTATCGAAATTTTTATATAATAATAGTAGCCTAGAATAGCAAAGAATAGAATAGAATAATAATAATAAAAAAAAATTACCATTCAGACACGTTTTGTAAGAGCCGTGGGGAGGTTCTGCTTGACTCTCTTCATTGCCGCTTTCTGGTTCTGATTCTGGCTCAAACTGATACGGCAGTAGGCTATTGACACCATTATTAACATTTGACCGGAGCACATGCAACTTTCGCCCATAAAGGTAATGGGCGTGAAGTTTCCAGACAACGTGCACTACGCAGTTTAGCCAATTACAACACACCGGCCCAACTAACCAATCTGAGCCCATTGCCTGTTTCTGATGGAGTGGTTTCATAGAATCAGGAAGTCAACCGGTCGTTCAAATGACAGAGGAGCAAGGGGCTTACAATAAAGGTGAAATTTATGAAAAATAAGGCTTTTTTAAAAAAAAAACACACACGAAGACATGTTATATTACACCCCATAAACACAATCATGCAAAGAAAAAAGCAGTAAACCACCCCTTTAATGGGAACGTTAATGTCTACGAAGCCCCCCTAGTCCCACTTTGTCAAAAAAAAATAAATTTACTATCTCGTGGCCTCAAGATAAGTGTATATAAAAGGAGAATGCACAATGGAGCAGCTTTTGATTGATTTGGGACTATATGGGGGGGGAAGCACAAGCACTGATACTTGGGCGCAGAGATATCACGCAACTCCTGAAATAAAGCTTGCCACAAAGAACCGGCAAAAGTAATGATTATGCATGAAACATTTTAATTGTTTATTAATAAACTAGTGTTTTCTATGTTAGTGGCTGTAAAGATAATGTTGACGATGCAGACTCGCCATCTTCGCAGTAGCTAGTGAACGCACCTATAGAGAGAAATGCACACTTCATATGAATTAGCCTACATAAGCAGAGAGTAGCCAATTTATTTTAGTTTTTAATTGTTTTGTTTAAAAGTAGACATTTTGTGCTTTCTATAGATATACTTCTCAGGTCTGAGTTTTGGTTCATTTATGAGACCCGCTCCAGTTCAAGTGCCGGCGCCTCCATGTTCTGATTATATTGTCTACTATATTTGCTTCTTATTTATTAATCCAGGCAAATTTGTTGATGAAACATTGCTTAAAATTAAAATACAATTTATACAAAACGAAATTAACTTTAATGAAAGGCTTTCTACAAAACAAAACTTAATAAGTGGTCAAAATCATGTCTGACCCATTCCAAATGTTTTCCGATATATTGGTCATCTTATGATCCATCTCATGGGAGATGTTTGGCACAGCGGAAGCTCGGAGCAACCCGAGAATGTAGGTGCATGTGTCCTCGTGCGAAGAGTCACCTGTCATTCGTTTTGTCAGCAATGTTTCTCCGGCGGTTGGCGTGCAGCCCTTGCCACAGCAAACACCGCCGCCCCCTTTATCGAGAGGCTCCTGGCGGTGTCAGATTGGGTGATCAACACTATAAGGCGCGCCTATATTCTTCAGTTCACTCGCAGACCACCCCACTTTGGTGTATCGGAACAGATATCAGAGTATCAGAACAGAGCGCCCCGCTGCTACGGGCAGAAATTTCCTCCCTACTGGCCAAGCAGGCAGCAGAGATGGTACCCGAAGAGCAGATATGTTCTTGTTCTGGAAAAAGACGGGGGTATGCGACCCATCTTTGATCTAAGACTGCTAAACAAAGCGCTTGCGAAACGCACGTTCAAAATGATTACAGTGAAGAAGATCCTCATGCACATCCAGCAGTGGACCATTTCATTGCAGTGGATCTAAAGGACGCTTATTTTCACATACAGATAGCCCCTCATCACAGGCGCTTTCTGCGATTTGCATTCGAAGGTGTTGCATACCAATTCAAAGTATTACCGTTTGGGCTGGCTTTAGCCCCCCGCGTGTTCACAGTGTGCATGAATGCAGCGCTCTCGTCCCTGAGGCTCAGTGACATGCGCGTGCTGAACTACCTCGATGACTGGCTGATCATCGCTCAAGCGAGGAGTGTTCTCGAGGAGCACTCCCATTTGGTGTGTCTGGGTTTATCAGTGAACATGCAAAAGAGCACGCTTCAGCCCTGCCAGTCCATTACTTTTCTGGGTAAGGTCCTGGACACGTGCACGATGCTCGCGCGCTTATCAGAATGAAGAATTCAGTCCATTCACAGTACACTGGCCTCTTTCGTGCAAGGCAAGGCAATCCCCCTGAAAATGTTTCAGAGGCTACTTTGTCTAATGGCAGATGCAGTCTCCGTCTGCCGACTGGGCTTACTGCACATGAGACCGCTGCAGCTATGGTTAGAGAGCCGGGCATAGGCGTGGAGAGCGGGGATGGAGCGCCTTGTCATAACACGATCATGTCTCGAGGCTCTGACGCTCTGGTTCGGTACGACCATGTACAAACAGGGTGCTGCTATGGGCAGGGTGGTCAGATGGATGGTGGTCACCACAGATGCATCACTGTCAGGCTGGGGAGCCCTCTGCGATGGCAGACCAGCGTTCGGTGCATGGGCGAGAGACCAGAAGTGCTGGCATATAAACTGCTTGGAGGTGGAAGCTGTTCGTCTGGTGCTTCAGAGTTTTCTTCCGTTCATGGAAGACCATCATGTTCTTATCCGGATGGACAACACGGCGGTGATAGCATACATCAATTGCAAGGGAGGAATGCGCTCATGCTCCCTGCAGGGGCGGATCGGGTACTCCTTTCGGTCCGGGCAGTACATGTACCTGGCAGTCTGAATTGCAGCGCGGACATGCTGTCCATGAAGGGCATTGTGCACGGAGTGGAGATTACACCCTCATACAATAAAGATGATCTGGAATCTTTTTGGCGAAGTGGAGATCGATCTCTTTGCATCAGAAGACAACACCCACTGCCTGCTGTAGTTCTCGCTGACAACGGCTCCTCTGAAAAGGGACTGTCAAGCCACTGGCCCAGAGGTCGGAAGTATGCATTTGCCCCAGTCAAAATAATGCTGCTAGTGCTGCAAAAGATCAGGGAAGAGAGGAATGCTCTGCTTCTGGTAGCGCCGAAATGGCCCAACCAGCCATGGTTTCTGGAATTGGTGAACCTGTCATCCTTCCTCCCGTGGTGGATCCCGCTGAGAAGGGACCTTTTGTCCCAGGCGAAAGGCACCATATGGCACCCCAGTCCGGAATTGTGGGACCTGCATGTGTGGTAGATCAATATGGAGTGAACCAGTGGATCGTGTCACAGAGAGTGTTACAAACGATAGCGGAGGCCAGAGCCCCTTAGACGAGGTACTTATAGACATTGAAATGGAGAGTGTTTGCAAACTAGTGTCAGACATGAAGACCCGAGGGGTTGTGATATCTCCACTATTTTGACCTTCCTGCAGGAACGTCTAGATGCTGGCAGCTCCCTCTCTACATTGAAAGTTTACGGGGCCGCTATCGCCGTCTCTCATGACATGCTAGATGGCCATTCAGTGGATAAACACCCCCTTAATAACGAACTTTCTTTGGGGGGCGAGGTGGCTGAATCCTCCCCGCCTTCGTCAGATGCTATTATGGGACCTCTCTTTAGTGCTCAGTGCGCTGTCCGACCCACCATTCGAACCAGCCGAATCGAGCGACTTAAAAGTGCTCTCATTTAAGACTGTGCTGCTGCTCGCGCTACACTCTTAAAAATAAAGGTGCCAGGAAGAACCAAAAAGGGGGTTTCACAGCGATGCCATAGAAGAACCTTTTTTGGTTCCCCAAAGAACCTTTCACTGAAAGGTTCCTTGAAGAACCATTCTCAAAGGTTCTTTAAAGAACCTATAACAGTTCTTCATGTCACTTTATTAGGTTCTTTGTAGAACCATTTATGAAAAGGTTTTTTGACACCCATAGTAAACAAACATCACTAAGCAAAATGATGTCCAAAAGACGTCTTTTCAACGTCTTTGTCACAAAAGTCGGACGTTGAAAAGACGTCCACTGAGGAGCACGTGTTCTGCACGTCCGATATAGACGTTCATGGACCCTCTTCGTACAAGTTTAAAAACCAGTTCAAATGTGGTCATTGTGGACATATTTTTTACATCATTTATGGTCTCATTTAGACATAATTACTTTGACTATTGCTGTCAGATGATCTTAGTGAGAATTAGCAGAGGTTTAGATGTTGATATTTGTTTCATTTGAAGTGTCACCATTGTGGTGATCAGCGTTTGCTTTAGTTGGGCTCTTGGTCCCCTTTTTTTTTTACTTTAGCTTTTCTTTGGTTGCTGTAACTGTGTGTTTGTATAACACAATTGTTGTGTCAGAGAAACCCAAGATAAAGTAGGATCAGGTGTTATCAGCTCATTGTTGATGATGACATGATCATCACAAAAAAGCAACAAATGTTAGTTTGAAATTGTTTTTATATTTGGCATTCATAACCACCAACCTTATGAAACGGCAATATTGGTGCCAATAGAATAAAACATATTTTGAAGGTATAAAAAGCATGTGCACATGTTCTGAGCAAATGTATCATGTAGTCACACACAGACATCAAGATTTTGGATATGATTCACAACAACGGTGACAATAAAAACAAAAATTCTTGGGAATCAATGATGAGTTTTGAACTATGAAAGCTACCCATCATGCATTGCAGCATGACAATAATTTTTTTATTGTCACCATTGTTGTGAATCATATGCAAAATCTTGATGTCTGTGTGACAAGATGATACATTTGCTCTAAACATTGTATGCACATATTTTTTATCCACCTCTAAATAAGTTATATAAACACTATTGGTACCAATATAGCAGTTCCAAAAGATATAGGCAACTAGAAATGCCAAAGAAATGACAACATTAGATGCTTGTTTTGTGATGATTTCATCATCATCAACATGAAGCTGATAAAACCTGGTCTTACATATTCTTGGCCTTCTTTGCAACATCAATTGTGTTATACAAACACACAGTTACAACAGCCAAAGAAAAGCTACAGTAAAAAAAAAAGGGGACCAAGAGCCCAACTAAAGCAAACACTGATCACCACAATGGTGACACTTCAAATGAAACAAATATCAACATCTAAACCTCTGCTAATTCTCACTAAGATCATCTGACAGCAATAGTCAAAGTAATTATGTCTAAATGAGACCATAAATGATGTAAAAAATATGTCCACAATGACCACATTTGAACTGGTTTTTAAACTTGTATGAAGAGGGTCCATGAACGTCTATATCGGACGTGCAGAACACGTCAAAAAAAGACGTCATAAAAACTTTCATTCTGGCTCCTCAGTGGACGTCTTTTCAACGTCCGACTTTTGTGACAAAGACGTTGAAAAGACGTCTTTTGGACATCATTTTGCTTAGTGATGTTTGTTTACTATGGGTGTCAAAAAACCTTTTCATAAATGGTTCTACAAAGAACCTAATAAAGTGACATGAAGAACTGTTATAGGTTCTTTAAAGAACCTTTGAGAATGGTTCTTCAAGGAACCTTTCAGTGAAAGGTTCTTTGGGGAACCAAAAAAGGTTCTTCTATGGCATCGCTGTGAAACCCCCTTTTTGGTTCTTCCTGGCACCTTTATTTTTAAGAGTGTAGCATGTGGAAAACGAGTGGGTGATCTGCATGCCCTATCAGTCAACAGTGCCTGTATAAAGATCGGCCCATACGATTGCATGGTCAGACCCACCCCCAGACATGGCTACACACTGAAAGTGCTCTCAACCCCTTTCAGAGCCCAAGTGATCACAATACAAGCATTCTGCCCCTCTGAGCTAACCACTGATTAAGTGTCACAGAAATGCGCTCTGTGCCCCATGCGTGCGCTACCTGCTTATGTGAACAGAACTAGTCAGTTTCGAGCCTGAGAGCAGCTCTTTGTCTGCTTTGCTGGCGCTAAGAAGGGCGGCTCGCTGTCGAAACAGAGGTTACTGTCTCACTTTTGCGAGATTTTATAACTTGGACATTCCCTCATTTGCACCACACGTTCTGTCAGTGCAAGAGGAGAAGGCTGAGCAACCATTGGGTGACCGAGTCGCCTGAAGACATGCCCCGGCTGGCGTTTGTTTCAAACCGTGGTTTCAACCAGGTCGTCTAAGCAGCGCGAGACGCTACAGTATCATATTATTCTCTTGCATCCGTGAAATGATCTCCTGTTAATAAAACACATTCTTAATGCTGTCCCCATTATCTATACCCACTTAATTATACTGGCAGTATATTCAATTCCACACAGCGGGGTTTTATACGTTCCCCATATGTAATGTTGAGGAACCGGCTTGATAAGGGAAGGTCTCTGGTTACTCAACGTAACCGTAGTTCCCTGAGAGGAGGGAACGAGACATTATGTAAATTGCTGTGTGAAAAATTCTTCACAGCCTCAATAGCTCTCATTCAGTTGAAAGATTCTGAGGTATTTGGTGCCCGACATCGCCTATATAGTGGCTGTCTCAGCCAATCAGGCGAATATTCGGACGCCATTTGCTATATGCAAGCAAAAGAGTGATTCAATCAGGCTTCAGCATTTCGAGGAAAAGGGTTTTCCACATACGTAATGTCTTGTTCCCTCCTCTCAGGGAACTACGGTTACGTTGAGTAACCAGAGACGTTCTTAGCTTAAAGTTAAACAGAAATCAATAAAATACTTTATTTATTTATCACCGTCCCATTTTGATTGACAGCAGCTTTCATTATATAGGCAGCCTTTATTATACAGTTATCTGTTGTTAAAATATCAAAGTTGATTTTTTATCATGAGTTTTAAGGTGTTTGTCACCAACATACAAAACACTGCTAGAGAAAACATTGTGCTATTGGACTTTTGATTTTAAACCATATAGTTACTGAGACACAGCCCTGTGACAACTAGCCCCAACCAATATCCCATAAATCCCCCACACTTAAGATATTTGACAGAACAGTTATAAACTCATGCTCTTACCCGTTTCACCAACAACCATGACCAGTGACAGCACTACAAATGATCAGGAGGAAACCAGTATAGGCGTTTTCAGATTCTGAATGACACGTGATTAACACATTATATTTTAACATGAGCTTATGACACCTCAACTAGTGCAGATCGAGCAGAGGAGGAGTTTTAACAGACAACATTAGACTAAAGCATAAACATTAAACTGAGAGAAACTTTATATCAGTCCATGTTTTCAAACTTGGGAATATCTATATTTAATCAGTTGCATATAGATAGTAATGATAAGGAACCTGTTCGTAGGAAACAGAGAAAATAATTGCTTGAATAACTTTAAAACTACTTTAATTTGCATATGTAGACCAATTATCCCAGCTTGTAAAACACTGAAAGGTATTGCAGTGGCAGTGACGTCAAAACACACATTTCATTGCCAGCATCGCCAACTGTGCATTTGATAAACCTCCAATTTAACGATGTATTAATAGCAACCTGAAGTGTTAAATAAACAAATAACTTAAAACACATTGATGAAACAGAATTGATTAATCTGAATGTTTTTATCATGAGAAGTTATAGGCATTTTTTTTTGTCAGTGGCCTTGTTCTTCTTGAATGCATCACATCTTTAAAAACACTGTTTCCTCTTTAATAAGTGTTCAGACTTCAGCATCACAGTGTGATCACGTGACCTTCATAAGCAATGTAGAGGCGCTGAGGGACGTCACACCCAAGAGGAAGAGGAAATCAGTCCTGTCAGAGTAACACTTGAGGCCTTTTTCACATATGGCCGCTCTAGTAATTGCTCTAGCCTTTTAAATAAAAGATCACAGCAATCTTATTGGCCAGCGACAGCCTATGACATCATACTAGTGCGACCAGTAAGTATATAAGGGGCGTCTAGGGAACATGTCAGCCTCTTTTCATCTTCAGGGTCTGATTGTGTTTAAAGCACTGTACGAATCAGGCAAAAACAATGTATGGTAACACTTTATTTTGACAGTCCATTCGTTGAGACTCTACTAGTTAGTAGTACCCATTCAGTTGCTTGTCAACAGTGCATCAGTTGACATTCAACAACACTGTTTCAACAGACAAGTAACATACATTCAACTAACTGCCTATAGACTACACAGCAAAATCCCCAGTGTTAAATTAACACTCTGAGTGTGGACTCATATAAACACTGAAGCAGTGTTAAAGTTAATGAGATAATTAATTGAATAATTGAGTGATGATTGATCATTATTGAAGACACCTGATGATAACAAGCAGAATCACTGAAGGAGAAAACCGTAATTTTAAGCCACCATTATGGTGATCAGTGTTTGTTTTAGTTGGGTGCTTGACCCTTAAATCATTAACTTTAGATTTTGTTTGGCTGCTGTACGGGAGTTGTAACAGCCAGATGAACAAATAGAAAAGGTGATCTGGTTGTGTTTAAACAATCATTATTTAACAATCATTTGACCTGAATTACTGAACTCATATAGAGCCCAAATTAGGTTTACTCTATCAATTATAGCAGCACTATTCTTGCACAACAGAGTTTTTTAAATTTTTACAACGTAATCCAATTAACTTTTTATACACGTCTCATATACAAAAAAACTTTTTTTTATTTACTTGATACAGTTTTTAGACACAAAGACATCAAGAATCAGCCTGTGAATCTCAACAATGGTGACAATTATAAAGCATGTTCCAGTGCATTCTGGCTACCACCAATAAAAACTAATTCATGGCTCCAATCATGCATTGCTGCATGAATAAATAATGAGCTTATGTTCAGAAGTGATCTGTTTGTCACCATTGCTGAGATTCATACACTAATTATTGATGTCTGTGTGTGCCAACATAAATAATTTTTTTCATAAATAAAGTTTTTTTTTTTTTTTTTTTTGGTTTCATTGAAAAGGCTAAAAAATATGATGCCATACAAGGACAGTGCTACTATAATTAATAAAGTAAACGTAACTCAGAAATTGGACTATATATGAGTTCAATGATTCAGGTCAAATGATTGTGAAATAATGATTATGTTAAAACACAACCAACACCATCATTTCACCTTTTCTATTTGTTTATCTGGCTGTTATAACTCACGTACAGCAGCCAAACAAAGTCTAAAGTTAATGATTAAAGGGTCAAGAGCCCAACTAAGGCAAACACTGATCACCATAATGGTGACTTAAAATTACGGCTTTCTCCTTCAGTGATTCATTATCTCATTAACTTTAACACTGCTTCAGTGTTACTTTAACACTGCTTCAGTGTTTATATGAGTCTACACTCGGAGTGTTAATTTAACACTGGGGGTTTTGCTGTGTATAAGGTACATTTCAAGTGTTAATCTACAGATTTTACAAAATGTGCCTGTTGACTTTCAATGCTATTTTGCAACCAAACACTAGGCAGCACATCAGACAAAAAAAACACTTTTATTAAATAAAAAAACACTCCAAATAATACAACCCATTCTTTACTACACTCTTAGAACAGATGTGTTAAAAACAACACATAATGTGTTAAATTTTAACACATGTGCTGAATCAGCTCAGGGACAACACATATTGTGTCAAATTTGACACAACTTATGTGTCCCTTTCTTTAACACATCTATTGTGTCAACTAGGTCAACACAAAGATGTGTTATTTTTACACAAAGATGTGTTTACTTGTGTTTTGATGGATTAATGTGGACTTAAAAATGTACACTCTAAAAAGAGATGTGTTGTGTCAGTTTTAACACATATAGTGAGTGTGCTCAGGGACAACACATGTTGTGTCAAATTTAACACAATAAATATGCAAGTCATTTTAACACACACATCGTGTCATTTTAAAAAATAAAGCGAAAGGGCCAGATGCAAAAATATTAACTGTTTAATCAATAGTCGAGTACAGAATGCATGTGCACACAAAGTACAAGACAATGTCTCAAGCTCAATGACTGGACAGACTCACTGTACTGGACATTATTCAGTTATTCACACTTCAACCCATAAATGATAATGCTGCTTTTGACAAAAATTCATGAGAGATAACAGTTGAATTATTTAAAATGTAGCAACTGACAAAATATTTTATATAAATAACTTACACTGGCCTGTATGTTTGAGAACATAGCAAACACTACATACCATTCACAGTGATGGTGAGTGTCGACGCGCTCTTATAAAAAGATGAGTTGAAAACAACACAACCTGTAAAAAGAGATGTGTTAACTATTACACATGTTGTGTAGATTTTAACACATGTGCTGAATCAGCTCAGGGACAACACATGTTGTGTAGATTTTAACACATGTAGTGTGTGTGCTCAGGGACAACACATGTTGTGTAGATTTTAAACACATGTTGTGTCGATTTTAACACATGTAGTGAGTGTGCTCAGGGACAACACATGGTGTGTAGATTTTAACACATCTGGTGTGTGTGCTCAGGGACAACACATGTTGAGGTCAAATTTAACACACAACCTGTGTTATATCCTAACACACCTCTGTGTTTAGGGCTACACATTTTGTATTACCTTTAACACAACTAATGTGTTATTCCTCTTACACAGAAGTGTGTTGAAACCTTTTACACACTAATGTGTTATAGTTACACAACTTGTGTCATATGTGTCACATGTGACTGTAGTCGGTGTGTATTTGCCAGAGTTACTTCCTGTGTTTTTACAACTGAGTGTTTGGATGAACACTGAAACGTATTGTTAACTTGTGTTTATGTAGTCCAGTGACGTTTAATAAAGAGTTTGTTTGAACATTTGGATGGTTTAGACCAGTGGTTCTCAAAGTGGGGTCCGCGGACCCCTGGGGGTCCGTGAACGATAGCCAGGGGGTCCGCGAAATAATTTATAACAGCCTACCGTTTTTCCATGACTATAAGTCATGTTTTCTTTATCATCTGAAAACTTGCTATTTATTCCAAAGTGACTTATCGGCCTAATGCATTTAATGTCAAATAATAAATAAAGTATGCTCTTAAAGGTTTCTATAGATAGATAATCTATCTATATTTCTTATGCCTGTGCGTCAAGTATTCGCTGTATTTTGGTTGTTTTTTGGGCACGCGCGCCAGAAGGAGACAGAGACGGCAGAACCGGCATCCTGTTGTTTTCTTTATTTTTAAAAGGCATGACATTTTGTAGTCATTTTTAATGTACACACAAATAAAAAATTGACATTTTGCCGTTTTGAATGATGTACTCTTATCTGTATGACCATAAATAAGAGTATTCCTTTGTTTCCACTGCAGAGGAAACAATCCAAGTGTTCGCGCCGGCGTCTCGCGTGCGTGCACAATAGGCTATGTCAATTCTAGCACTGCTAATTTTACATCAAAACCTATTCATTATCAAAATAAAATACTCACCGAACTTATAAAAAGTTCTGCTTAATTTAATTTGTCTGTTGTACACTATGAAGGCAGTGACGGTCAATCATTATACTGTCGACTTGCTGTTGTTCCTATCTCATTTCTCCACATGTGAAGATGCTGATACGTGCAGGTCTGGACCTCTGTAATTTTTTTAATGTGTAGCCTATTATATAATGAAAGTTTTGAAATAATTGCCTAATACAAACTCTAATTTGGCGCTGCAAGGATATTAAACATCGCGATGATAAACTGACCTTCTCATCTGAGCGGTTTCAGCAGACTACCAGGGCTTGTCAATGTCAAAATGCGCATTTCCGCATGACTCTTCAGTTATTCGGTCATAAAGTGTGAGATAAGATGTAGGCTAAACAAGATCTAGACACGTGTGAAATTAATGTGGGAAAAAATAAATACTCTGAACCTCAAGTGAATTTACACAAACTGAGAAAGTCAAAAAGCATTACTTTGTTCCCCACTCTCCCAGCTACAGGTCAAGAGAAGCATACTGTGTGTTCAGGATGAAATTAACATTATTTTTTTTAGCTAATTACAGTGGATATAAGCTCAATTTAACAACAAAGCACCTATTAAACATAATTTGCCCTTATTACTGTACTATAGGCCTAATATTTATTCTATATCCATAGGCGGAGTTTGACATTCGAGCCAGGGGGGCAGAAAAAAAAAAAAAAATCATTGTAGCAGCTGGGACCTGCATGGCCTATCAATTGGGGAACTCAGCACTAGCACATATGGACAAAACAAACATGCTAAATAAACACATATTTATTTTAACCCAAGAAAAAAACAGTACAACAATACAATCATATTTGTAAACAGGTAGAACTTCGCATAAACAACCACACTCTTAGAACAGATGTGTTAAAAACAACACATAATGTGTTAAATTTTAACACATGTGCTGAATCAGCTCAGGGACAACACATATTGTGTCAAATTTGACACAACTTATGTGTCCCTTTCTTTAACACATCTATTGTGTCAACTTGGTCAACACAAAGATGTGTTATTTTTACACAAAGATGTGTTTACTTGTGTTTTGATGGATTAATGTGGAATTAAAAATGTACACTCTAAAAAGAGATGTGTTGTGTCAGTTTTAACACATATAGTGAGTGTGCTCAGGGATAACACATGTTGTGTCAAATTTAACACAATAAATGTGCAAGTCATTTTAACACACACATTGTGTCATTTAAAAAAATAAAGCGAAAGGGCCAGATGCAAAAATATTAACCGTTTAATCAATAGTCGAGTACAGAATGCATGTGCACACAAAGTACAAGACAATGTCTCAAGCTCAATGACTGGACAGACTCACTGTACTGGACATTATTCAGTTATTCACACTTCAACCCATAACTGATAATGCTGCTTTTGACAAAAATTCATGAGAGATAACAGTTAACAGAGTTTCCACTTTGAATTATTTAAAATCTAGCAACTGACAAAATATTTTATATAAATAACTTGTATTTACACTGGCCTGTATGTTTGAGAACATAGCAAACACTACATACCATTCACAGTGATGGTGAGTGTCGGCACGCTCTTATAAAATGATGAGTTGAAAACAACACAACCTGTAAAAAGAGATGTGTTAACTATTACACATGTTGTGTAGATTTTAACACATGTGCTGAATCGAGTAAGGGGAGGCTGCAGACCTGGAGCCGGCAGATATACGCCCCTGACAGTTTTACGCCCCTGTTGTTCCTAATGCGTCCAGTAGGGGGAGGCTGTACAGCGACACACATTGAGTTATGTTAGTAAATAATCTTTTATTTTTATTTTTTATTAATAAATGTATTTATTTTGTATTGCAAATGAAATGATACAAGACATTAACAGTGAGAAAGAGAAAAAAAATAACAAGGGGGACATCAAAAGAGATTGAATTAGGCTACACAAATCAATACTACAATTTTACATTTTGTCAACATAAAAATTAAAGGTTCTTTACAACAGATTCAATGATATTATTTATTTTAGAAACCTTTGAGTTTAAAGGTTTTGACATTTTCTTAAAAGAAGAAAAAAGGGACTTTATATCAGAGGAGAATATTCTTAAATCACACAGCAAAAACTCCAGTGTTAAATTAACTCTCCTGGGAGTTTATATGGCTCCAGACTCAAGAGTGTAAAGTGTTAAAATATGAGTGTTAAATTAACACTCAAGAGTGTTAAAGTTAATGAGATAATTGCGTGATTAATTGAGGGATGATTGAGCATTATTGAAGACACCTGATGTTAATAAGCAGAATCACTGAAGGAGAAAATCACAAATTGTACGTCACCATTATGGAGATCAGTGTGTGCTTTAGTTGGGCTCTTGACCCTTATATTTTTAACATTAGAATTTGTTTGTCTGTTGTTATTTAATTGTAACAGCCAGATGAACAAAGGAAAAAAGTGATTTGACGTTGTTGATTATGTAATGATGTAATCATCATATGAACTTGATCACTGAACTTATTAAGAATCTTGTGACAAAGATACATGTTGTTAATTACAACATCATTGATTATACGTCAAAGATCTAGAATTTTCTATATAATACAAAGGATTTCTTAAAAGTTGTTTTCAAAAATAAAAGAGTCATTAATAGGCACACACAGACATCAAGATTCAATCTATGCATCTCAACAATGGTGACGAGCAGAATATTCAATTAGGAAAAGTAAATCATATAGACAATTCAGATCATAATTTATTCATACCGCAATGCATGATGGGAGCCATTAATGAGTTGTGATTGGTGGCTGCCAGAATGCACTGCAACATGCTGTATTATTGTCACCATTGTTGAGATTCACAGTCTGATTATTGATGTCTGTGTTTCTAAATAAAATTATGTTTTTAAGGTTTTTAGATATTTTGGATTATATTAAAAGCACTGAAAGTCCAATGCTATAGAATCACAGAGCAGTTGTAATTAACAAGATAAACTATCTCAGTAAATTTAGATTTTCAAATCACAACATGATTATGTCAAAACACAACCAACACCATCCAATCACTTTTTGTCTTTGTTCATCTGGCTGCTATAACTCAATAACAGCAGACAAACAAGATCTCAAGAAAAACAATAAAAGGGTCAAGAACCCAACTAAAGCAAACACTGATCTATATAATGGTGACGTACAATTTGAGATTTTCTCCTTCAGTGATTCTGCTTGTTAACATCAGGTGTCTTCAATAATGCTCAATTATCACTCAAGTAATCACTTAATTATCTCATTAACTTTAACACTCTTGAGTGTTAATTTAACACTCATATTTTAACACTTTACACTCTTGAGTCTGGAGCCATATAAACTCCCAGGAGAGTTAATTTAACACTGGAGTTTTTGCTGTGTATGATTACACGGTATACTGTAATGGGTTAAATTTGGTTAATATCTAAATGTAACTATAAATTCAAAACAACATATTTACGGTGTAAAGGCCTATAACTGCAGTAGGTCATATACTTGTCAGAACATAGTTGATCCAACTGTGTATTTTTAATTTTTCAATTCACAAAAACACATTCTGTCGGCTGAGTGAGTGAAGCCCAACTGAATAGCTACAGACATTTTAATCCGTGCAGATCTACTCTAACGTTTATAAATGAAAAAAAAAAAAAAAAGTATCTATGGACGGGTTATTAATCTGTAAGAGTCGATTTAATGATGTTATTTCGCAGTATATCCCTCTACTGGACGCATTAGGAACAACAGGGGCGTAAAACTGTCAGGGGCGTATATCTGCCGGCTCCAGGTCTGCAGCCTCCCCATATTGAGAATGAGGACATGCGTCACGGTAGCTTGCTGTCACGTGACGAATTGAGGCCGCCCACCATTTTGGGAGGACACGCTATTGGTTGCCAGGGGCAACAGTGTAAGAGCAATACAGAGACGGATACAAATTGAAACGGATATACGGATAGAAATTACGAGAAATTATATAAATAATATATATATATATATATATATATATATATATATATATATATATATATATATATATATATAATATATACATATATAAATAAATATATATAATATAGAAATTAAGAAGAAATGGAGAAGAATGCGGCAAAAGAAAAGGGTCCTTACAGGGAGAAACTTACTATCAATGCCAAACAGAGGTATTTGGAGAAATTGGCTGATATTAAAAACGTCGACCCATACGAGCTGCCTGCAGCTGAATGGAACAGAGACCTAGACTCTTTACCACCTTGTACGTATATGGAAATAGTTAATTACTTGGTTTTTGGCATCAGTTATTACACTATGCTAGAATTCAAAAGCCTGAAATCCTTGGAAAGTTACGAGACATTCTGCTGCGGCTGGGTGCGCGACTTGGTCATCTACAAGCCCCCAAACTGTGAAAACACCGTTGTACTGGCAAAGGTAAGTTGCTTCACTTTTTGTCAAGTCACTTTTATTTATATAGGGCTTTTTACAATCCAGATTGCATCAAAGTTGCTTAATAATAGGAAAATAACAAAGTTTGTTTCTGCTGTAACTTACAGGAGCTCTGAATCAAACAGTGATGAAATTCAGTTCAAAGAAAGTAGTGTCAATTGGGGCTGTAACAATATTGTGTCACAATATATCGCAATACAAAAATGCAACAATATATCGTGGATAGTGACAGTAGTGTGTATAGTTCACCCAAAATTAAAATTACTGTGTGAAAAAAACAACAACAAGTTTACAGTTTTAGTGTCAGTACTACATTAAACTTCTATATATAAATGTTGAATATAATGTAGAATAATGCACTGGGGGAATATTTGTGGGTCCTGATAATGCAGTATGTCTGATGTTACCAGTAAAAAGTGGCCTACATTATTTTAAATATATTTTGTTAGTGACAGAGTGCAAGCATATTCGTCTAAAATAATTCTGTATTTTCAGCTTCAGAATCATGAATATTTTTATTCTGGTGTCTCTATTGTCCTGTGCATTGGGTTTCCAGCACCAAGTCCAAGCCTATTCATTTACATCCACATTTACATTGTAATGTTGTAGGTTTGTGTGTTGGGGACTTGAGTGCATTAAGGGTGAGAGTGCATGGCGTATTTGTGATCCAGGCAAGGCTGCAGACAAATGGAAATGTGATGTGTGTAACTTGAAAAAATGTGACTTTGTAATATATACATATTACCTCTTGTATTTAACAGGTCATGCATTCACGGCGGCTCAGCGAACCTCCTCTCACACCATGGGTCATCCTTACACCATCGGGACAAGTGTGTTCAGCCCACTGCACATGCATGGCTGGTGTAGCTGAGTCATGCACCCATGTTGGAGCCCTGCTCTTTATGGTTGATGCCTGTGTCCGGTTGAAGGAAAAGGCCACAGTCACTGATGAACCGGCCTACTGGATGCTGCCAAGCAGCATTGACAAAGTCCATCCAGAGGTTGGCCACAGCATTGACTTCACATCTGCTGCTGCCACACGCAAGTCTCTAAACAGACGCATTGATGGTGAGACCCACAACAGTCCTGCGTTGAGAACACGTTCAACCAAAACAACAAAAAAAACACCCACACCAACACCGGAAGAGCTGGAAACATTCTACAGGGATCTCCATAACACAGGCTCAAGATCAGCCATTTTGAGTGTGCTACCAGAATACTGTGAGGAATTTCGAGACCCTATTCTGCCCATCAGAAGCTTACAGTCTCTGGCAAATGTTTGTGGCACTAGCTTTGATAGGAGTGACCTGTCAGCACTGCAGAAGCACTGCCAAGCCATAAGAAACGTCGCTGATGTGTCAGAGGAACAGGCAGTGCAGATTGAGAGAAGGACGAGGGGACAGCACACCTCGTCACTTTGGTTTGCAGCAAGGGCAGGCAGAATCACGGCCTCCTCAATGCACAGTGTCTATGCAACAGACATCAGCTCACCAGCTCTCTCCACCATAAAGAGGGTTTGTTACCCTACGCGCGGGCCAGGAACAGCAGCCACCAGTTGGGGTATCAAACAGGAGGAGACAGCGAGGCTGGCATACATCACCCAAACAAAAGACCAGCACAGAAATCAACAAGTGCAAACTTGTGGGTTTTTTGTCAACCCAGCCTTCCCACAAGTAGGAGCATCACCAGATGCCATTGTGAGTTGCACCTGTTGTGGAAAGGGCTGCATTGAAATAAAATGCCCAGCTAAGTACAAGGACTACATAGTCCTTGATGCATGTTCATCAGATGACCGCAATTTCTGCCTGCATGTGGTTGATGGTCAGGTGCACCTCAAGAAGAACCACCAGTACTACAGCCAGGTCCAGACTCAACTTTTTGTAACCGACAGTGCATACTGTGACTTTGTAGTATGGACACTGAAGGACTGTGTGATTCTACGCATATCTCCAGACACCTTTTTTTGGAAGGCACGGCTTCTGAAGGCACAGGAGTTCTTCCTGAAGGTGGCTCTCCCTGAACTCGTGATGCAATATTACACAGTACCACCTACCTCCCAAGCATCGTTTGGCCCCAGTGTGCTAAAGCAACAACAGCCACTGGAAGTGCGCATAAAGACGCCAAGAAAGCAGCCTGCCAAAAAAGACAAAGCACCTAAGAGAAATAAGTCAGTGTGGTGTCTCTGTGCTGGACCCGAGAAAGGTCAAATGGTGGCATGTGACAACGAGAACTGTACAGTACAATGGTTTCACTTCCATTGTGTGGGGCTTGTGGACACCCCTTCTGCTGATACTCCTTGGTTTTGCCCTTCTTGTGCTGAATAGTGTTTGATGCACATTACATTAACGCACTTTTTATTGTTTACATTAACGCACTTTTTATTGTTTACATTAATGCACTTTTTTGTGTTTTTTTATCATTGACATTGTTTACATTGAGATTTTTGTTTGTTATTGTTTACATTGCATTTTTTTATTGTTTACATTAATGCACTTTTTATTGTTATTTATTTAGAGCATATTGTGAAAACATTAATACACTGTTCATTGTCAGTTCTCAATAAATACTGTTAAGTCATATAAAGGTGTTTAAAGAGTTTATTTCATATTTACATTAATTTCATAGTAGATTAGATTACACTTTATTTTAAACAAAAAGTCTGCACTCAGACAACACTTTTGCATATATTTACCAAGGCACAGCAAACAGTGACAATCTTGTCCAACGCCATTATGTTTTCACCTTCACATTTGAGAAGCATGTTCACAGGTACAGTTGAGTGTAGGAATTTAAATTTGTTCCGCACAACACCAATCACCCTCTCCACATGAATCCTGAGATGTGCTATGGCCCTAGTCTCCTCCACATCTTTTGCCTCCAGCTGTGCACGACCCCTTGTGAAAGTAGGTACCTTAACCTCAGCACACATCATACCCACACTTTCCCTGATATTAAATCCTCTATCTGCCAGCACAATGTCACCTGGCAACAGTTTGTTGAGGAAACCACTCTGCTCTGTAATGTGTTTGTCACTAGCGCGCCCACCCCACCCTTCGGATATGAAAGAAATTACACCCTGGGGTGTAATCACAATCAGATATTTCATTGTGTATGCATGTTTATACTGAGAAAAAAGTCTTTGCCCTTGCAAGTACATTTGAGGGTTTTTCAATAAAAACCTCAAAACAGTCCACAATTGCAGCCACATGTTTTCCGAACGATTCCACAAACTGGTGTGGCATACTGGTCAATAAACTTTCTCTGCATGGCCAGTACACCAAAGGAGACAGCCGTGCATACATCACACTAAGAGTGTGGTGAAAGGCATCACTGGCTGTTGTCCTGTGCACCCGAAACAGATGGCCGAGATGCTGTATTGGCAGGTCCAGTCTAAGGCGCATAAGAGTCATCAGGACAAGCTGGAAGGGTGAGAGCTTCTTCAAACTACCTTGAGGCAGATATGGCATGAGACTGAACAGAAGTGTCTGAAACATTACATAGGTCGGAAGTCCCGTGTAGTACTTCACTCTGTTATCATCACCACTCAGAAAGTTCTCATTCATCTGGTACTCTTCAAGTTCCTCCTTCAGCTTTCTATTTTCCTCCAAAAGACTGTTAATAACATCCTGTCTAGATGAGCAGAGTGCACATTCCTGTGCCGGGGATGGCGGCTCCTTGTGCTGCGCCAGCGGTGGCACTTGCTCCTGTTGCTGTGCTGGGTATGGTGGCTGCTCCTGTTGCTGTGCTGGGGATGGTGGCTGCTCCTGTTGCTGTGCTGGGGATGGTGGCTGCTCCTGTTGCTGTGCTGGGGATGGTGGCTGCTCCTGTTGCTGTGCTGGGGATGGTGGCTGCTCCTGGTGCTGTGCTGGGGATGGTGGCTGCTCCTGGTGCTGTGCTGGGGATGGTGGCTGCTCCTGGTGCCGGGTCCTGCGATTTACTTGTCGCAGAAATCTTGCTTCATCTGTTTGCTTAACATCACT
This sequence comes from Gila orcuttii, assembly GCA_026230005.1. Lineage (NCBI taxonomy): Eukaryota > Metazoa > Chordata > Actinopteri > Cypriniformes > Leuciscidae > Gila > Gila orcuttii. The sequence continues at coordinate 6,198,235 of JAPDVR010000002.1, read as the reverse complement.
GTGGCCTAACCGCAAAGATGGTTTCCAGTCAGGGTGGTTCTCCAACATCTCATATGATGGTTTACCTAGAACAGAATAATTTGATTAAGAAATTTGATTTGATTAAGACATCTTGCAGAAAAAAGGCTAAGGACATGAGGGAATATGCATCTTTGTGATGCATCCAAAGTGGGGAAAGTTATTGTAGAGAACCACTGTGTGGGGCAAACACATTACTGCGAGCACATTTCACCGACAAGCAAGCATAATGTCATGAACACTAGTTTTGTTAAAAACAACAACATTGATGGCTGTCCAAGTATTTTCAAAGAAACAACAGTTTGATAGATACAGTGCTAAGCATAAGTGAATAGACCCATGCTAAAGTTGACTAAAAAGAGGAATAAAAAATGGCATCTTTTTGAAATTTATCTAAATGCCTTAATTAAAAAAAAAATCCAACCTTTCAGACACCAACTTTCTTTGTGAATGAATAATGTATCGTAAATAAATTAATGTTCTTCCTTTATATACAGGGTGCATAAGTCAGGACACCCCATGTTAAATTCCCATAGAGGCAGGCAGATTTTTAAAGGCCAGTTATTTTATGGATCCAGGATAATATGCATCCTGATAAAGTACCCTTGGCCTTTGGAATTAAAATAGCCCCACATCATCACACACCCTTAGTACCAAACCTTGATAACGGCATGGTTTTATTTCAGTTAGCCTAATAGCTGGTTGGATTTGCATTGAGAGATAATCTTATGGAAACTACCCCATGCCAATCTCTAGGTAGAGTGATTTTTACTATTTTTTTTTTTTAATTAAAGCAATAAGATCAATTTACAAAATATGATTTTTATTCCTCTTTTTAGTCAAATTTAGCATGGATGTATCACTTTTGCTTAGCACTGTAACTTAGTTAGCTAACGTTAGCAGGCTAGGCAATAACGTCAGGTTAACTTCATGACTTTAAAAGCTGAACATAAACACATTTAAAGCATTTTTAGAGAACTTACCCGAATGAAAATGCATAGAACACACTCTCATCGAGTCGGAGATGCGGTCGAAAGTAATGTCCTTTCTTCTAACAGCTGCAACCCAAGAAATCCGACGTCTCTTTGTCACATCGGAGACATGCTCTCCTTCATGCTTTTTCCATTTAGGGAAACGAAAAAAATGTAACAAATGGTTGCTACAGTTCCCACGACGATCGTGTGAGACACTGGAGCAGTTTTTTACACAGCAGTGTTTTCCAGGCATTCTAACACTGCGACAACCTCCTCTACTACCAATATAAACAATAAGCGTTGCTAGCGGGTGTCCTCCCAAAATGGCGGAAAGCTGTCTCCGGGGGGCGGGGCGCTGTGTCGTGACGACATCTCCTCATTCTCAATAGGCTGAATCAGCTCAGGGACAACACATGTTGTGTAGATTTTAACACATGTAGTGTGTGTGCTCAGGGACAACACATGTTGTGTAGATTTTAAACACATGTTGTGTAGATTTTAACACATGTAGTGAGTGTGCTCAGGGACAACACATGTTGTGTAGATTTTAACACATGTGGTGTGTGTGCTCAGGGACAACACATGTTGTGTAGATTTTAACACATGTAGTGTGTGTGCTCAGGGACAACACATGTTGTGTAGATTTTAACACATGTAGTGTGTGTGCTCAGGGACAACACATGTTGTGTCAAATTTAACACACAACCTGTGTTATATCTTAACACACCTCTGTGTTTAGGGCTACACATTTTGTATTACCTTAACACAACTAATGTGTTATTCCTCTTACACATAAGTGTGTTGAAACCTTTTACACACTAATGTGTTATAGTTACACAACTTGTGTCAGATATGTGTCACATGTGACTAGTCGGTGTGTATTTGCCAGAGTTACTTCCTGTGTTTTTACAACTGAGTGTTTGGATGAACACTGAAACGTATTGTTAACTTGTGTTTATGTAGTCCAGTGACGTTTAATAAAGAGTTTGTTTGAACATTTGGATGGTTTAGACATCATTAATCTACATAGACAAGCTCTTATTGAGAATTAACTGAGGTTTAGATGTTGATGATTCACTGAATGTTTTATTTGAAGTCACCAGAATTGTGATTAATGGCTCCTTTATTTGAGCTCTTGACCCTTTACTCTTCTTTTAGTTTGTTTCTGGCTGCTTTAATTGTATTTTAATGAAATACATTTGCTATGGAGAGAGATAAGTTGATCAAATGTTTCTTGATGATGTCAAAATCAGCAAGAGCTGATCTGAACAAGTTTATGAGTATATGGATGTAGGGCTGGGTGATATATTGCACGATATTGTATGCGCATCTCGTCAGTAAAGCCGGTTCCTTGATTAGTAGTAAATCACCTTCACCTGCTTTCAGATGGAGCGGCATTTACTCTACAGCACAAACTCCAGTGTTAAATTAACACTCAAGAGTGTTAAAGTTAATGAGATAATTAAGTGATTAATTTAGTGATGATTGAGCATTATTGAAGACACCTGATGTTAACAAGCAGCATCATTAAAGGAGAAAGTCACAAATTGTAAGCAACCGTTATGTCGATCAGTGTTTGCTTTAGTTGGGCTCTTGACCCTTATACATTCACTTCAAATTTGTTTTTCTGCTGTTATTTTTTATAACAGTCAAACGAACAAAGAAATGTGTGATCTGATAGTGTTGGTTGTGTTTTGGCATAATCATGCTGTGATCTGAAAATGAAACTTATTGCGATAGGTTGGTTTAACTTATTAGCACCAGTTCTGTGCTTCTACAGCATGTATGAATATCAGTATGTTTCTTATAATCCAAAATATTTAATAAACATTGTTCTGATCAAAACACTTTCAAATGAATTTATTTAGGAACACAGAAATCAATAATCAGCCTGTGAATCTCAACAATGGTGACAATAATAAAGCATGTTGCAGTGGCTGCCACCAATCACAATTCATTAATGGCTCCCATCATGCATTGCGGTATGAAGCTTTTATTTGTCACCATTGTTGAGATTCATACGCTGATTCTTGAAGTCTGTTTGATACCTTATACTGTAAGACTCTGTACCAACTATGCTTTTAAAAATTAAGTCATTTGCAATAAGCTCACTTTTATTAAAAGTCGTCTTTTATATAGTACACTTATTTCTCAAATAATAAACTACATGTCCATGATGATAACATTATCATCTGAGCATATTTTACCCATGATTTTCTCTGCTGTTTCGAATGTGCGAAATAAAAACGTATTTACAGCAATCAGAGAAAACTAATATTAAAGAGTCAAGGGTCAAGGGTCTCTTTTTAGAGTGCACTTGACTTCGCATCACATCTTCGTTCGGACCAGTGCTCGAAGTGGGGGGGTACACTTCTACATTTTACTCTTAAGTGTACCTGCACTTTTTCTTGCGTACCGCTACTTCTCGCATGTACTCTACCACTGACAGAAAAAGCGTCAGTGTCAAGCCCGCTTCACATATACACTCTAAAAAGAGATGTGTCAAAAAACAACACATGTGATGTGTAGATAGCATTTTGACACATGTTGTGTAGATTTTAACACACAATGTGTGTTAAAATGTAACTCTGGATAGAATAGCACTGGGTGGAGGAGAGTTTGTGTTTATGAAAAATTATAGGTATATATTATATGGTATCCCATAAAATGCTCTAAAATAAATAAAGCAATACATTCAATTAAATAAATGTAATCTTAAAGAAAACTTAAAGATTAACGGGTGTTTTTTGGCAGCCAATCACATCATGCCTCTTTTCAATGTCTTTTTCAAATGCTGCTTTCACTTGTTATTAATAACCAGATTAACTTTATTTCTGTCAGACTCTACAGAAGCTCTCATTGAGAATCAACAGGTTTTGTGTTGACGATTCATTGAATGTTTCATTTAAAGTCACTAGAATCGTGATTAGTGTCAGCTTTATCTGGGCTCTTAAACCCTTAACTCTTTAACATTAGTTTTCTCTGATTGCTGTAAATATGTTTTAATTTTGCACGTTCGAAACCGCAAAGAAAATCATGGGTAAAATATGTTAGGATGATAACGTTATCATCATGGGCATGTAGATTGCTGAGCTCAGCAAGAGTTTATTATATGATAAATAAGTATACTATATAAAAGATGGTTTTTAACAAAGGTGAGCTTATTGCAAATGACTTAATTTTTGAAAAGCATAGTTGGGTCAGAGTCTTACAGTGTAAGGTATCAAACAGACTTCAAGAATCAGCGTATGAATCTCAACAATGGTGACAAACAAAAGCTTCATACCGCAATGCATGATGGGAGCCATTAATGAGTTGTGATTGGTGGCAGCCACTGCAACATGCTTTATTATTGTCACCATTGTTGAGATTCACAGGCTGATTATTGATGTCTGTGTTTCTAAATAAATTCATTTGAAAGTGTTTTGATCAGAACAATGTTTGTTAAATATTTTGGATTAAAAGAAACATACTGATATTCATATATGCTGTAGAATCACGAAACTGGTGCTAATAAGTTAAAACAACCTATCTCAATAAGTTTCATTTTCAGATCACAGCATGATTATGCCAGAACATAACCAACACTATCAGATCACACATTTCTTTGTTCGTTTGACTGTTATAAATAAATGACAGCAGACAAACAAATTTAAAGTGAATGTATAAGGGTCAAGAGCACAACTAAAGCAAACACTGATCGATATAACGGTGGCTTACAATTTGTGACTTTCTCCTTCAATGATTCTGCTTGTTAACATCAGGTGTCTTCAATAATGCTCAAACATCACTAAATTAATCACTTAATTATCTCATTAACTTTAACACTCTTGAGTGTTAATTTAACACTGGAGTTTTTGCTGTGTAGTAAATGCCGCTCCATCTGAAAGCAGGTGAAGGTGATTTACTACTAATCAAGGAACCGGCTTTACTGACGAGATGCGCATAACAATGTCATGCTATATATCGCCCAGCCCTACATCCATATACTCATAAACTTGTTCAGATCAGCTCTTGTTGATTATGACATCATCCAGAAACATTTGATCAACTTATCTCTCTCCATAGCAAATGTATTTCATTAAAATACAATTAAAGCAGCCAGAGACAAACTAAAAGAAAAGTAAAGGGTCAGGAGCTCAAATAAAGAAGCCATTAATCACAATTCTGGTGACTTCAAATAAAACATTCATTGTAACATCAACATCTAAAACTCAATTTTAATTTATTCTCAATAAGAGCTTGTCTATGTAGATTGATGATGTCTAAACCATCCAAATGTTCAAACAAACTCTTTATTAAACGTCACTGGACTACATAAACACAAGTTAACAATACGTTTCAGTGTTCATCCAAACACTCAGTTGTAAAAACACAGGAAGTAACTCTGGCAAATATACACCGACTACAGTCACATGTGACACATATCTGACACAAGTTGTGTAACTATAACACATTAGTGTGTAAAAGGTTTCAACACACTTCTGTGAAAGAGGAATAACACATTAGTTGTGTTAAAGGTAATACAAAATGTGTAGCCCTAAACACAGAGGTGTGTTAAGATATAACACAGGTTGTGTGTTAAATTTGACACAACATGTGTTGTCCCTGAGCACACACACTACATGTGTTAAAATCTACACAACATGTGTGGTCCCTGAGCACACACACTACATGTGTTAAAATCTACACAACATGTGTTGTCCTTGAGCACACACACCACATGTGTTAAAATCTACACAACATGTGTTGTCCTTGAGCACACACACCACATGTGTTAAAATCTACACAACATGTGTTGTCCCTGAGCACACTCACTACATGTGTTAAAATCTACACAACATGTGTTTAAAATCTACACAACATGTGTTGTCCCTGAGCTGATTCAGCACATGTGTTAAAATCTACACAACATGTGTAATAGTTAACACATCTCTTTTTACAGGTTGTGTTGTTTTCAACTCATCATTTTATAAGAGCGTGCCGACACTCACCATCACTGTGAATGGTATGTAGTGTTTGCTATGTTCTCAAACATACAGGCCAGTGTAAATACAAGTTATTTATATAAATATTTTGTCAGTTGCTAGATTTTAAATAGTTCAAAGTGGAAACTCTGTTAACTGTTATCTCTCATGAATTTTTGTCAAAAGCAGCATTATCAGTTATGGGTTGAAGTGTGAATAACTGAATAATGTCCAGTACAGTGAGTCTGTCCAGTCATTGAGCTTGAGACATTGTCTTGTACTTTGTGTGCACATGCATTCTGTACTCGACTATTGATTAAACGGTTAATATTTTTGCATCTGGCCCTTTCGCTTTATTTTTTAAAATGACACAATGTGTGTGTTAAAATGACTTGCACATTTATTGTGTTAAATTTGACACAACATGTGTTATCCCTGAGCACACTCACTATATGTGTTAAAACTGACACAACACATCTCTTTTTAGAGTGTACATTTTTAATTCCACATTAATCCATCAAAACACAAGTAAACACATCTTTGTGTAAAAATAACACATCTTTGTGTTGACCTAGTTGACACAATAGATGTGTTAAAGAAAGGGACACATAAGTTGTGTCAAATTTGACACAATATGTGTTGTCCCTGAGCTGATTCAGCACATGTGTTAAAATTTAACACATTATGTGTTGTTTTTAACACATCTGTTCTAAGAGTGTACTCCATTTGCAGTGCGTATGTGGTGCGTATTTTTTCCGCACCCGTGTTAACAGGTTAGAGCTTTCACACTGCACGCGGATGCGCCCGTCAATGCGCTCCCGGTGCGGTGTGTGTGTGTATACAGCAGTGCAGAGATCGTTTCCACACAGTCTATTTCTGCTGCGCTGCACTCGCTGAATTAAAGATACAGCGCATGGTTCGTGTTCAAAATGAACACAGATTGACATGAAAATATAATAATCTTACCATAAATGCATTTAGTTAAATAAAATGTAGGCTAGTAATCTCACCATAAATGTATTTTTGGACTTGCACACTTGGAGGAGTTCCATTTTCACACACACACACACACACACACACACACACACACACACACACACACACACACACACACACACACACACACACACACACACACACACACACACACACACACACACAAGATTTCTTTAAATACATTTATGTTGTTAATAAATAACAATAAACTGTTGTTGTACCAGCAATATCTCCAAGTTTTGTTTTTCATAGTAGAAATCTCAAATGTCATGATTTGCCAATGCAAGAGAGTACCGGCACCTTTTCTTCCCCACTTCAAGCACTGGTTCGGACACAATTAGGATCAATGAAATGTGGACCACTTTTGCACCTTTAAAATATTATCTTCAACCAAAACGAAAAGATTTTTAAAGCGCAAACTCCGCGCCTGTCTATATCTATAGACCTCGAATGTGTTCAAATATTGGAATTTAACATCTATGCAAAATAATCCTTGAAACATTTCTCATTTAAGGCCATTCCTGTTTGGAATATGTGATTGTGTTTTGATGTGATGTGAACAATAATCTTATACATTCTGCATTTCCATTTTGTATGTGGATCATTCATTGTAAAATTTAAACTGTCATCTACTTGACAAAAAATGTATTCCACTGCCCACTGACATGCTTTTAAAGCTATAGTTATCCAATTTTTTGGCCTTAAAAACACCTCAAAATGCATGTGTAGATCAAGAAAATCTAAAATTCCTCGGGGGCGGGGGGGGACCCCCTAGCAAGATCACTTTAGGCACCTCAGTACACTATTTAGAAAACCCTGCATACGACCCTGGGTGAAGACTATTTGTGTCAAAACATTTCATTAAGCGCTCCCACATTAACTTTGGGCTCAGTCACTGTTATAAATATGAGGGGGTCCTTGGAAATATTTTTCCCCCGTAAGGGGTCCCTGGCTCCAAAATGTTTGAGAACCCCTGGTTTAGACATCATGAATCTACATAGACAAGCTCTTATTGAGAATAAGTTAAAATTGAGTTTTAGATGTTGATGTTACATTGAATGTTTTATTTGAAGTCACCAGAATCGTGATTAATGGCTCCTTTATTTGAGCTCTTGACCCTTTACTCTTCTTTTAGTTTTTCTCTGGCTGCTTTAACTGTATTTTAATATAATACAATTTGTTATGGTGAGAGAAAATATGATCAGATGATACTTGATGATGTTATAATCAGCAAGTGCTGTTCTGATCAAGTATATGGATGGTGCGCATTAAATTTATTTATGTGCTGTTAGTTATAATAATCTTGTGACACTACACCATGCTATCCAGCAGTGCAGAATAAGAATAAAAAAGTTTTCTGATAATTTTAATCTGCAACAGAAAGTAGTCAAACACAGACCTCAAGAATCAGCGTATGAATCTCAACAATGGTGACAAAAGAAAAGCTTCATGCCGCAATGCATGCTGGGAGTCATGGATGAGATTTGTACTATGGTGGCACCCAGAATGCATTGCAGCATGAAGCTTTTCATTTGTCACCATTGTTGAGATTCATACGCTGATTCTTGAAGTCTGTTTGATACCTTAGACTGTAAGGCTCTTTATGAACTGTGTTTTTAAAAATTAATTTAAATTTAATTGCAAAATTCTTATCTTTTTAAAAATCATCTTTTATATATTACATTCATCTTTCAAATATTAAACTCTTGCTAAGCTTAATAATCTTGAGTTATACACATTGTGTGTTAAAAATCTACACAACATGTGTCAAAAAAACATCAACACATGATATGTGTTGTTTTTTAACACATCTCTTTTTTGAGTGTACATTTTAACACACATCGTGTGTTAAAAATCTACACAACATGTGTCAAAATGCTATCTACACAGTCACATGTGTTGTTTTTTGACACATCTCTTTTTGCAGTGTTGTTTCTGTCTCTTCTCTCAGTTAATGGCTGTGAGTTTCTGTACCAGATGAATGTTGCTCTGTCAGTCAGAGCGCAGCTGCTTTTACATGTCAGACTGCCCAGCTAGCAGGGAACGTTCTCAGAACATTGGCTACACTCTTAGAACAGATGTGTTAAAAACAACACATAATGTGTTAAATTTTAACACATGTGCTGAATCAGCTCAGGGACAACACATATTGTGTCAAATTTGACACAACTTATGTGTCCCTTTCTTTAACACATCTACTGTGTCAACTTGGTCAACACAAAGATGTGTTATTTTTACACAAAGATGTGTTTATTTGTGTTTTGATGGATTAATGCGGAATTAAAAATGTACACTCTAAAAAGAGATGTGTTGTGTCAGTTTTAACACATATAGTGAGTGTGCTCAGGGACAACACATGTTGTGTCAAATTTAGCACAATAAATGTGCAAGTCATTTTAACACACACATTGTGTCATTTTAAAAAATAAAGCAAAAGGGCCAGATGCAAAAATATTAACCGTTTAATCAAAAGTCGAGTACAGAATGCATGTGCACACAAAGTACAAGACAATGTCTCAAGCTCAATGACTGGACAGACTCACTGTACTGTACATTATTCAGTTATTCACACTTCAAACCATAACTGATAATGCTGCTTTTGACAAAAATTCATGACAGATAACAGTTAACAGAGTTTCCACTTTGAATTATTTAAAATGTAGCAACTGACAATATATTTTATATAAATAACTTGTATGTATTTACACTGGCCTGTATGTTTGAGAACATAGCAAACACTGCATACCATTCACAGTGATGGTGAGTGTCGGCACGCTCTTATAAAATGATGAGTTGAAAACAACACAACCTGTAAAAAGAGATGTGTTAACTATTACACATGTTGTGTAGATTTTAACACATGTGCTGAATCAGCTCAGGGACAACACATGTTGTGTAGATTTTAACACATGTAGTGTGTGTGCTCAGGGACAACACATGTTGTGTAGATTTTAAACACATGTTGTGTAGATTTTAACACATGTAGTGAGTGTGCTCAGGGACAACACATGTTGTGTAGATTTTAACACATGTAGTGTGTGTGCTCAGGGACAACACATGTTGTGTAGATTTTAACACATGTAGTGTGTGTGCTCAGGGACAACACATGTTGTGTCAAATTTAACACACAACCTGTGTTATATCTTAACACACCTCTGTGTTTAGGGCTACACATTTTGTATTACCTTAACACAACTAATGTGTTATTCCTCTTACACATAAGTGTGTTGAAACCTTTTACACACTAATGTGTTATAGTTACACAACTTGTGTCAGATATGTGTCACATGTGACTGTAGTCGGTGTGTATTTGCCAGAGTTACTTCCTGTGTTTTTACAACTGAGTGTTTGGATGAACACTGAAACGTATTGTTAACTTGTGTTTATGTAGTCCAGTGACGTTTAATAAAGAGTTTGTTTGAACATTTGGATGGTTTAGACATCATTAATCTACATAGACAAGCTCTTATTGAGAATTAACAGAGTTTTAGATGTTGATGATTCACTGAATGTTTTATTTGAAGTCACCAGAATTGTGATTAATGGCTCCTTTATTTGAGCTCTTGACCCTTTACTCTTCTTTTAGTTTGTCTCTGGCTGCTTTAATTGTATTTTAAAGAAATACATTTGCTATGGAGAGAGATAAGTTGATCAAATGTTTCTTGATGATGTCAAAATCAGTAAGAGCTGATCTGAACAAGTTTATGAGTATGTGGATGTAGGGCTGGGTGATATATTGCACGATATTGTATGCGCATCTCGTCAGTAAAGCCGGTTCCTTGATTAGTAGTAAATCGCCTTCACCTGCTTTCAGATGGAGCGGCATTTACTCTACAGCACAAACTCCAGTGTTAAATTAACACTGAAGAGTGTTAAAGTTAATGAGATAATTAAGTGATTAATTTAGTGATGATTGAGCATTATTGAAGACACCTGATGTTAACAAGCAGAATCATTAAAGGAGAAAGTCACAAATTGTAAGCAACCGTTATGTCGATCAGTGTTTGCTTTAGCTGGGCTCTTGACCCTTGTACATTCACTTTAAATTTGTTTTTCTGCTGTTATTTTTTTATAACAGTCAAGTGAACAAAGAAATGTGTGATCTGATAGTGTTGGTTGTGTTTTGGCATAATCATGCTATGATCTGAAAATGAAACTTATTGCGATAGGTTGGTTTAACTTACTAGCACCAGTTTTGTGATTCTACAGCATGTATGAATATCAGTATTTTTCTTATAATCCAAAATATTCAATAAACATTGTTCTGATCAAAACACTTTCAAATGAATTTTTTTAGAAACACAGACATCAATAATCAGCCTGTGAATCTCAACAATGGTGACAATAATAAAGCATGTTGCAGTGGCTGCCACCAATCACAACTCATTAATGGCTCCCACCATGCATTGCGGTATGAAGCTTTTATTTGTCACCATTGTTGAGATTCATACGCTGATTCTTGAAGTCTGTTTGATACCTTATACTGTAAGACTCTGTATCAACTATGCTTTTAAAAATTAAGTCATTTGCAATAAGCTCACTTTTATTAAAAGTTGTATTTTATATAGTACACTTATTTCTCAATTAATAAACTCTTGCTGAGCTCAGCAATTTTACATGTCCATGATGATAACATTATCATCTGAGCATATTTAACCCATGATTTTCTCTGCTGTCTCGAATATGCGAAATAAAAACATATTTACAGCAACCAGAGAAAACTAATATTAAAGAGTCAAGGGTCAAGAGCCCAGATAAAGCTGACACTAATCACGATTCTGGTGACTTTAAATGAAACATTCAATGAATCGTCAACACAAAACCTGTTAATTCTCAATAAGAGCTTCTGTAGAGTCTGACAGAAATAAAAAAATAATCTGGTTATTAATAACAAGTGAAAGCAGCATTTGAAAAAGACATTAAAAAGACGCATGATGTGATTGGCTGCCAAAAAACACCCGTTAATCTTTAAGTTTTCATGAATTAAGATTACATTTATTTAATTGAATGTATTGCTTTATTTATTTTAGAGCATTTTATGGGATACCATATAAAATATACCTATAATTTTTCATAAACACAAACTCTCCTTCACCCAGTGCTATTCTATCCAGAGTTACATTTTAACACACATTGTGTGTTAAAATCTACACAACATGTGTCAAAATGCTATCTACACATCACATGTGTTGTTTTTTGACACATCTCTTTTTAGAGTGTAACATTCCCTATTTGGTTAATATTTTAAAGAAATGTTCAAATAATGTTTTAAGGATGTTTTCTCATTTCAAATAATGTTTCTATAAGGTTAAATGTAAACTAAGATATAACGTTTTAACTGTAACATTTTGAGGATGTTTTGGGAAAGTTGTTGAGATAAAAGATTATACAATGTTCCATAATAACAGAGGAACATTATGAAATCAACGTTCGCAAAATGTTTTGAGGATATCATTGAGGCCTGAGATGACGGAATGTATTTTATAAAACGTACTTGTAATGTGACGTGTTAAAGCAAGAATGTTATCCTACACAGCAAAAACTCCAGTGTTGAATTAACACTCCTGGAAGTGTATATGAGTCCACACTCAAGAGTGTTAAAGTTAAGGAGATAATTAAGTGATTAATTGAGTGATGATTGAGCATTATTGAAGACACCTGATGTTAACAAGCAGAATCACTGAAGGAGAAAATCACAAATTGTAAGCCACCGTTATGGCGATCATTGGTTGCTTTAGTTGGGCTCTTGACCCTTATATTATAAATTTTAGATTTTGTTTGGCTGATGTATCTGAGTTATAACTGCCAGATGAACAAAGAAAAAAGTGATCTGATGGTGTTGGTTATATTATGACAATCATCATTTGAACTTTATGATTTTGATTTATGTTGTTGGTTACAGCATAACTGTGATTCTGAATAAATATGCAGAATTTTAGCTATAATAAAAAGGATTTCTTAAAAGTTGTTTCTGAAAAAAAAATCTGTCTTATAGGCACTCACAGACTTCAAGATTCAGTCTATGCATCTCAACAATGGTGACGAGCAGAATATTCAATTAGGAAAAGTAAATTACATAGAAAATTCAGATCATAATTTATTCATATCGCAATGCATGATGGGAGCCATTAATGAGTTGTGATTGGTGGCAGCAACTGCAACATGCATTATTATTGTCACCATTGTTGAGATTCACAGGCTGATTATTGATGTCTGTGTTTCTAAATCAATTTATTTGAAAGTGTTTTGATCAGAACAATGTTTATTAAATACTTTGGCTTATAAAAAACATACCTATAATCATATATGCTGTAGAATCAAAGAGTTGTTGCCAACAAGTTAAACCAAACTATCTCAAAAAGATTCATTTTGTGGTCACAGCATGATTATGCCAGAACACAACCAACACTATCAGATCACACTTTTTTTTGTTCATTTGACTGTTATAAATAAATAACAACAGATAAACAAATTTAAAGTGAATGTATAAAGGTTAAGAGCCCAACTAAAGCAAACACTTATCGCCATAACGGTGGCTTACAATTTGAGATTTTCTCCTTCAGTGATTCTGCTTGTTAACATCAGGTGTCTTCAATAATGCTCAATCATCACTCAATTAATCACTTAATTATCTCATTAACTTTTATCACTGGAGTTTTTGCTGCGTTCGTTTTAGGAGAACATTCTGGGAACCAAAATAAAACTACCCAACTTCATGGTAATGTTCCCAGAACGTTTTTAGAACAAAGCATTTCTAGCTGGGTGACTGAATCTCCCTCTGTCACTCTCTCAGGAGACTCCACCTGAAGATCTGAACACAACACACACATTATATCTAGTGCTGCTGTCATACACTGATTATTATTCAACATAATGCACAGAAGAAGAGATAAACCTCATCAAAGTCACCTGTGACAGTAAGAGTAACTCCTGGATCACCAAGCCATTTGTCTTTATCAGTGATGAATCTGAAACAGTACATGTGTGAATCCTTCAGTGTCACATGACTCAGTCTGATGGTGCAGTTCTGCTGTTTATCTCCCAGATACTGAAACCTCTGACTGTATTCAGTGTCATTAGACAGATCTGGAGGCTCGACATCTTTTACAGGGTTTTTGGTCCAGAACACTTTCATGATCTTATATCCAGTAGGGTATTTATAATTGCAGTTCATTATCACTGTGGAGTCCTTTAGTGCACAAATGTGTGAAGGACTGTAACTCACACTCCAATCAGCACTAGAAACCCCTGAAATACAGAATTGATCCTGAACATTTTAACACCAGCATGTGCATAACAAATGCAGTATCCAGTTTATCTTGAGTGTTTATGAAGTGTTGCATTGACTAACCGTGAATCATGAGAAGGACGATCAGAGGAAGAGGAGGAGCCATTCTGAGTGATGTCACTATCAACACCTACAACAAATGTACAGTGGCTTATCTTTTAACTTTAAAGGCTAGTTACATAAACATAGCCATTATGTTATGGCCCTATCTTACACTCGGCGCAAGGCAGTGGCAAGCGCGACGTAAGTGTTTTTTGCTAGTTTCAATTCGACGGAGATTTCATTTTCAGGTCCTGCGCCACATTGTTTAAATCGCACATGCATTTGCGTCCATTTGTGCGCCCATGGGCTGCTGGTCTGAAAACCAGGTGTGTTCAGGCTCATTGTTGGCACGTTGCAATTTTGAGGAACTGAAATAGACTGCGCCATTGACCAACTGAAACCTGGTCTAATGTCAATGGTGCAAAATTTTTTTTATTTAAAAGGCTTGTTAGTAATGTGAGCCTATAGGTGGGTCCAAAACGCACGTACACTCTGCTTATTAAACACACAGGGACGCACAGCAGCACATAAACATGCCAAATACTGAAAATAAAAGGATTACAATGTAAAATATTATTATTGTGTACATAAAGATATGGTGGTATGAATCTGGCTTGTCCTGTAGATGGTCTGAGCTTTAACCTCGGTTCCCTAAAACGTTCTTATCGCTAAGTAGTTCTTAACCTATTCCTTAACCTCTCTCTTAATGTGATGGCACGATTCCCGACACGTTCGTACGCTAAGTATATCTTCTGTAAGTCACACTTTCGTAAGGTTGGTCTGGACCATTCGTAAGCTCTCTCTTACCGTTGTTTGAGCTCAAGACGCTAGTCGCCGCCACTCTGCAGCAGTCTTTAGAAATCAGCGTAGCGCAGTACAAGTCAACAATGATTTTGTGGCTCAACAATGATTTTATGTTATGGACATTTTAAGACTAATAATAAAATATGTTCGCAATGGATACAGGCCTATTTATGAAGTTGACTTTATTTGGTATCAGAACAAATATGGTGGTAATAGCCTAGGCTATTTCGTAATGTCATTAAAGCGTTTAAATTGGCAATCACTTTTGATAATTAAAATCTGGCAAACAATTTGGCTCTAAATGGCTAAGATCTATAAATGGGTGCATGGTGGTGTCCAGTTAGCGACCAACTATGGCAGCGATCCAACGTGTCCTTGTATTGAATCAAAGACGGCGCCTGCCGCGGAGCCGTTTAGTCCATGTCAATTTTGTTATTCGGCAAAACTTAAGCCCTTATGACATTTTGGCTGACGTGGCTATATTAAAAAAAAAAAAAAAAACTTTGGTAAGATATATCTTTCGAGTCTTCTTAGTGCGCTAAGAGTGAGTGTTATCGGGGAACCGGGCCCTGTTTTCTCTCGGTTTGTGATTAGGTAGGGAGTGAGTGTACATTTCTGTTATTTATTTGTTATATTATTAGTAAGAATTTAACTGCCAGGTAGAATAAACTTGTGTTTGTTATTTTGGCATTGCCCCCTTCTGAAGTCTTTGTTTCCCTCCTAAGTTGTACTTTCTAAGTAAACTGTTATATATTAAGAGCCTTTGAATAAAGGTGTTAAAAATAATCTTGTTGTTGTGGTGCTGTGGCATGGCCCAGACAAATGCTCTTAAAACTCTTAATTTTGTTACGTTCTGATAATTAAAACCCCTAGACAATCGTAGGACGTAACACTGTCAAAAAGCACCATCCTTCAGACAAGATATTAAACCGAGGTCCTGACTCTCTGTAATCATTAAAAATTCCAGGATGTCCTTTGAAAAAAGAATAGGGGTTTAACCCCGTCATACTGGCCAAATTTGCTCATTGGCCTCTGTCCATCACGGCCTCCTAATCATCCCCATCATCGGACACAACACATCATACCACCTCTGTATCCTTTCTGAAAAGATTTTCCGAGATGGCGCCGATCATACCCCCCATAAACGGCCTCAAAACCGTTCTTCAGAAAGTCTATGGGTGACGTCACAGACGCTTTGTCCATATTTTTTACAGTCTATGGTCCATCACGGCCTCCTAATCATCCCCATATATACAGTTTGGCTTCATCACTCTGTCTCTTCTCCACCAGTAAGCTGGTGTGTTGTGGGCGTTCTGGCACAGTATGGCTGCCGTTGCATCATCCAGGTGTTGCTGCACATTGGTGGTGGTTGAGGTGATCCCCCCCCGCCCCCCAAGTGCATATGATAAACATCTGTGTCTTATTGCAGTAATTGGCATGGAGACAATGGAGAAAAGCAACTGGGAAAGTGGGATATTCTGAGAGAGAGTGGACTGAGGACTCGTGGGCTGTGTCTGTTCCAAGCCCAGATCAGACTTTATGCTACTTTGATCTACTGAGAAGTTTATGGAAGCTCAGAGATCACAGATGAAGACACTAGCTCAACATAAATCCCCTGTATCTTGACTATAGCGGCGCCACAGTTATTTTTGCACTGCTTAAGTACGAAACTGTCCAACGCCTTTCCCTGCCACCTTTTGATTAACAGCAGCTTTCATTATATAGTCAGCCTGTATTAGACAGTTATCTGTGGTTAAAAGATCAAAGTAAATTTTTATCGAGGTGTTTGTCACTAACGTACAAAAAACTGCTAGAGAAAACATTTGTGCTATAAGACTTTTGATTTTAAACCTATAGTTACTGAGACACAGACCTGTGACAACTAGCCCCAACCAATCTCCCATAAATCCCCCACACTTAAGATATTTGACAGAACAGTTATAAAATCATGCTCTTACCCGTTTCACCAACAACCGTGACCAGTGACCGCACTACAAATGATCAGGAGGAAACCAGTATAGGCGTTTTCAGATTCTGAATGACACGTGATTAACACATTATATTTTAACATGAACTTACACTCAAAAAAATGATGTGTTGGCTTTACTAAACTTTTTTATGTAAAAAGGTTCCACTGGTTCCACATAACTGGGTTTCGTTAAACAAACATACTTTGTTCATGTAACTTCAACATCATGTAAGTCATTTTAAGCGACCCAATTAAACTCTGAGCTGAGTGTTTAATGAACACTGAAGCAGTGTTAAAGTTAATGAGATAATTAAGTGAATAATTGAGTGATGATTGAGCATTATTGAAGACACCTGATGTTAACAAGCAGAATCACTGAAGGAGAAAACCGGAATTTTTAAGTCACCATTATGGAGATGAGTGTTTGTTTTAGTTGGGCTCTTGACCCCCACATTATTAACTTTAGATTATGTTTGGCTGCTGTACATGAGTTATAACAGCCAGATGATCAAATAGAAAAGGTGATCTGATGATGTTGGTTGTGTTTTAACATAATCATTATATCACAATCATTTGACCTGAATCACTGAACTCATATAGAACCAAAATTCTGAGTTAAGTTTACCTTATGGATTATAGCAGCACTGCTGTTGTAGAGCATAACATTTTTAGCCTTTTCAATGGAATCCAAATGATGATCAAATCAATAAAAAAGAACCTACTAAAAAAAAGTTTATGTATGCACACACAGACATCAATAATTAGCCTGTGAATCTCAACAATGGTGACAATTATAAAGCATGTTGCAGTGCATTCTGGGTGCCACCAATCAAAACTCATTCATGGCTCCCATCATGCATTGCTGCATGAATAAATAATGAGCTTATGTTCAGAGGTGATCTGTTTGTCACCATTACTGAGATTCATACGCTAAATATTGATGTCTGTGCGTGCCTGCATACAAATGTTTTTTTGAAAGATTTTTTGAAGAAGTTTTTTTTTGACCATTTGGATTACTTTGAAAAAGCTAAAAAAATTGTTATGCTCTACAACAGCAGTGCTGCAACAATCCATAAGGTAAACTTAACTCAAAATTTGGCTTCTGTATGAGTTCAGTGATTCAGGTCAAATGATTGTGATATAATGATTATGTTAAAACACAACCAATATCTACAGATCATCTTTTCTGTTTGATTATCTGGCTGTTATAACTCAGATACAGCAACCAGACAAAATCTAAAGTTAATGATGTGGGGGTCAAGAGCCCAACTAAAACAAACACTCATCTCCATAATGGTGACCTGAAATTCCGGTTTTCTCCTTCAGTGATTCTGCTTGTTAACATCAGGTGTCTTCAATAATGCTCAATCATCACTCAATTATTCACTTAATTATCTCATTAACTTTAACACTGTTTCAGTGTTCATTTAACACTCAGCTCAGAGTTTAATTGGGTCGCTTAAAATGACTTCCATGATGTTGAAGTTACATGAACAAATTATGTTTGTTTAACGAAACCCAGTTATGTGGAACCGGTGGAACCTTTTTACATAAAAAAGTTTAGTAAAGCCAACACATCATTTTTTTGAGTGTATGACACCTCAACTAGTGCAAATCGAGCAGAGAAAGAGTTTTACATTTTAACAACATTAGTCTATATGCATACAAGTTAAACCAAGATAAACTTTACGTCGGTCTATAAAGATGCTTAAGTAATAATTTTTTCAAACTTGGGAATATCTATTTTCAATCAGTTGCATATAGATAGTAATGACAAGGAACCTGTTCTTAGGAAACAGAAAATAATTGCTTTAACAACTGTACTTTAATTTGCATATGCAGACCAACTATCCTAGCTTGTAAAACACTGAAAGGTATTGCAGTGGCAGTGACGTCAAAACACACATTTTATTGCCAGCATCGCCAACTGTGCACTTGATAAACCTCCAATTTACTGATTAATAGCAATCTGGAAGTTAAATAAAGAACTTTAAACACACTGATGAAGCAGAATTTATTCATCTGAATGTTTTTATCATGATAAATATTAAGTTTTTTAATCTGTCAGTTGCCTTGTCCTTCTTGAATGCATCACATGTCTGTAAACATTGTAGGTGAGAAAAAGAAATGCATGAACTTTTGACATCAGCATCACAGTGTGATCACGTGACCTTCATAAGCGATGGAGAGACGCTGAGGGACGTCACACACAACAGGAAGAGGAAATCAGTCCTGTCAGAGTAACACTTGAGGCCTTTTCACATACCAAATATTTCAGCTCTAGTAATGGAAGTCTTGCCTTCTAAATACAAGATCCAAATTGTGAATTGTCTGGAAAAACCTGAAATAAACACTTTTTTTGAGCATCAGAAACAACATTTATGGATCTTTATGGATCATGTAAAATTTGAATGCTGATTTGAAATATGTTATTAAAATGTGACTTTGGCCAACAGTATTTCAGGATATTTTACCCTTCAACCATATGGAGTTGGTCCTGCATGAGCGAAAAATCTGCCTGAAAGGGCTGGAAATAAACAAACTTTCCTTGAAAGGGACTTTGATTATGTTCTATCAGCAAAAGGTGACGTTCCAGTAACTAAAGTCAGATAATTTAAGATTAACTTCACCTCCATATTGTGATGCATTTTGTGAAGTTGATTATCAAACAAGAAAAAAAAAAAATGAGTGGGACTTGTTGATTGGATTGTGAAAAGTTGGCATTGCAAGGATCCATAGGTACTAGTATTGACACTAGTAATTTATTGAATTCAAGATGAATTCAAAATGTTAAATATTTAAAGTGAATTTAATATTTAAACAGTTGTATTCCAACACAGAGCTTAAAAAGGTTTAAGTGACACAAATAACAACAAAAACTAATATACAATTAGCTTTAACTATATAAGCAAGTATAATCAAACAAGTCACAATGCATAAAGCAACAATATATTTCCATGATGACATTATTTGCCGACCATAAGCCTTTGATTTCCACTTGTATCCATTGTCATATTTTCCTGATTCTTTTCAAAACACTCCTGTCAATCAGGCTCCACACACACAGTCGCATGAAGACTGTAATGTTTTGGTGTGTGCCATCGTCCACTACAGCATATTCCTGTAAGTCTGAGACAAAAAAAATGACAAAAATGAGATCCATTTATCAAGTTTAACCATTTTGAAATATTTAAACTGCACACTCATAGTCATTCTGCACTTGTGTCGAGAGAAGACTGACAGAGAAGGACATCTACCGTATTTTTCTGAAAGTAAGACGACCCTTATTACAAGACCCCCCTTTCTCAACATGTACCTTTTGGAAAAAGGCTTTTTGAGGGCCAAATCATGTCTTTTATAAAGAAAGTAATTTTATTTTCATATAAAAATAATTTATAATTTATTAAATAATTTTCATATTGCATATTTTTCATATTCTAAAGTTCATAAAACAGGTGTTTGATCTGATCCAGGGGATATGATTTTTTTTTAAAGCACTGAAAAAGACGGCAGCTTCTCCCTGAACTTGGAGGTTAAGCACTTGGCAAGACTTGTCCTTGTTCCATTACGCCGTATCAAAGTGGACGCTTCGAAGAAGCCGACAGGCAAGTGTGTCATTATGCAGCAGACATAAGAAATGAAGGGCCTCGCTCGTGGGTATGGTTCAGCTCTTTGGCAATATCCAGTGAATGACGGCTCTGGTTATGGGAAGCCCCTCATTTCTCCCCTCGGCCACGCACAGACACACTCACCCACCAACCTCCCCGAAGGTTGTCTTTTTGGGCTCGCCATCTTCTAACATTACACTCTGAGACACCATATTTCATGGCTGCTAAATGGGAGTTGTTTGATGACTCCGCTGTGTTTATCATTCCTGGAGGGAACACTCATTTTACACATATTCGGCGCTCGCTGTTGTTGTGGGTGTATTATTATATCCCTGGATATAAGACAAACCCTGTTTTTTCAGATGTATTTCCAAGAAAAAAAAACATTGTCTTAAATTTTAGACATTGTCTAACATTGTCTTATATATAGTATATAAGATAATTCATGACTTAGCACCACAATCTCTCAAACATTATGTAACAACAAGCGAGTAGGGAGAGGCTGCAGACCTGGAGCCGGTAGATATACACCCCTGGCAGTTTTACGCCCCTGTTGTTCCTGATGTGTCCAGTAGGGGGAGACTGTACATTAGTATCAGAGTATGTGAGCGGAGTGGAGCGGCAACAATTTCCCCTCCGCGCTCCAAGCATTTAATAATCACTCCGCTCCAGCTCCTCTCCGGGTTCACCATTTACCGCTCCCGCTCCACTCCTCGCTCACTGACATCAGAAACACCGCTCCGTCTTCGCTCCCCGAGGAAATTGCGAATGAAGTATTTAAGTATGCTTTGAAATCTCACAAAATTTCTCCTCATCATAATATATAGGCATATTAAATAAAAATAAATAAAAAACAACATTAGGAGAATAGTTTCAATGTGGTTTATTGTATAGTGTGCAAACTTTTCCTATGCCATGCTATACTTATTACATGGTTATCAGCATTAAAAGTTAAATATCATTGCTGCTTTTTGCAGAGCACATTTTGTTTGGAAAGAGGAAAATAACTACGTTTTCATCAGTTATTTCATCTACGGGTCGCTACATTTCTTACAGATTTCTGCTCATTCGAAATCAAATAGGCTACCGACAGCACTGTAAGATTACATTTGTTTGAATGCAATGCATTAGTGAGAAAGCGATTGCGTGTGTGATTAAGTGTTCCCTGTTTAAAATGTGCTTTCACCCGATCCAGCCTGATCTCATGAAAGTGCGTATCTTTAGCACAAATTTTATTTCTCGTATCATTTACAAAAATAGTTTTTGCTTGCATAGCGCAGTTTTCGCGTGCATATGATACACACTTTATGGCGTACACGCACTTCACATCCCTAATCCTAACCAAGGGGTTTGTGTTTCATTTGCACGCAAAAACTATTTTTTGGCGTATAAACGGCACGAGAAATAAAATTCGTGCTATATATACGCACTTTCATGAGATCGTGTTGCCCGGTCATATTCAGTAGGCTTGAGAACCTCCCGCAGTCACTTATGTCCATCGGCGTCATCATAACCTTCACATTTTTTTCTGATTTGAGTGATCCATCTGTATCATGCTAGCGTAATGTGTTTAACGTGTGAATCCTTACTAAAAATGCAGTTCTATAATGAGCCGTTGGCATGAATTGTACTCGTGATGGAGCGGTAGTGGAGCGCTCTCGGAGCGAGTGAAAACCACGACGCTCCGACTTTTAAAAAATCCGCTCCGCGCTCCATTCAAAATCACATCGCTCCACTCCTCGCTCCGCTCCCACTCCACTCCGCTCACATACTCTGATTAGTATGTGAGCCTAGTCCTATATCATAACAGACCTTCTAGAAGTGACACGAATTGAGGTATTTTAAATAATTTGCTAAAGTTATTGTGGTTGATTGTATTGTAATGATGCAACATTTATTATTTATAAACGATTAGCTTCGATCGTTTCGATATCAATTCAAAAGATGGGTCTTGACGGTCAGGTTGATGATCTGTCTGGCTCAAACTTAGCTAACCACATATAAGTTTAAAAGCTGCCCCTAGTCTTCCCTTTACCCGCTCAGTCTCACTCACTTTTAAAATTCATTTAATTTTTATTTTTATCTTGTCTGTCTTTAGCTTGCGTGACATGGCATCTTCTGGTAAGACCCTGTTTACTTGCATTTAAACAGCCTACTCCACATGGTTTCTGGAGCAACATTAGAGTGGATATTGGAAATTTATTATTTATTTATTTATTTATTTTTTACAGTTTATTATGTCTACACAAAATACACATTTATAATAGGCATGTATGTATATATGCATTTGTATGTATGCAAAGAGTTATGAGTAAAGAGTTGAACTGCACACTCACTCAAATATTTTGTCATATAATACATACATACGTCATGCATGATAAAACCCACATTAAAAACTTTGGTCCCATTTGGTTTAAATGTAGATTTTGGCTTGAGTTGTTTCTTATTATTGAGATTATCTAATTTTCTAATGTATATCATAATATACAGTTTTCTTAAAATAGCTTACTGATCTGGACTAAAATGTACGTGTGCACTTAATGTGTGTTTTATCATACTCTGTCTTTAGTTCTCATAAAGGTGTGTGTTTGCTTTAGCTACTTAAGAAAATTAAAATCTCTCTCTCTGAACTTGTATAAACTATAAACACCCATCTCTTTTTTCTCTCTCCAAACGAGAAGAGTGGCAAGCCATTGGAGAGTCATCTACACGAGTCATCCTATACATGGTGTTAATAAATAACCTTTTTTGTGAACAACAATATTGCCTTAAATTGTGTTTGTCTTCATTAAATGCTATGTAGTACACTGTTCTGTAGCTGGATGATGATTAATTGTGAACAGTACAGCAGATATTTCATTGAGGATCCATATGATTACACGGTACTGTATGTCTAAAGGGCTATATGGTTAATACCTAAATGTAACTTTATATAAATTCACAACAACATATATCAGTCAGTCTCCTGTATATAAAAACAGTTTAAAAACAATTAATTTTACAGTAGGTCATATATCATTACTTTGTCCATCTGATCCAACTATGTGTATTAATATTTTTTAAATTTACAAAAACAAATAGTCTTCAGCAGAGATGGGAGTAAGTCAAGTCTCAAGTCTCTACCATCAAGCAGAGGTGGAAAGTCCAGGGGTCAGAAAGTAAAAGTCCTGCCATATTTTTATTCCACCCATGAACTCACACAGCAAAAACTTCAGTGTTAAATTAACTTTCCTAAGAGTTCATTTGGCTCCAGACTCAAGAGTGTTAAAGTGTTAAAATGAGTGTTAAATTAACACTCAATAGTGTTAAAGTTAATGAGCTAATTAAGTGATTAATTTAGTGATGATTGAGCATTATTGAAGACACCTGATGTTAACAAGCAGAATCACTGAAGGAGAAAATCACAAATTGTAAGCCACCGTTATGGCGATCATTGTTTGCTTTAGTTGGGCTCTTAAACCTTATACATTCACTTTAAATTTGTTTTTCTGCTGTTATTTTTTTATAACAGTCAAATGGACAAAGAAAAGTGTGATCTGATAGTGTTGGTTGTGTTATGGCATAATCATGCTGTGATCTGAAAATGAATCTTATTGAGATAGATTGGTTTAACTTATTAGCAACATTTTTGTGATTCTACAACATATATGAATATCAGTATGTTTCTTATAATCCAAAATATTTAATAAACATTGTTCTGATAAAGAAACTTTTAAATGAATTTATTTAGAAACACAGACATCGATAATCAGCCTGTGAATCTCAACAATGGTGACAATAATAATGCATGTTGCAGTTGCTGCCACCAATCACAACTCATTAATGGCTCCCATCATGCATTGCGATATGAATAAATTATGATCTGAATTGTCTATGTAATTTACTTTTCCTAATTGAATATTCTGCTCATCACCATTGTTGAGATGCATAGACTGAATCTTGACGTCTGTGTGTGCCTATAAGAAAGATTTTTTTTTTACTGAAAATTTTTTTAATTTTTTTTGAAGATATCCTTTTGTATTATATCTAAAATTCGGGATATTTATGCAGAATCACAGTTATGCTGTAACCAACAACATAAATCAAAAACATGAAGTTCAAATGATGATTGTCATAATATAACAAACACCATCAGATCACTTTTTTCTTTGTTAATCTGGCAATTATAACTCAGATACAACAGCCAAACAAAATTTAAAGTTAATAATATAAGGTTTAAGAGCCCAACTAAAGCAAACAATGATCGCCATAACGGTGGCTTACAATTTGTGATTTTCTCCTTCAGTGATTCTGCTTGTTAACATCAGGTGTCTTCAATAATGCTCAATCATCACTAAATTAATCACTTAATTAGCTCATTAACTTTAACACTATTGAGTGTTAATTTAACACTCATTTTAACACTTTAACACTCTTGAGTCAGGAGCCAAATGAACTCTTAGGAAAGTTAATTTAACACTGAAGTGTGAGTTCATGGGTGGAATAAAAATATGGCAGGACTTTTACTTTCTGACCCCTGGACTTTCCACCTCTGCTTGATGGTAGGGACTTGAGACTTGACTTACTCCCATCTCTGGTCTTCAGTAGTCTGAGTGAAGAGTGAAGCCCAACTGAACATCTGGATGTTTTAATCTGTAGTGCAGATAATTCCACTGTCTATAACGTTCATTTAAATGAACAAATACCTAAATATTAGTAAAAGTCTATAGACGGGACGGTTATTAATGTGTTAGTTTCGAGCGTCGATCTCGCCGTATCCTTCTCCCCCTACTGGATGCATCAGGATCAACAGGGGCGTAAAACTGCCAGGGGCTTTTATCTACCGGCTCCAGGTCTGCAGCCTCCCCACATAGCAATAAGCAGATTAGGCTCAAGGTTAACAAGAGCTTCCTCTAGAGGGGAATGTTGTGTTAAGTTTCAGTCTACGAAATTTGGACAAAACTGCTTTTCAGTAAATGCAGCTGGCATGTGGAATTCCTTATACACTGAGTGTCAGAGAATGCAGTACATTAAAAAAAATTAAAGGTACACAGCAAAATCCCCTGTTAAATCAACACTGCTCGGAGCAAATATGGTCCCACTCTACAGAGTGTTAAAATAACACTGAAGCAGTGTTAAAGTTAATTAGATAATTAAGTGATTAAGTAAGTGTTGATTGAGCATTAGTGATGCACACCTGCTGTTAACAAGCAGAATCAATGAAGGAAAGAGAAACACAAGAACTACAACTGACTTTTGGTCACAGCCTTAGATTAAATCAACTGAAGATAAAACGAAGACATTAAATCTGTGAAGATCTCAGCAGGAGGATTAAACAACTCCACAAACAGCATTACCAGCTTCACTTATTACTAACCAGACTGACTTTATTTGTGTTATATGTCTTTGGACAAAGGTTTAGACGTCGATGTTTTAAAAAATTTGGTCACCATTATGGTTATCAGTATTTCCTTTAGTTGGGCAGTTTGACTCTTGTCATTTAAAGTGCAATTTTGGTCTTTGTTATAATGTTTACCAAAGCACATAATGTGTTACAAAGGTAGCCGAAAAATACAAGACGTTAAGGTGTTATAGTTTTCATTGTTATAAAGTTGAATGATTCACTAATCTTATCCCTGACAAGAGTTGTCATTTGTTATTAATAACTATCACATTTTTTGACACAGAGCAGAGATTCTGAATTAAAATATTTTATATACATTGCAGAATTTTTTTGAAAATCATTATTATTTTTAAAACAACAGACATCAATAATCAGTGTATGAATCTCAACAATGGTGACATGCTTCATGCTGCAATGCATGCTGGGAGCCATGAGTTTTATACTATGGTGCCTCCCAGAATGCTTTGCGGCATAAAGCATGTCACCATTGTTTAGATTCATATGGGGATTCTTGATGTCTGTGTGTTTGTCCAAAGGTTACTTTCCCAATAATTAAAAAAAAAAAGAAAATCAGCTTGATGACTGATCTGTAGAAAGGAATCAATGTTATTAAAACTAATCTATTAATTCCAAATAACCATTATCAGTAAATGATAAAATTTGTGAATTTTTGTACTCTATGATGTTGATAACTATAGGCCTATCACCTACCCATCTTTGTTTCTGGCTTTGTTTGCAACCTTTTTGTGTTTTGGTAAACACTCTTACAAGGACCATGAATTAAGATACTAAGAATCAAATTGCCCAACTAAAGGCAACACTGTTCACCATGATGGTGATTTTTAAATGGTGACTAAAACATCGACATCTAAACATCTGTTAATTCTCAATAAGAACTTCTGTAGACGTCTGACAGAAATAAAGTCAGTCTGGTTAGTAATAAGTGAAGCTGGTAATGCTGTTTGTGGAGTTGTTTAATCTTTCTCTGCTGAGATCTTCAGAGATGTAATGTCTTATTTGTATCTTCAGTTGATTTAATCTAAGGCTGTGACTAGTCAGTTGTAGTTCTTGTGTTTCTCTTTCCTTCAGTAATTCTGCTTGTTAACAGCAGGTGTGCATCACTAATGCTCAATCAACACTTAATTAATCATCTAATTAACTTTAACACTGCTTCAATGTTATTTTAACACTCTGCAGAGTGGGACCATATTTGCTCCGAGCAGTGTTGATTTAACACTGGGGATTTTGCTGTGTAGTGTGAAAATATAGTTGAAGGACAATCAGGTTTGCAGTCATTGAGCTATGAGACACTGAATGTGGTCAGTATGTTTTTTACTGTGTGTATGGTAAAATTCTTGTAATGACAGATTGTTTATTTCTGTATTTGGATTATTGATGTTGTGTTTATTATGGTTTTGGGAGGTTTGGTATATTTGGTATATATATACTGTATATACATTTTTTTTATTGTATTATTTTGCACCTGCCCAGTGACTGCAGATGGGAATTAGCTTTTAGCTTAATCTGGTACAGTACATATATTGTGCATTGTCCCTGTTAAATAAATTAAATAAATAAATACAAATTCAGAGCAATACGGTAATAGCACAAGACAAATCTCTATTGACTGACAATGAGAAGAGCTGGACAGTTACGGTAAGGTTCTCATAATTTGTTACATTCTCATACAGAGGAAAGTTCATTTTAGGAGCGTTTGTGCAAGGATGAACAGCCTTAATGGAAGAGAGCATGAGATCAAGGAGAAAGGGGAAAACAAAACTAGTTATTGTAATAGTACTTGTGTTCATCATTCAGTGTCAAGTCAAGTCACCCTTTATTTATATAGCGCTTTTTACAATACAGGTTGTTTCAAAGCAGCTTTACAGTGATAACAGGAAAATAATGCAACAAAAAATAGCATCATAGTCCAGAATATGTAAGTGGAACTACAAATGAATTTGAGTCATTACACATTATTGCACTTATTATTAACTAGTTTGACTTTATTTCTGCCATACATCTACAAAAGTTCTTGAGATTCAAAAGAAGTTTAGACGGTAATGTTTTATAGAATGTTTCATAAGTCACCATTATGGTGGTCAGTGTTTGCTTTAGTTGGGCTCTTAACCATTTTCAGTTTTTAATGTTAGTTTTTCTTTGACTGTCCCAGTATTGTGTTTATATTGTTACTGCAAGAGAAAACATGACATGCTTGCAATATGTTTTGATGATGACATTATCATCATGTAGTGACCTGATGACATTCAGAGTCTAAATCTTTTACTATATGCTTGATGTCTCATTTTAGTATTGGTGATTGTAATCCTGAGATTCTACAGTTTGAGATCCAACAGCAACATGAACAATTTTGATAATACTTTGTGCTCAAAAGCTCTTGTGTTTAAACACACAGACATCAATAATTAGCATATGAATCTCAACAATGGTGACAATAAACAAACTAGTGACAAACAGATCAACTCTGAACATCACAAAACAAGCTACTAAAGTCCTAACAAAACAACAGCAAAATAAAAGCAAACAGAAAAAAAAAAAGAAAATTAAAAGACAATTCAGCTGCATAATTTATTCATGCTGTAGTGCATGATGTGAGCCATGGATGTGTTTGGATTGGTGGCTCCCATCATGCACTGCAACATAAAGCATTTGTGTGATTGTCACCATTGTTGAGATTCATATGTAGATTCTTGATGTCTGTGTGTGATTATAAAACCTTCAGATTAGTAAAGCACTACTGGAATTAGCTACTGTAATGAAAAAATAATAAAGCATTTGAATAATCAGTTTAGAAATGCCGGGTGAGATCAGTGAATCAGGACACTACAGTATTGTTATTTCATCATTGACACATTAACATCATGATCTGTGCTACGTTTCCCATAAACAACTTAAGCCTAACTTGCTTGTAGAAAAATTGCAATTAATGTTCTGTATGATCAAAATAGGCTTACAAGGCGTTTGGGAGACATAGCTTCTCTTGCCACAACAAATGTGCTTTATAAACACAGAGAAGTAGCAGCTAATGAAAAAACAAAATTAGAAAGTAAGGGTCAAGAGCCCAACTAAAGCAAACACTGAAACTGATCACCATAACGGTGACGTGAAACGAAACATTCCATAAAACATTACTATCTAAACTTCTGTTATATATAAATAAGACCGTGTGTAGATGTATGACAGAAATAAAGTCAAACTGGTAATAATACGTGTAATAATGTGTAATGGCTCGAAGTCAGTAGTTCTCTTTCCTTCAATGATTCTGTTTATTAACATCAGGTATCTTTAATAATGCTCAATCATCACTTCATTAATCACTTAATTCAGTGGTTCTCAATCCTGTTCCTGGGGACCCACAGCTCTGCACATTTTATATGTCTCCTTTATCTGACACAGACAGTTCAGTACATAGAGCTCTTTCCTAACGAGCTGATGATCTGAATCAGGTGTGTTAAATGAGGGAGAGATACAAACTGTGCAGAGCTGTGGGTCCCCAGGACCAGGATTGAGAACCACTGACTTAATTATCTCATTAACTTCAACACTGCTTCAGTGATAATTTTAACACCCTGTAGTGTGGACACATATGCAAGAGGAGGTTTAATTTAACACTGGGGATTTTGCTGTGTGGAAGATTTTCATACAGAGACGAATCCAGTTCGGGGTTACAATCATTACAATAAAATATAATAAATATAATAAAATCATTGAGCAGTCTTTACAAATGAACGTAAAAGTAAAAACAGGAGTGTGTTATTTAAATTTCCATATACTTTGTCAACATTGAGCGTTTAATTCCTTTTGGCTAAAAGTGAAGAGAGTTTAGTCTTGTAGGAAACACTTACCATTACATTCTCATACACAGGATTACTCAATTCAACATCATAAGCGTTTCGTCTGTCACGATCAGGTCTGGACTGATTCATCTTTGTCATTAAAGAAAAAAACTGAATAAATGGAAAATAAATAACGTCTATAAACAACTCACTAAAGTCACGGCTACATTCAGACTTTAAATCTTTTAGATACCAATTCATTTACCTGATCAGTAAACTACTGATCATTTTTCTCACCTGAGACTCCCGTTTGTCATTTCTCTCTTTCATCCACCTTTAAAGACAGTGATTTGACACAATTACAACCAATCATATTCAGAAATTATTTGATGTTTAATACACAGATATGATTTGAACTAATGATATTTCTCTATAGGACATGGCACTGCCGCTTTGAATGTGATGAAATCTGGTCTATCTTCAGGATTTACGGCAGTAATGAGCTTCAGATTTCATTATTCAATAAGTCAGTGTGGAAAGAAAGAATGGGAAATTTTGCCTTTGCTCACGGTTATCACGACCAGAGACAAACCTACATGTGGGCCCCAGGGAAAATTAGTTAATGAGGCCCTTCTAAAATATTTTATGTTAAAATATATTTATTACCTAGAGATATAATAGTTTAATTTTTACAACATAAAGTGCTTATTTTTTAATTAACAAAATGTCAATGATGTCTCACTGAATTCACAACTTTCTTATTCAGTCATTCATTCACACTTTACAGAGTACCATAGACACACATCTTACCAAATCCCTAACATCGTAATGATCACTGCAGCTCCTCAAACCCCTCCAATGGATATGTACAATATCACCAGACGTCCTGCAACTGAGACAAAAGAGTAAAATATCTGAAATGATTCATTTGAATCCCTTTAGAAAGAGTAATATAAGTATATGAGCTGCTTTACCTTTAACAGTGACAGTTACAGCGTCTGATCTCTGAGATCCATGTTGATTGTGAGCCTGACAGTAGAAGCGTCCACTCTGTAGTGCACTGAAACTCTGTCCAGATCCAACAGCTGAGGTTTCATTCTCCTTAAACCAGCTGAAGTTCAGAGCAGGAGGGTTTGAGTCACTGATGCACTTCAGAGTCACTGAATCTCCCTCCACTATTACACCAGATCCACACATCAACACTGAGACGTTCCTGGGAGGATCTAAAACAGAGAAACATTGATATCATTAACAATCATATTAAACTTGAAATTAAGAGGATGTATCGTCACATTTACTGAACCATCATTAACTCACACATGACATTTAAAGTCACTGCTTTAGAGTATTTTTCTCCATGTTCATAGATGGACTTGCACTTGTATTCTCCACTGTCATCAGAGCTGATCTTTGAGATTTTGTAGATTCTTCCAGATCCTACAATCGTTCCTCCTTTAAACCAGCTGATTTTTGCAGGAGGGTTTGAGTCACTGATGCACTTCAGAGTCACTGAATCTCCCTCCACTGTTACACCAGATGGACTAACCACTATAAAAGTCTTCTTTGGGGGGTCTGAGCACAAAGTAGTAAACATCTACATTAAGCATCCTTATTTATTACATTACATGCTTGAAAAAAATATTAAAGAATGATGCAATACTCACACATGACATTGATCTGAACATCAGGAGAGATGTGAGTGTGTCCGTCTACAGCACAGCTATATCTGCCTGAATCCTCTCTTCTGACTGACTGCAGCAGGAGTTCATTGTTTCTGTCTCTTCTCTCAGTTAATGGCTGTGAGTTTCTGTACCAGATGAATGTTGCTCTGTCAGTCAGAGCGCAGCTGCTTTTACATGTCAGACTGACTGAATCTCCCTCTGTCACTCTCTCAGGAGACTCCACCTGAAGATCTGAACACAACACACACATTATATCTAGTGCTGCTGTCATCAGGGATGGATTACTGACCAGGCCTATGGGGCCAGTGCCCAGGGGCCCTTGACTACCAGAAGCCCGGGGAGCCCTGGGGTTTAAGGCCATGCGATCCAGTTTGGTTCAGAAAACCCATTAACAATGAAAACAAATGTTTATTAATGCTGTATGTCCCATAGCCTACACAAGGCCTCTTAAACAAGGCTCTTGGACTATGAGGGCTCCCTGGAACTTACTGTTGGGCGCTATGTGAATATCAAGGCCCCAAAACTTCTTATAGAACTATTGTCCCATCCTGTTTAAAATTATATTAATTAGAACCACTCTTTGAGCTTATGTTTTTGTGTGAAAGGTATTGGAAAAATAACTATTTATTATTACACCATAACTGCCCATTTTGAAGTTGAAGTAAGACTACATTTTTAAACATTGCCTAATTTTGTGTTGCCTAATTATAAAAGGATCCAACAAAATGGGCCTAGAGAGAGCTATAGAGCATGTTTTAGCATAGTTATTATTTCAAATTTTAAAGTAAAAACGTAAACCCTTCACTCTACAGTTGTTTGAAAAGATGCACCTTCAAATAAAAAAGGCAATTAAGCAGAGTGTATATTGGAAAATACAGATTTTCTTTTTTTTTGGTCAAACCAAATTTTAGTAGCCACAGCACTTGAAACGACTGGTCCAAACAGATTGTAATACCTAGTGACTTCAAAATGACCCACAGGATTTTGTGAGACTATGAGGGGTGGACCTCAGTTCTTGTAGATCCGGGGGGCAAGAAAAGTTTCTACATTTTAAAGTTAAATGCATCAATCTGAACTTTAAGAGTTCATAAATATAAGAGCTCAAACCCATGTTCAGAAGGCAGCCTATGCATATAAATCATTAGAAAGGATTATAAAATATTGGGGGTTGTAAAAAAAAAAAAGAAGCAAAAATACTCCTCTCTATAGGCCTAGTTAATTTTTCTAGCTATGCTGTGGTCATTAGTCTAAATATTGTTCTCCAGTTGTTTTATTGACCTATTTCTGCGGGCTTTGGAGATAACTGGCCCCAGGGCCTTTACAAGTCATTATCCATCCCTGGCTGTCATACACTGATTATTATTCAACATAATGCACAGAAGAAGAGATAAACCTCATCAAAGTCACCTGTGACAGTAAGAGTCACTCCTGGATCACCAAACCATCTTCCTTCTGTTATATTAGTGATGAATCTGAAATAGTACATGTGTGAATCCTTCATTGTCACATGACTCAGTCTGATGGTGCAGTTCTGCTGTGTATCTCCCAGATACTGAAGCCTCTGACTGTATTCAGGATCCTCAGACAGATCTCGAGGCTCTTCACCCTTTATTACAGCACCTTTTGTCCAGAACACTTTCATGATCTGATGTCCAGTAGGGTATGTATAAGTGCATCTCATTATCACTGTTGAGTCCTTTAGTGCACAGATGTGTGAAGGACTGTAACTCACACCCCAACCATCACTAGAAACCCCTGAAACACAGAACAATTAAACATTTAACAATGTAGGAGCATAAAAAAGGCAGTATCCAATTTATCTTGAGTGTTTTTCTGAAGTGTTGCATTGACTAACCGTGAATCATGAGAAGGACGATCAGAGGAAGAGGACGAGCCATTCTGAGTGATGTCACTATCAACACCTACAACAAATGCACATTGGCTTGTCGTTTCTGTCTCCTTGTTACACATTGTTTTTCATATTCTCAGTGCATTAAATGTTTCATCAAATATATTATATATTATGTATCTGTGGTGTATTAAATATGGAGTCATCTCAGCTTTAACAAGCCTTAAAGGGATACTCCACTTTTTTTGGAAATAGGCTCATTTTACAACTCCCCCTGAGTTAAACAGTTGAGTTTTACCATTTTCGAATCCATTCAGCCGATTTTCTGATATTTAGAAGAATATCAGTAACAGTCAGTTTCTGGTCCCATTGACTTCCATAGTAGGAAAAAATATATACTATGGAAGTCAATGGGACCAGAAACTGTCTGGTTACTGATATTCTTCTAAATATCAGAAAATCGGCTGAATGGATTAGAAAACGGTAAAACCCAACTGTTTAACTCAGGAGGAGTTGTAAAATGAGCATATTTCCAAAAAAAGTGGAGTATCCCTTTAACAAGCAGAATCACTGAATGAAAAAGAGAACAGAAAAAGAGACAAGCAGAAACAAAATAACTACAACTGACTTCAGACACAGTCTTAGATGAAATCACCTGAAGAGAAAAGAAGACATTAAATCCCTGAAGATCTCAGCAGAGGAGGATTAACTCAGAAATTGGGTTCTAAACGAGTTCAGTGATTCAGGTCAAATGATTGAGAAATAAAGATTATGTTTAAACACAACCAACATCATCAGATCACAATTTCTATTTGTTCATTTGGCTGTTATAACTTAATTATCTCATAAACTTGAATTTAATTTAACACTCTGCTCAGAGTTTAATTGGGTCGCTTAAAATGACTTATTCCATGATGTTGAAGTTACATGAACAACTTATGTTTGTTTAACGTAACCCAGTTATGTGGGACTTGTTGATATAAAAAAAGTTAATTTATGGAACCTGTTAACATAAAAAAGTTAATTAAAGCCAACATATAATTTTTTTGAATGTGTGACAGTGTCAAACACATTTGCTTATGTAGGAAGCAGGTCAAGTGCTAATGATAAACATCTGTGTCTTGTTGCAGTATTTGCAGTAATAGACATGGAGAGACTGGATAAAAGCCACTGGGAGGTTCTGAGAGAGAGTGGACTGAGGACTCGTGCGCTGTGTCTGTTCCAAGCCCAGATCAGACTTTATGCTACTTTGATCTACTGAGAAGTTTATGGATGTTCAGAGATCACGTGTTCGTTTTTGGTTAATTTTAAACTAATAAAAGCACTAGCCTCAGTCAGCCAACCCTGTCCTCTTCCTTCCTTGCCAACAAACTTTTCTAAAGTGTCATACTATTCTTGGACCTACAGATGAAGTCACTAGCTCAACATAAACCCCCTGTATCTTGTCTAATGTAGCATCAGTGACCTCATCTTCCTTTTCTTGTGAAAATTGAGCACCATCTGTTTTAAGATTGTACAGATAACTAAAAGAGAAATACGCTGTAGATCTTATCTTAAAGTCAAACATAAATCAATAAAATACTTTATTTATGCAAAAAAAATTACAGCAACAATACTTTTTGCACTGCTTGATTACGGACCTGTCTAACGTCTTTCACCGTCCCCTTTTGATTGACAGCAGCTTTCATTATATATTCAGCCTGTTTTACACAGTTATCTGTTGTTAAAAGATTAAAGTTGATTTTTATCATGATTTTTAAGGTGTTTGTCACCAACATACAAAACACTGCTAGAGAAAACATTGTGCTATTGGACTTTTGATTTTAAACGATATAGTTATTGAGACACAGCCCTGTGACAACTAGCCCCAACCAATATCCCATAAATCCCCCACACTTAAGATATTTGACAGAACAGTTATAAACTCATGCTCTTACCCGTTTCACCAACAACCGTGACCAGTGACCGCACTACAAATGATCAGGAGGAAACCAGTATAGGCGTTTTCACAATGAATGACACGTGATTAACACCTTATATTTTAATGTAAGCTTATGACACCTCAACTAGTGCAGATCGAGCAGAGGAAGAGTTTTAACAGACAACATTAGACTAAAGCATAAACATCAGTCCATGTTTTCAAACTTGGGAATATCTATATTTAATCAGTTGCATATAGATAGTAATGACAAGGAACCTGTTCTTAGGAAACAGAGAAAATAATTGCTTGAATAACTTTACTTTAATTTGCATATGTAGACCAACTATCCTAGCTTGTAAAACACTGAAAGGTATTGCAGTGGCAGTGACGTCAAAACACACATTTTATTGCCAGCATCGGAAACTGTGCACTTGATAAACGTCCAATTTAACGATTTATTAATAGCAATCTAAAGTGTTAAATAAACAAATAACTTAAAACACACTGATGAAACAGAATTGATAAATCTGAATGTTTTTATCATGAGAACTTCTAATATATATTTTTTTGTCAGCGGCCTTGTTCTTCTTGAATGCATCACGTCTCTAAAAATACCGTTTCCTCTTTAGTAAGTAAGACTTCAGCATCACAGTGTGATCACGTGACCTTCATAAGCGATGGAGAGACGCTGAGGGACGTCACACACAAGAGGAAATCAGTCCTGTCTGAGTAACGATTGAGGCCTTTTTCACATATGGCAGCTCTAGTAATGGCTCTAGCCTTTTAAATAAAAGATCCAAATTGGTAATCATGTACTTTTGCTGCTGTTAGAAGCTCAGATTTCCATAGAAACAGTTCTGAGATGCACGTTCAAGACTGCACAGGTGCATTGGCTAGACAAACATGAATTTGAGCATCAGAAAAAACATTTATGGATCATGTCAAATTTTAATGCTGATTTGAAATGTTATTAAAATGTATCTTTGGCCAGTGGTTTCCTTTCAAAATGAAACTCGCACTGCGTCCTGAGACGATTATGGGGAACGCCTCAGTGTGACTGGTATCTGAAGCAACTGTCAAATCACGGCAATCTTATTGGCCGGCGACACCTTATGACATCATACTAGTGTGACCAGTAAGTATAAGGGGCGACTAGGGAACATGTCAGCCTCTTTTCGTCTTCAGGGTCTGATTGTGTTTAAAGCACGGTACGAATTAGATAAAAACAATGTATGAGAAACACTTCAAGCAGTGTGACGACCCGTGGCCAATGTTTTTGATGACACACATGACTTGTGCGTGTGTTGTCTGGGCCAATAGCACGCTCGCACTGTTCTTGAGGGAGCTGTTTGCGTGCGTCCCTTTAAAGATGCTCCACACTCGTTTGTCCGTCTTCTCGAGGGAAGAGGGACATTTATTCATTCATTTAATTTTCTTTATTTATAAAGCACTTTTAAACATAACCATATTGACCAAAGTGTGTGGGTGATCTTGCTGGGTCAGTGTCATTGTGGGTTTTGGCTCTTTTGCTATTGTCGGCTGTAAGGACCTTTAATATAACTGAAATCATTTATCTCAAAATAGATAAATTTTGATAAATTTATCAATTGTATTTATCGAACTGTACTGATATGGAACACTGTGTTTCCCTGAATATAATAACACACCTTAGAACATTCGTCAACCAATCAGATTCAAGCATTTAACAGCCCCATAGTATAAACTAATTTATTGAACGAAAGATTAATTCAAAATGTTAAATAGTAAACGTGTAACATTTGTTTTCCTACACTGAGCACAGGTTTACAGTATACAAACAACAACAACAACAAAAATCTAATTAATTAATAATTAGCATTAACTATAAGAAATTGTAATCAAACAAGTCACAATGCATAAAGCAACAATATATTTTCATGATAACTTCTACTTGCATCCATTGTTACATTTTCCTCAATCTTTTCAAAATACTCCAGTAAATCCTCATCAGACACTCCTGTCAATCATCCAAGGCTCCACCCACAGTCGCACGAAGACTGTAATGTTTTGGTGTGTGCCATCGTCCACTACAGCATATTCCTGTTAGCCTGAGACAAAAAAAGACAAAAATTAGATCCATTTACCAACCATTTTGAAATGTTTAAAAGGCACACTCAAAGTCCGTCTGCAGTGGTGTCAAGAGAAGACTGGACATTTAATAGCACAATACTAATCTCTATTGACTGACAATGAGAAAAGCTGGACACTTACGGTAAGATTCTCATAAATGGTTACATTCTCATACAGAGGGATGGTCATTTTAGGAGCGTTGGTGCAAGGATGAACAGCCTTAAGGAAGAGAGATAGAAGAAATATGAGAACCAGGAGAAAAAGTAAAACAAAACTAGTTTTGGAATTTGCGTAGGCTCAAAGAAAATTAAGTAAACATACCACAACATTCTCATACACATATGACATCAGCTTATTTTCAGAGTTCACGCTTATGCCATCAGTATTGTTTGTGGAGGACTGAGAGGAAGAAAACAGAAAGAATGTGAGTTCATTTTTAAATGAAGTGTTGTGATCAGTTCATGTTCAATGTATTTAAGCCCATATTGTACTGAAACAGACTGACCTTGGACTGCAGTTTCTTCCTGATTATACAGCTGCTCAAAAAGAAAACATATTATATTAACACAACATAATATTAAACTACATAACTTAATTAAAAAAGTAAATTCGGACTCTTACCAGGTTAGTAACACAATGATGAAAGCAGCTACAACTCCACAAAGTGATACTACAATTGCTGTATAATAAATCTTCCAATATTTCACTGGGACAAGAGGAAAGATAAAGATAAACTGATCAGTTTACACACATTTAGAAAGAGTAATATAAGTATATGAGCTGCTCTACCTTTAACAGTGACAGTTACAGCGTCTGATCTCTGAGATCCATGTTGATTGTGAGCCTGACAGTAGAAGCGTCCACTCTGTAGTGCACTGAAACTCTGTCCAGATCCAACAGCTGAGGTTTCATCCTCCTTAAACCAGCTGAAGTTCAGAGCAGGAGGGTTTGAGTCACTGATGCACTTCAGAGTCACTGAATCTCCCTCCACTATTACACCAGATCCACACATCAACACTGAGACGCTCCTGGGAGGGTCTAAAACAGAGAAGCATTGATATTATTAACAATCATATTAAAGGCATTAGAGATTAAAGGCACTAGAGATTCATTACTGAATCATCATTAACTCACACATGACGTTTAAAGTCACAGCTTTAGAGTATTTCTCTTGTTCATTGATGGACTTGCACTTGTATTCTCCACTGTCATCAGAGCTGATCTTTGAGATGCTATAGATTCTTTCAGATCCTACAAACTTTCTTCCTTTAAACCAGCTGATTTTTGCAGGAGGGTTTGAGTCACTGATGCACTTCAGAGTCACTGAATCTCCCTCCACTATTACACCAGATGGACTAACCACTATAAAAGTCTTCTTTGGGGGGTCTGAGCACAAAGTAGTAAACATCTACATTAAGCATCCTTATTTATTACATTACATGCTTGAAAAAAATATTAAAGAATGATGCAATACTCACACATGACATTGATCTGAACAGCAGGAGAGATGTGAGTGTGTCCGTCTACAGCACAGCTATATCTGCCTGAATCCTCTCTTCTGACTGACTGCAGCAGGAGTTTATTGTTTCTGTCTCTTCTCTCAGTTAATGGCTGTGAGTTTCTGTACCAGATGAATGTTGCTCTGTCAGTCAGAGCGCAGCTGCTTTTACATGTCAGACTGACTGAATCTCCCTCTGTCACTCTCTCAGGAGACTCCACCTGAAGATCTGAACACAACACACACATTATATCTAGTGCTGCTGTCATACACTGATTATTATTCAACATAATGCACAGAAGAAGAGATAAACCTCATCAAAGTCACCTGTGACAGTAAGAGACACTCCAGATTTACTAATCCATTTGTCTTTATCAGTGATGAATCTGAAATAGTACATGTGTGAATCCTTCAGTGTCACATGACTCAGTCTGATGGTGCAGTTCTGCTGTTTATTTCCCAGATACTGAAACCTCTGACTGTATTCAGGATCCTCGGACAGATCTGGAGGCTCAGCACACTTTACAGGGCCTTTGCTCCAGAACGCTTTCTTGATCTTATATCTAGTAGGGTATTTATAAGTGCATCTCATTATCACTGTTGAGTCCTTTAGTGCACAGATGTGTGAAGGACTGTAACTCACACCCCAGTCATCACTAGAAACCCCTGAAACACAGAATTCATCATGAGCACAGTATATCATCAAAATGCGTTGTATAATTTAAAAGGTATTTTATCCTTCATAAATGCTTGAAATATGCAACATGCAATACATAAATGAGTGCAAAACGAATGTACTGAGTGTCTGCAGCGTGAACAGTTACAGTGACTCACCGTGAATCATGAGCAGAAAGATCAGAATAAAAGGAGCCATTCTGTGTGACATCACCATATAGCAACACCTAACAAATGTCCAGAAGATTTTCAAAATTATATTTTTGGTATTATGTAATTAACTATAATTTGAACGGTCTCATACAGTGGATAAAAGTCCCCTGTGAGATCAGCATAGGGGCGACTCAACAAGTTGGATGCCCACCTTTATCTATTACAGTTTTTCTCAATCGCTGTGGCTCAATTCTCAAATTCTCAGAAGTTTTTTTTTTTTTTTTCAAAACAATAGGTTCAGATCTCTAAACAATAACATTTGAATTTATTAATGATTTAACCAAATTGGATGTGTTTTTTTCCAGATGTGTGCAAAAGAGTAAGTACAAGTGTCCACAATAACTAAATGCAGTTAATTCTCATTGATAAGATACAATCTTTCAAACTATGTTTAGTGACAACATTGGGGTAAGCTGAGCCAGATTTAACTTAAGAAGAAATGAGACTCTATTTAAGAATATCTCCTGTCAACTGGAATGATGAAAAGCATCTAAAACACTGTAAAAGCTTTATTAATAAGTTCAGTTCTTTCTGCATGGCATACTGGATTAGATTTGCTTGAATAATAAATTATCAAAGTTTTGAACATACAATAATTCATATTTTTGGGATGGATTTCTATAGTCTATGGTTAAAGGTCGGGGTCGCATTAAGACAATAAAATTGATGTCGTCTTAATGCGACCCAGAACTTCACAGTTGCTAAACATTCATTCATCCTGTGAGCCATCACTTGCAAAATTATTATTTCAGTTATCAAAATCTGTCAAACATGCATGAATATTCTATAAATACCTATGACATTGGTCTGTCACAATCTGTCATTATCCAAATTGACAGATTGTGTTAAAGATATAAAAGATTGGATGACGCATAATTTTCTTTTATTAAATCCAGACAAGACAGAGGTAATACTTATCGGTTCTAAAAACCGTCCACAAAACCTTTCACAGCACGACTTTAACATAGTAAGATGCCCTGTTACTTTATCCGCTACAGTAAAAGACCTGGGTGTTACATTAGACTGCAACCTGTCTTTTGAAAAGCACATTTCATATGTTACAAAAACTGCCTTTTTCCACCTTAGAAACATTGCTAAGCTACGTAATATGCTATCAGTCTCTGATGCAGAAAAGTTAGTTCATGCATTCATGACCTCGAGACTAGATTACTGTAATGCTTTATTAGCTGGTTGTCCTGCATCTTCAATAAACAAGCTACAGTTAGTCCAAAATGCAGCCGCTAGAGTTCTTACTAGATCAAGAAAATATGATCATATAACACCGATTTTATCATCACTTCATTGGTTACCTATAAAGTTCCGTATTAAATACAAGGTATTGCTTTTGACTTATAAAGCTCTAAATGGTTTAGCTGCAGTCTATTTAACGGATCTTCTATCGCCTTACAATCCATCACGCTCTTTAAGATCACTAGATTCGAGGCTTCTGGTCATTCCTAGGATATCCAGATCCACCAAAGGAGGCAGAGCATTTTCACATTTAGCTCCGAAGCTCTGGAATAGCCTTCCTGATATTGTTCGTAGCTCAGACTCGCTCTCCCAGTTTAAAACTAGACTGAAGACGCATCTATTTAGCCAGGCATTCATATACATTTTTTATCTTACAGTTACTGTAAATTCTGCCTCTAGTTCATAAACGCCAGAGGAGAACTGGCCCCGACTGAGCCTGGGTTCTCCCAAGGTTTTTTCTTTTCTCCATTGGGTCATCTGATGGGGTGTTAGGACACCATTAGGTCACTGGATGGAGTTTTTCGGTTCCTTGCCACTGTTGCCTTTGGCTTGCTCAGTTGGGGATATTCAAATTAACTAACCAATCATACCATTGATCAGCTCTACCAAACTTGGATGTCTTTTTTCCAGTAATAAACAAACATTGTTAAGTTGTTTTGATTGATACTGTGAAGCAGCTTTGATACAATCTGTATTGTGAAAAGCGCTATATAAATATATTTGACTTGACTTGACTTGACTTGACATTGGATGTTTGTACCCAGATAGCATGTAATCATTGAAACAATGTTGACTCAGTGTTGACCCGTCAACGCTAATTGCATTGAATTAACGTTACAAAGTAATGTTGCTTTAATATCACTCTTGCACCCTCAGTTAATGTTGAAATAATGTTGGGAATTCAACCAAAAATCAATGGTAATAGTATTGATTCA
Source organism: Gila orcuttii (assembly GCA_026230005.1). Lineage (NCBI taxonomy): Eukaryota > Metazoa > Chordata > Actinopteri > Cypriniformes > Leuciscidae > Gila > Gila orcuttii. The sequence goes on along the minus strand of JAPDVR010000002.1, from coordinate 6,156,259 downwards.
ACATTACAAAGTGATATTTTATCAACATCACTTTTGCACCCTCAGTTAATGTTGAAATAATGTTGGGAATTCAACGGTAATAGTAATGATTCAACATTACAAAGTGATATTTTATCAACATCACTTTTGCACCCTCAGCTAATGTTGAAACTATGTTGAACAAAAAATCAATGGTAATGCTACTGAATCAACGTTACACTAGGATTGATTATACATCACTGCTGTTGAATCAATATTGAAATTATCAAAAATAATCAATGGTAATATTGTTGAATCAACGTTACACTATGATTGATTCTACATCACTGATGCGGAATCAATATTGAAATTAACAAAAATAATCAATGGTAATATTGTTGAATCAACGTTACTATGATGTTGAATCTACATCACTGCTGTTGAATTAACACTGAAATTAACAAAAAATAATCTTTGGTAATATGGTTTGATCAATGTTACAATGTGATGTTGATTCTAAATACATTTTGTTGAAAGACTGAAAAGGAATGTCAAACAATGTTGCCATCTGATGTACCAATTAATGTTGAAACAACATTAATATTTCAATCACACTTCAATGGTGCGTCAACAAATTCCTGACCATTTCAAAATTTGTCGAAAACCTTTTAAAATATAAATGACACCTTTCCAGCAGTTGAGTCAATTTATTTTATTCAATCAATCAATGACAACAAATATATTAAAATATCATTTTTTTTTTCAAAAAGAAAGGGGGAGAAATAGGAAAAAAAGCATTTCAACCTTTAAAAATAAAATTGGCTTCAGAAGTCTGATGTCATCATAACTACAGGTCCAGCGGTTCAGGTTTATAAAAATCTGTCTTGCATCAGACTACTGCCTCTTTTCCTTTGGGTTCTCTGAAATCTGAAGAAGAAAGCATGATGTTACTCAAGAACGAGTCAAATCAGTTGTCATACATACAGTCACATTCAATAATGTTAATATACTAAACACAATATGATTCACTTTTTTTTTTTAAGTCACTGAAAACAAAATATTCTAACTAAAATTCTGTTTATTTATTTCTATGAATGCTTTAATATCAAAAGAAAGCACTAGCAGGGGTGTCGGATTTATCTCCAGCCCTAATTAAACACACCTGAGGCAGATAATCAAGGTCATCTAATCAATGAACACTTCCAGGTGCTGGAGCTAAACTCTTCATGAAGAGGAACAAACACCTCTGAGCTATAGCCATTCAATTTCTCAGTTCATTTTCTGTGAAACTACAGCATTCAAATAACACTTTTATCTTGTAGAATAAAAAAGATCATAGTTTTTTTCAATGAAAATTTATTTAAAGGGATAGTTCAACCCGAAATGAAAATTCTGTAATAATTTACTCACCCCCAAGTTGTTCCAAACCTGTATGAGTTTCTTTCTCCTTTTGAACACAAAATAAGATATTTTAAAGAATGTCGGTAACCAGAAAGTTGACGGTGGCCATTGATTTCCATAGTAGGAAATAAATACCATGGAAGTCAATGGCTAACATCAACTGTCTGGTTGCCAACATCCTTCACTCTATCTTCTTTTGTGTGCAGCAGAAGAAAGACATTCATACAGGTTTGGAACAACTTGAGGGTAAATAAATGATGACATCATTTTAATTTCAGGCTGAACTATCCCTTTAAAGCTGCAGATTCACCTTATGTAGACCCTAATCTCTTTAAATATCACAAAATAGCCAAGTCAGTCACTTTCTTAATAAACACTAGATTTTTTAGAAACACTTTTTTTTTTATTGTGTTTCAGTGGAAACAAGCTAAACTGAATGGAAATCAGTTATTTCTCAAATTTAATACAGATTCAGGAATATGAATGATTACCTGATTAAGCATTGATAAGATACAGGATATCATCAAGTCCCAGGTCAGGTGATTATGCTGTCGACAACAACTCAGTGTATGATCAATGTCAGCATTATCAGGAGGGTGCTTTTTTAATTGTCCATCTTCATCTGCCTTCACTCCTACTAAAGGAGCAATGTGTTCTGCATGCAAACACTGACCGATACAAGACATGGGCTATGTTAACATTCTTGCTCATGTTCATGTCTCTTGCACCTTAAGAAATCTGTTAAATTACATAACTTTATTCAGGAAATTCCTAATAAACTTTATTAAAGCAAGATGCATTTTTTTAAGAATGTAGAAAAATAGATACTTTATTGAAACACTTTAATAACTTTGTAATCTAATTACAGTGAGTAACAACACAAATCAAATGCAAATAAGCATGCAAAACAAAGGAACAGAGAAATAAGGTAGATGCACCATTGTTTGAAATTCTGCTAGAAAAGTCGTGTAAGTATGTCAGGTGATTCAACAAACAAGAGGTCAGTATAGGATGCACCTGTTTTCTCTCTAATGAGGAAGCATTAGACTACTGAAAAGTGCACATGCAAAGACAAAATGGGCGTTTACCAATCAGTGGCCAATTTCAAACTACAATACAGGTAAATGTTTTTCAACCATTTTTCAACAGACTTGCTAAAATCATGAAGGCCCACCCCTAAACCAAGCCCACAGTGTATTACAGCAAGTCGGGTAAAGCGGTTGAAAATGTCCATTGTGGTTTGAAAACGCCCCACTGATCGAGAAACACCCACTAGTGTTCTGCAGATATACGCCTGAATGATCTTGTGCTCATCAACTACAAATCACTGTTAGTTCAATGTCACTGTCACCACCCATGTGTGTTGTTGGCTTTCATCAAAATGTCAATGCTGATCCAGCACACTTTCAACATTGAAATGTCAATCTCAACCAAAATGATGGTTTAGATCAAAACTCAACATTGTATCAATGTCACCATGCTATCTGGGTAATGTCTGCCAAATTGGCAAATGGCCTACCAATGGCCTACCTATCTATTTCATTGATATAGGAATCACAATCTTACCAATCAACCAATAAAGTTAGTTGGACCTAAAAAAGGAAGTTTTCCCAGTAATGTTTTACCTACTGTTGAGATCTGTATCTAAAAAGCTCATTGAGATACACAAGAGCATTCAGCTACAAAACTGGGAGTCTTCTATAGAAACCAGTCAGTCAATAAGAAAGTAGAAAAACATGACAATTGAATATAACATTTCCATGGTGGAAAACAACATCTGAAGATTTTGACTAGTGTCGCTCTCACAATGCCTAAAACAAAATTGCTATTTTGGTGGCATTGTCCAACTTACTGACACAATAGGTTTTGAAGCCTGAATTAAATGTTTTGGGTAAGTTACTACATTTTCCAGACAATACAGTTGTTATGTTGCAGCAAACAGTTGCGGCAATTGAATTTACAGTTTAGAGAATGTTTAGTTTCAGAAAATGCACCAAAGCGATTGAGAAAAACTGTAAACTTCATACAATATAATTTGTAGCCGTTTGTTTAAAGACTGACATTTTTGATACTTTGGTAAAAATAAAGATTTCATTTTTTTTTTTTTTTATGCATAGATTTAATGAGTCTTAATGTCTGCCAGACCTTTAATCATAGACTATAGAAATCCATCCCAAACATATGAATTATTGTATGTTCAAAACTTTGATAATCTATTAGTCAATCAAATCTAATCCAGATGCAGAAAGAACTGAACAATGCTTATTAATACAGCTTTTACAGTGTTTTAGATGCTTTTCATCATTCCAGTTGACAGGAGATATTCTTAAATACAGTCTCATTTCTTCTTAAGTAAAGCCTGGCTCAGCTTACCCCAATGTTGTCACTAGACATAGTTTGAAAGATTGTATCTTATCGACAACTGATAATGGGTCAAAAATACTAAAAGAAGAAACAAGAGGGAAATATCTGATCCTCTGGCCACAGATAAGCTTTAGAAACTATAACCAAATCTGTGACCATGCTGGAACTAGAGTTCTCTTTTTCTTCTTTCTCCTATTTTTGTACTGTGCCTATTGAACTGTATTTTACTACTACAATTTGTATCCACTGTTCTTTTTATTCTATTGTCTATGGAAAATCATCAAAACTAATAAAGGAATAATAGAAGTAAAAAACACTAAAATAAGAAAGAATTATGAATGTCTGTCTTACCGTGCTCCTAAAGACCGTATGACAAATAATGAGATCAGGGCCAACCTGGAGCTGTAATACGCATCACAGTAAACCAACATGAGTTAACTTCCTCTTTCTATACATTGTGGCAAGAAAAAATGAGAACCATGTGAAGAACTTCTTTTAGACAAACAAATATATATAGATGGATGGATAGATAGCTAGACAGATATCATATAGATGAATAGATGGATGGATGGATGGATGGATGGATGGATGGATGGATGGATGGATGGAT